>JANAVB010033220.1:26559801-26682301 GCA_029216955.1 Iris pallida | reverse complement strand
GTTCATCATCACTATTGCTTTTCATCTGTTTTTGAACCGTTTAGCTTTGCGCTTAGGCTCATCTCCGTAGCATTGTTGCCTAGATATCACGTTCCAATTTTGTGGTTCGAACCTTCCTTGTACTTGTATTCATGTAAGATGGGTTGGTGCTTAATTCCGACAAACCAGAATAATGTATTTCTGGAACTCGGTACTAAACTGTTCCGAGCTAGGAAGCACGAAAACTCAAAAATCTAAGCCGTTCTTGTAGGACACCACCCGGACACTCCAACATACACTAGGACACACAAAGTAAGTGCAGTGTCCGTGTCTTATCTGTGTCCCTGCAACATAGGTTAAGAGTAGAAATAGGTATGCAATGATTGCCATTATATTGTGGCATCAAACAATTATAAGATTAGTTAGTAAACTATGTTGCTTGAGGAATTGAACCATTTATAAGCTCAAGAATTTATATTTAGAATGTTACGATTTAAGAATTGAACCATTTATAACCTCTTCCCTGAGCGGAATTAACCATGCTCGAAGCTCTCTAATGGAGGAAATCCTCAATTAACAGAAAGAAGAAGATGAAGAAGGAAGAACAAGCTAAGTAATTGTATTTCTAATTTTCAGAAATTGTAATTGTCTAAATTTCTTGATTACATGCTCACTATTATTTATACTCTCTCCACATGACAGCTAGAGTTTGTTGACTAACAACAGCTAAAGATTGTTGACTAACAACAGTCCTGTGCCAGGTGCTTCGAGCGGAATTAACCATGCTCGAAGCTCTCTAATGGAGGAAATCCTCAATTAACAGAAAGAAGAAGATGAAGAAGGAAGAACAAGCTAAGTAATTGTATTTCTAATTTTCAGAAATTGCAATTGTCTAAGTTTCTTGATTACATGCTCACTATTATTTATACTCTCTCCACATGACAGCTAGAGATTGTTGACTAACGAAATAGCAAAAAAAGGAGCCTTTAAGTAGTTTGTTATTTCATTTTCTTCATACTGGGATCACAAAATTTCAGCCATAGAACAGAAAACATAAAAGATACCGTGTAAAAATATATTACAAACCTGGCAATTATGACCACCGAGTTGAATTGCCCTTCCAGGGCGAAGATTAAAGAGTAACAATTCAATTGGTGCCTGTGTAAGTAGAAGAAAAATTCTGCTCAAATGGGATGTCCCTAATCTATCTAACCCGAAGGGAAATACAAGATCAACATAGTATAATACATGAAAAAGGAACCCCTTCATGTTATGATAAATTAAAAAAGAAGAAGAAAGTAGTAGCCCTGGCAGTAGTCTTTACAGGTTTATCAGAGAGTGGACCTGCCAATTAAGCAAATATATAAGAGAATTCAAGATGAGTTGAGATCACTAGGATTGATGGGAAGAACTGTTTAGAAGAAATATTGGTAACAAAATTACAAGAACCTACCTCTTATGTTACCCACTATAAAACTAGTTAACTCACAACTTTGTCTTTGGCGATAACCACTGGTCTCTCCTAGTTATAGTCACAAAAAGAAAACTAGGTCATTTGTTTTGAGCATTGCCTTCACCTCTTTATTGAGCTCTTCTAGCTTCTGCTCTGTTCATGCATTAGGCTTCTGCATTCAAATTAATCATTCGCTAGTTAGATAACGAAATATGCACATGTGTATCAATTTTAATTTGCTTGATTAAGATAATTCTTTTTATAGGTATTTATTTCTAAGTTAGTCTTACCATGTTCAAATATATATATGAAGCCCTAATAGATATCTTCAGAGCTTAGTCAACTCAAAATTTTCATTAACATGGTATCGAAGTATTAGCCCTTGCTTAAATAATATGTTTCCATGTATAATTCTTCATAAATTTGTTATGTTCTACATCGGGATAGAAAATTGGGTAAAAAAGTGAGATTAAGTTGAAGGTATTTAAATATATATCATTCTTGCTCATAAAAAGAAGAAGAAGCCTTTCTTGATAAATGATATGTGCCTGTGATGTAAGAGAAGACTTGGAAGAATGGGAGATGAAATAATCTTTCCAAACACTTGGACTGAAATCTACAATTGCCAGGACAACGTCCTCTGCATTAATGTGGTTGTATGTGGGAGTTCCTTTTGTAATATAGATAAACTTAATGGAAGTTCCTTTTTTAATATAGATAACCTCTTGCACCATTCCTCGCCATATTAAGGCTTATTACTTGTCATCTGGGTACTTTGACATGTGGGTTGATCTTCTACTAATTTAGCTTTTGACAAAAGGATACAATAAGCTTAAATTTTTAACATATGGCTTTATAGACCAAATCTATAATTTTGGTGTAACAAGTTGAAATCATTGGAAATGTCTTTTCCCACTGCACTGTTCAAAATTTTGATCTAAAGTTGTGAATGCTAAATAGACTTAGTACAACTTAACCAACACTTGTGCATATTTCACCTATTGCACCACCAATACATCTTAATTAAGTTTGAAATAATCATAAGAGCTACAATAAAATAGTGCCATATTCATGTGCAGAATGGTTGGGTTCAGAACCTGCTAATGACAAATAGATATGCCTTAAATATCTGCAAGTAAGATAGCAAGCCTCTGTGTAGACCCTCTGTTCTAACATATACTTTAAGGACTTGTGGTCAGTCCTAATGAGAAACACCCTTCCCCAAAGATATTGATTCCACTTTTTGACTGCCAGTAAGATAGCAAGCATCTCTTTCTCATATGTGGATAGGATCTTAGCTCTTCCTTTTAACCCTTGACTGAGATAGGCTATTGGTCTATCCTCCTGCATAAGAACAGCACCTATTCCATTCCCAGAAGCATCACACTCAAGTATAAACTCACTATTAAAGTCTGGCATTCTCAATACTGGAGGTTGGGTTAAAGCAGTTTTTAAGTTGTTAAAAGTCTCTTGAGCTTGTAGACTCCACTTAAAAGAGTCTTTCTTGAGCAAATTGTTCAAGGGACAAGCTATGTTGCTACCTCCTTGGTCTCTCTGATAGTTGATTAAGTGTTGATGTTTTATTTGAATGTGTTTAAACAATTGGCATTTGGTTTCTTTATCTGTCTTTTCATTTGATGCTATATGAGTGTTGTTCTTTTCCTCCATGAAGAGAAAAATCAGTATATATCTATCAATTTCACTTATTAGTTCTTTTTTGAGCTAAAGAATAAGTATATCATTTATGCATGTGTGTCAAGTAGATAAGAGGCATGGACATGGACTTGTGACACAAACAGTGTTGTCCTTCATCACTATGTATTTAAAATTATTCTTATAGCATGAACTGACTTCTGAAAGTTTAGTATCACTACAACTAATCCTTTTTTTTGCTTAAGAATATGTTGATACTGATACGATATGGGCTATAACAATATGATTTGGTAGGTCCAAATCCCATACCAACTGCTACCGATACTGACCATTGGGCGTCTCTTTCTCAGTCAATTTGACAAGATAATACATTGAGGAAACCAAGATGAAAAGCTGCTATAGGTAGTTCAATTTTCTTACTTTCTACTGATTTAGACATATACCGGTGTCTTTGTAATATCTTAATGTCATTGCAGGAAGATTTCTCTGATATTGTTCTTAGATGTTCTTGAGGATTCACTAATAATAAAGGAAGAGGTATTTGGTCCCTTGCTTTCGATTATCACAATATGTTGAATAATCCTCAGTTCATGAACATATTACTTCTCATTTTATATCCAAAACTAACAATCTTGTCGTTAGTCTAAAACCTTCAAAGCTATGATGTGTATATTGGAATATAAGATGCAAGTATCCTGAGAGGAAATTTTTGTTTTGATTTGTTAAAGTTGACAAGATTGAAGACAATTTGTTGTGATAAACTTGAGAACCAAACCTTTAATTTGTTGCCTCTCTCTTCACCAAGAACAAGAAGCTAGAGAGCATACACCTACCTGCAACCTAGATGGATAGTTGTATTGCTTCCTTATGAATCCTATGGGGTACTTAGATTCTAAAAATGTCAGAATTCAAGGTCACAAGTGTTCCGAGATATTCATCTAACAAACTTATTACTACTTCTCCAACTTAACTGTTCATTAAAGGTAGCTTTGCAATCCAATTTAAAAGTGGAAAAACTTTGATTCAAGTGGTTTAATGCATGGAGGTACTCAATTTTCAGCAACAAACTGATCATTGTTCAAATGTCCCTATATTCAATGCCGAGGATATTGTCAAAACCCAAAACAGAATATTTGTTCAGGCTCAACCATCTCACTAGTAATATTTTTTTTTCTTAAGACTTGACTGCATTCAGTTTTTGGAGTCTATTGCCTAAGTATCTGAATAGATTTAGTTTACATATTGTCTGACATGAATATCAGCAATAGAAATTCCCAATTGTTCAACTCAAGAAATTTCTGTGCAAATTCCTGTTCTTAATTTATTTGTTTGCACAGAAACAGGTTCCCCCCTAATATGGCTACTTCAGCCACTTTCGTAGTTTTCTTATGATGATTGTAAATCATGGAATCAATGATTCTATCACACAGTTATTTGTAATCAAATAAGTGAATATTAATAGCTAGAAATTATAGATAATCCTAGTTTTTACATCATGTAGTGCTTAATGAACCTTGAATGATAAACTATGGTCCATCAGCTTCCCATTATACTTTCAACTTGTCAAAGCTTTTATAATGTTAATATCCTGTTTAGTATCAACCCTGTTACGAAATTTTAAACTGCTTGCTTTTTATAATTTAATCTAGTATTACTTGTCTGGTTAACTGTCATAATACAAATCTTTCGAGATACAACAATATAGCTGCAATAGTTAAATTTTCTTTTCCTAAGACACAAATTTTCCTTTTTCCAGCGACAACCAGAAAGAATCAAGCGCAAGAAAGCTCAAGCGAAACAAGGAGATGACGTAGATCGACAACTAAGGCCTGACGATATAGTTCCTGTTTCACGTTTTAAAGGCTCACGTCTTGCTTCTGGTGCTACTCCTTCGCCATATCGACAAATTGGACAAACTACTACTTCTATGTCAGGGCTGGAAATTAAGACAAGACAAAGTGGAAAAATTGACAGTAGAGATACTGCTGCCAGAGCCCCAAAAGTCCAACGCATATCTTCAACAGGGGCTTCAGTTGGTGCTGCCATTGTGGAGGCTGATACTAGTCTGGAAACAGAAGTAAATTTATCTTCTTAAAGAGGAAAATTTTCAGTATTAGTTCATTGACTAGTTCATGTTCTAACATAACAGTTCTAGGTTGTAGGTTCTAGTATTCTTTCATGCCAGCTATTTTGTCTGATTACGGTTGTAATGTTCTTTTCAATTTTCAGATTCATGAGAATAAAGATGATCTGAAAACAAAGCTCAAGGAAGTGCTAAGAGAGAAGTCTGATCTTTTTAACTCCGAAAATCCAGAGGAGGACAAGGTTTGATCCTGAAATTTCTAGCTTTGTAGCCTGATATTTTATCCCAAACTTTGATCTCTTTGTGTTCAGTGAGGGCTTGGGTGGAGGTGGAGAACTGGAGATTGGTTCCTATGAGGACAGGGTATTCCAGATGAGAGCTCGCTTGCATCAGGTGTGTATTCAGTGACTGGTTTTCTTTCTTTCCCTCCTATTATTCCATATATACACCTACCTGCAACCTAGATGGATAGTTGTATTGCTTCCTTATGAATCCTTTGGGGTACTTAGATAGATTCTAAAAATGTCAGAATTCAAGGTCACAACTCGTGTGCTATTTGTTACTCGAGTATCAAGCAACATAGATTGCAGGCCAATATATGCCTATACCAATTTCTCTGATCAAAATAATTTTTGGAAAGCATTAAATTATTTTGTTGCTTGGTCAAGGGATACTGAACTTGATGTATGTGTTGATCTAGTCTTTGCATTGCTCCTTTGTTGAAGCATGCAAAGGTAGATTTTTCTTATTGGCTTTTTCTCACATTCTTTGCATTGCGCTCCTATGATATCTAATTGTGATTTTTATGTTCTTGAACAAGGAAATGAGGTTACATGACTCGTAGTTTGATAACTTATCCATCCATGGGGCAGACAACTTATTCCTCTACCATCTTGATTTAAACACTAAAATCTATTTCATGTGATGAGAATTTTGCTATATGTTCTTGGTAGTAGAATTAATGCCAAAAGAAGTTTCACAACATACATGTTTCTTAAGCCCATTGTGCAACTACCATTCCGTACCTCGGAAACTGTTTTCCTCCAGTATTCTTTGTAACTACAGGATGGAAAATTTTGAAATATTTTACTTCATTGCAGCATACTACTGAGGTTGTATAATAGGTTTATCTACTATTTGTATGATCAATGCTTCTTTAATCTAAAAATAATTGCGCGCCTCTCTAAGTTGGGCATGATTAGGACTTGTTCGAATTGTTAACTTTTACTTCTATTCTAACAATACCTTTGTATTTGCATCATCTAATTGTAACATATTACAATAACCCTGCCAACCCTGTCAATGTTGTGGTAACATTTTTACTGGATCTCATCTTTGTGATTTCTTTCATTGTACATAGAATCTCCTTTTATGATTGTTGTAAGTATCCTTTCATATATATTGATACTAGACACATTTTCTTGATAATATTTTCTAGACTAATTGTTGTAAGTATACTTTTATGATAAATTTTTGCTTCTTTACATTGTTATTAGACATATTTTCTCAATGATTGATAAAATAATAAAATTTTCTTGCTAATATATTTGCATGTCTTAATTTTATTTGTAGGTCCTTCAAAAGTATTATGGATTTACTTAAATGATGGGCGACGACTCTTGTGATGGAAAAAAATTTGGGTTAATTTTGTGACTATTTAATAAATGATTCAAAAATATGGTGTAGTGTTTAATATTTTGGGTTCATAATTTTGTATGTAATGGTGGAGATGATGGGTTCATTTTGTAAGTGATGGTATGGGTGATGTATTGTGTTTTGGATTTCTTTTGGAAATGATTCTACAGGATGCTTAATGTTAAGCTTTTCTATTGTTTATCAATTAAACATTATAGTTATATATGGAATTTGTTGTCTTCTACTTAATGTAATATGTTTCTCCTATTTTGTAAATGATAGTAAAGAATGCTTGATGTTGTTGAGTTTTTTTTTGTATGGGAGCTCCGACACTTGGAGATACGTCTGAGGATAAGCTTGACAACGACCATGACCATATGAATTATGTTATATGTGTATTTAAATTGTATGTTTTATAGCTGGAAAAATGCAAACAATAATTTCATAAGTATTACTTTTGGGACGATTATGTAATTGTCCTAGATATAAATGACATCCTTTTGTGACGCTAGCAAATTTGTTTAGGACGGATGTTATTCGTCACAAACTCTTTTATTTTGGGACCGTTTTGTAAACCGTCGTAAACATGTAATAATTCAAACTCTTTTGGTACGGTTACATTTTCCAACCCTAAAACCAAATTAGGACGGTATTTTTCATCCTAAAACTTTTTGCCACGCCACCCTAATAGCACTGTCACTTACCGTCACAATTTAGGACTGATTTGGGTCTTTTTAAGACAGATTTTTGGGGTCCCCAAAAGACACTTTTTTGTAGTGGTATAAGTTGTCTGGTTTTCTAAAGCAATATACATTCAACTACAAATGTCTCAATCACTGAAGATAAACTCATATAAAAAAACCAAGTAAACTAATGTTGGTCAGACATTAGCAAACCGATTACTACTAGTAACAAGAAAAGATAATATACATTGAAGTGGACCAGACTCTAATACAATTATCTTGAACAAGCTTCTAATGAAAGATAAAGCTTGTAAAACTAGGCTATACAGCAGCAATTTCAAAGCAATGTAATATAGGACGAGTATGAAAAGATATGAACTAAATATACCTGAAATTCTTGAGAAATAATCATCAATTCTCCAATGTATTCTACCTCGATCACTTCAGCTAATACCTAGAGAGATCACCAGGTCCTCAGAGGACTAGCAAGATACATAATATACAAGCCAAAAAGTAACAATACCAGTAAGCAGAGAAGTAAGAAATAATGAAAGAAATCAACCGAGTCAGAACAACTAAGATACCAAGATCTAAGACACAAAGATCCAAAGACACTGGCATGCCATACTAGTCGTGGCTAATAGGTCAAATCTATAGACTGTAGTCAAGGCAAGCACTCCCAATCTATAGTGTCCCAATCGCAGTCAAGGCAAGCACTCCAATCGAGACGATAGCTATTCCTAGTAAAATAATCTCATAGATCGTAGTCAAGGTAAGCACTTCCAATCTATAGAATGTCAAAGTTAAGTCCTATTCAAGTCATGTCAAGTCAAGTCTAGTCAAATCATAAGAGTCAGTAGTGTAGGACTAGATGACTCTATCACAAAACACGAGTGATCACGAAGGCATTGTAACGAACACTAGATGTATATCAAGAGTGTAAATGTATGCTAACAAGATAAGTAGAACTGAAAGAAGGTAAGTAACCAAAACTCAAGATAAAATAATCATGAAAATGATGGGATAAAGAACACTAAGGAATTAAAGAACATGCATATAAAAGGTACTGTACGATTTGGCAAGGTATACTTGCTGTCGGGTTGGTTGAGGAAAAACATCTCACGAGATTTTAGTTTCCAAAATCTTGCTAGATTTTGGTTTATTTTCCTTTTTGTCTTGTTTATATATATGTATATTTATATATATTTACACACAAATGATAACCATATAAAATATTCATAGAAATATAATAAAACCAAAAAAACATTTATAATATATATAAATATGTATATATATATATATATATATATATATATATATAATTTCTATTTACTAAAATATACAAATATTATAGTTATGTATATTTCAAATTATAGTTCACATAAAATATATATTCTTTTAGTTATATATATTTATATATAAACCTAATATATATAGTAGTTGTAACACCCCTGGATTTTTGAATTATTTTTTTATTATTTATTTGATTTAAATAGGAATTTATGGAATTTATGAGTATTTTTTTATTAAATTATTATTATAGATGATCCTAGCCATGATTGAGTTTTGGAGAACAAGATGACTAGGAATTGTGGCGAGAAAAGTATAGTCGAGTGCTTTGACTAGCATAGTAGCCATGCTAAGGGAGGTCTAGCCATAGTGATGCCCGAACTAGGAAACCCAGGCCAAGCTGTGAAAAGACTCATTTAAATCATTTGATTAGTTATTATTTAATATATTGATTTTTGATGACCCGGTTGTACCCAATCAGCCCGAACTGGGCCCGAACCGAATCCAAGCCTGTGTGGGCATATAGTGAGACCAAGGACGACCGTGTAGGCACATTTTATGTGTGCAAATATTTTTTAAATTATTTTACAATTTGATGTTGTATTTCTAATTATTAAATATTGTACAATATTGGTATTAATATTATTTAGGTATTTGACAGTATTGTATGATTTTATGGAGTCAAACGAGGAGTGCATAGGTTACGTTCACCAAATGCTACCACTGGTTTATTTTAGGGTTACTAAGATTATTATTATTATTATTACTGTTGTTATTGTTAATATTAAATAAAATCATTTGTTATTATTGGTTGATTTAATGTATCATTATTTAAGGAATATATCTATATGTGAATATTTTTAAATATAGGCCTACTCTAGGAATAGATAGTATTAAGATTTTTTGATGATTTATGGAGTATTATATATATTAGGACATATGTGTATATTTAGTTAATATAAATAACTATAATTATATGGGGTTATAAAAGAAAAAAAAACAAATATATACAATTGTGAACAGTGCTAGGCACTGTTCACACATCCCTACCCGACCCCCCTCTGTGAAGCCGAGCGCAACCTTTAGATTTTTTTGTTAGTTTGATTTGATCCACCTTGATCAAATCTTGGCCAAATGAATCCAAATCTTTACCAACCTATTCTTAACTAGATTCTCTTCTATCTTACCAAAACCAAATCAAAATTTAGTTCTAAATGAATCTAGAATAGGATTTTAAAAACCGGAAGAGTATATATATGTTCAAGTTCGGAAAACCTAATTTCTTCGACATCCTCCCGAACTCTACCAACCCCTCAACCTTGGACGACCCCGCGCGCCTTCCTAGACGCCTACACCGCCTACCCCGTCGCCGGACCACCGCACAGTCGCCGTCGACAGCAAGCACCCGCACGGAACAGGGGACACAGCCGACATGCCGACCGTGAGGTACTACGTTTCCCGATTAAAATTCTTCTTCGTTACTCGACCAAAACTCGAACCAATTGATTCGTCTAGTAGACAACCTAACCAACTAGAACCCCTACAAACTAGTTTAGGATAGATCGATCCGTTCGCGACGAAAAATTCAGTCAAAATTGGAGAAAAACCACAGAACTCATGTTCTGTAATGACAGTGTTCACCCCATATTGGAAGACCAATATCTCCCAATCCGAATTGATTTTTCAAAATCTAATTTGACATATACGGCTTCTAGATGCTGTTTACGGATTTTAGTTTCGTCTATTATGCACCAAGAAAAATTCGATCTAAAAATTAGAAAAAAACTAGAAAATCTGTTTTCAAAAACTTTAAAATTCATCCACACGACGTGCGTCCCGCCAATTCGGACGACATGGTCACGAGTGGTAAGCATCGAAAGTTGCGTATCGACATCGTGGACGTGTGTGCTTTGACGGAATTCAAATTGGTCGCGTGTGCACGACGAATTTGATGCGTATCCGTCGAAAATCACCGTATCGGCCCTTTTCGAAATTCTCTAATTACTTTGTGCATGCTCGTCAGATCGAGACAAAACTTGTGCCAACAGAACCGTATCATTTTTTTGGTCCTGTATGCCAAGTTTGGTCCGATTCCAAGACAGTTGATTGGATTGCCGTTTTGTGGGCCCCACGGTCCAACTCAACGGGCGATTTTGTGCACGGCTTATCGTAATCCAAAATTGGACATACCATTGGGTTCGTATCATCAAAACGAATGCGTAAACATGTAGTTTGATAACTTTAGAGACCATTGACTTTGGCACGCTTTTTGGTGCAAAGCGGGTCCAACGGCGGACACTGTTTTGACCCAAAATTACCGTTTTAGCCCTGTGTCCAGAATTGGACTTATGGGTAGCCTATCCTAGCTATTTTGCTTATTATGGGAATATTGGTAATGTCTGTTTCAGCATTCGAGGACAGTTGCAGGAGTTCAACTTTCGCGGACAATTGATTTGACAGGTTATTTAGACGTGGTTGAGTCTACACCAGGTAAGTATACCTTGCCGAATCGTACAGTTTATTTTCATGCATTTCTATACTGTTATTTCTTTCCAATTATATTTCATTATCTATTATTCGTGTTCATGTTGCAGTCACTTTCTTACTTTTACGTGCACGTTTCTTATTTGGTTATCTTATGCCGTTATTGTTCCTTGTGAGTCTTGTGACAATTTTGACTAGTCTTCCACCTTCACCCTTGAGCTTGATTTGACTTGACATGTAGTTGTGATTGATTGCTAGACATTGGCCCTGTTATCTCTAGGACTGGGAGCGTCCAATGGCGTTACGGTGTTAGAGACTTCTCATCGACCTGTTATCCTGTCTCTTGGACCGGGAGTGTCCCATGGCATTACGGTAGTAGAGACTTATCTTTTGTCTCGAGGTCGGGAGCGTCCCATGGCATTACGATATTAAGACATCCTTATTGATCATTGTTTATTTTACTTTCTTTCTGCATTTTATTCACTTTACCGTAGGCTTGTATATTATGTATCTTGCTAGTCCTCTGAGGACCTGGTGATCTCTCCAGGCTTATAGTTAGAGACGAGGACTACCCGGAGGTTTATGGTTCTGGAGTGGAGACTGGTGACGCACCTTCGCAGGAGGACGAGATGGTGGCTGAAGACTTCTCTTGAGACATGTCTCTTCATTCATAGACTTGCTATTTTATTTTCTTTCTTTTCAGTGGACATGTAGTGGATTATGTATTTCTTTTACTGTGGTTTTGGGATGTCTTACCCGCACAGATACTTTCATATTTCATATTGGACAGATTTCTTTATTAGTATCAATTTATTGGACTTGATATTTTGTGTCATATTTCTGCGTGGATGAGATTAGCTGTGTACCTGTGACTTGTATTATACTCTGGGTTGATTATCATGATTTACAGCTTAAGCATTTCGCTAATGGGCTTACCTTGAGATCTGGCCCATTGGTGAAGTGTTGCTGGCAAGTACCGTATCCTAGTCCTATACGTATTTTGGGACTGGAGCGTTACATGTTTTTGTGGTGGCCCATGCAGGTCTACGTTAATTACTTCGGTTACGTTACTGTACCGACGTGAGCCTGCGAATAGGATAGAAAGACCCTTAGGATCTCATCCACATCTTTATATTGTTACACGTCCTTGAACTCTATAATTCGACTTCGAAATTATTTTCTTGACATGCATTCTGCTTGATATCTATTTTCTTTTAAGCTTATAAGTTTCGTTTGAGTGCAGTAAAATAGACTCGCAAGCCAGTGACGAGAACCCCGCTGTCACCCCGCAGGGCGCTGTAGTGACTCATGTCGACACGACCCCGCCACCGGTTGGAGGTTCTTCTACCCAACCAGACGATCCAGCAGCTTCGCACCCACCGAGGGACAGAAGAGACGATATCCCATCCATGCCAGCACTGCCACCGATGCCACCGACGATGTTTTCCCAGCTTGGACAGACGATGGATCTCCAGCAGCTTTTCCAGACCATCTACGTAATGATGCAAGCACAACAACAAATTCAGATGGAGGCCCAGCAGAGACAGATGGAGCACATCGAGAATCGCTTCGTGACAGCACTAGAGAGAGCCACTCCACCAGTTCCCCAGACGACAACGGGAACCATCGCAAACTTTCGCCGGTTGAAGCAAGACAAGTTCTCGGGCAAGGAGGAGCCCACCGAAGTTCACGAATGGCTCACCAACATTGAGCAGCAATTGGAGGCAGCCGAGCTACCAAGAGATCGATGGATAATTGTTGTCAGGATACAGCTGACCGGCAATGCGCACCACTGGTGGCTTACGGAGGAGAAAAGACTTGGGCAGGATAAGGTCACTTGGGAGGAGTTCTACAAACTCTTCCAAGAGATGTTTATCCCTGCCACTTTCAAGGCAGAGCTTCGAAGAAAATTCTTACACCTCGAGCAAGGCAGCATGACCGTGGATGAATACAACGCCGAGTTTCTACGACTAAGCCGCTTCGTACCTACATTGATCCAGACTGAAGAAGAGAAGGCCAAAAAATTCTATAAAGGACTGAGCTACAGACAACAGGAGCTTATTGGGGCTGTAGCACCTACCACTTACTCCGAAGTTCATACTGCAGCCCGACGTTTAGAGCGAGTCCATCGAAAGGGAACAAGCGAGAAGCGACCACATCCAACAACACCATCAGCAAAAGCATCATCAGGAGGACCTGAAAGACGCGTCGTCGTACACCAGCAACCAAGAGCAGCCCCATATCCAAATCTAGAACTGCCAACTTGTGAGTTTTGCGGAAGAAAAGGACACCTTCAGAGAGACGGTCGCAGAAGACTAAACCAATGCTTGAATTGTGGATCCACCCAGCATTTTGCACGAGACTGTCCGAATCCACGACCCGGGATGCAACCACCGCAACGACCAACTCAATCGGCAGCACAAGGAGGATATCCACGAGGACCACTTCCCAACCAGGCAACGCAGTTCGAGTGGGCGAGACAACAGGCGGAAGCACCACGACAAGGACATGCCTTTGCTATGAGGATTGAAGACGGTACGACAACACAAGGAGCAAAAGAAGGTAACAACTTAAGGCTTTTATGATAATGATAGAGAGTAGAATATTAGTTATGCTTGCTTGTTACATGTTTTTGCTTAGGAATAACAATAGTAACATAGCACACCTTAGACATCTTAGAGCCATAGATATATTTTCCTTCTACCATAGTGAGTTATTTTAATTTCGAGGACGAAATTCTTTTAAGGGGGGTAGGATGTAACACCCCTGGATTTTTGAATTTTTTTTTATTTATTTGATTTAAGTAGGAATTTATGGAATTTATGAGTATTTTTTATTAAATTATTATTATAGATGATCCTAGCCATGATTGAGTTTTGGAGAACAAGATGACTAGGAATTGTGGCACAAAAAGTATAGTCGAGTGCTTTGACTAGCATAGTAGCCATGCTAGGAGAGGTCTAGCCATAGTGATGCCCGAACTAGGAAAACCAGGCCAAGCTATGAAAAGACTCATTTAAATTATTTGATTAGTTATTATTTAATATATTAATTTTTGATGACCCGGTTGTACCCAATCAGCCCGAACTAGGCCCGAACCGAATCCAAGCCTGTGTGGGCATATAGTGAGACCAAGGACGACCGTGTAGGCACATTTTATGTGTGCAAATATTTCTTAAATTATTTTACAATTTGATGTTGTATTTCTAATTATTAAATATTGTACAATATTGGTATTAATATTATTTAGGTATTTGACAGTATTGTATGATTTTATGGAGTCAAACGAGGAGTGCGTAGGTTACGTTCTCCAAATGCTACCACTGGTTTATTTTAGGGTTACTAAGATTATTATTATTATTACTGTTGTTATTGTTAATATTAAATAAAATCATTTGTTATTATTGGTTGATTTAATGTATCATTATTTAAGGAATATATCTATATGTGAATATTTCCAAATATAGGCCTACTCTAGGAATAGATAGTATTAAGATTTTTTGATGATTTATGGAGTATTATATATAATAGGACATATGTGTATATTTAGTTAATATAAATAACTATAATTATATGGGGTTATAAAAGAAAAAAAAACAAATATATACAATTGTGAACAGTGCTAGGCACTGTTCACGCATCCCTACCCGACCCCCCTCTGTGAAGCCGAACACAACCTTTAGATTTTTTTGTTAGTTTGATTTGATCCACCTTGATCAAATCTTGGCCAAATGAATCCAAATCTTTTCCAACCTATTCTTAACTAGATTCTCTTCTATCTAACCAAAACCAAATCAAAATTTAGTTCTAAATGAATCTAGAATAAGATTTTAAAAACCGAAAGAGTATATATATGTTCAAGTTCGAAAAACCCAATTTCTTCGACATCCTCCCAAACTCTACCAACCCCTCAACCTTGGACGACCTCGCACGCCTTCCTAGGCGCCTGCACTGCCTGCCCCATCGCCGGACTACCGTACAGTCGCCGTCGATAGCAAGCACCCGTGCGGAACAGGGGACACAGCCGACAGGCCGACCGTGAGGTACCACGTTTCCCGATTAAAATTCTTCTTCGTTACTCGACCAAAACTCGAACCAATTGATTCGTCTAGAAGACAACCTAACCAACTAGAACCCCTACAAACTAGTTTAGGATAGATCGATCCGATCGCGATGAAAAATTCAGTCGAAATCGGAGAAAAACCACAGAACTCATGTTCTGTAATGATAGTGTTCACCCCATATTGGAAGACCAATATCTCCCAATCCGAATTGATTTTTCAAAATCTAATTTGACAATCTTGAAGACAACATATACGGCTTCTAGACTCTGTTTACGGATTTTAGTTTCGTCTATTATGCACCAAGAAAAATCGATCTAAAAATTAGAAAAAAACTAGAAAATCTGTTTTCAAAAACTTTAAAATTCATCCACACGACGTGCGTCCCGCCAATCCGGACGACGTGGTCGCGAGCGATAAGCATCGAAAGCTGCGTATCGACGTCGTGGACGTGTGTGCTTTGACGGAATTCAAATTGGTCGCGTGTGCGCGACGAATTTGATGCGTATCCGTCGAAAATCACCGTATCGGCCCTTTTCGAAATTCTCCAATTACTTTGTGCACGTTCGTCAGATCGAGACAAAACTTGCACCAACAGAACCACATCATTTTTCTGGTCCTGTATGCCATGTTTGGTCCGATTCCGAGACAGTTGATTGGATCGCCGTTTTGTGGGCCCCACGGTCCAACTCAACGGGCGATTTTGTGCACGGCTCATCGGAATCCAAAATTGAACATACCGTTGGGTTCGTATCATCAAAATGAATGCGTAGACATGTAGTTTGACAACTTTAGAGACTATTGACTTTGGCACACTTTTCGGTGCAAAGCGAGTCCAACTGCGGATACCGTTTTGATCCGAAATTACCATTTTGCCCCTGTGTCCAGAATTGGACTTATGGGTAGCCTATCCTAGATATTTTGCTTATTCTGGGAATGTTGGTAATGTCTGTTTCAGCATTCAAAGACAATTACAGGAGTTCAGCTTTCGCGGATAATTGATTTAATAGGTTATTTAGACGTGGTTGAGTCTACACCAGGCAAGTATACCTTGCCGAATCATACAGTTTATTTCCATGCATTTCTATACTGTTATTTCTTTCCAGTTATATTTCATTATCTATTATTCGTGTTCATGTTGCAGTCACTTTCTTACTTTTACGTGCACCTTTCTTATTTGGTTATCTTATGCCATTATTGTTCCTTGCGAGTCTTGTGACGATTTTGACTAGTCTTCCACCTTCGTCCTTGAGCTTGATTTGACTTGACCTGTAGTTGTGATTGATTGCTAGACATTGGCCCTGTTATCTCTAGGACTGGGAGCGTCCAATGGCGTTACGGTGTTAGAGACTTCTCATCGACCTGTTATCCTGTCTCTAGGACCGGGAGTGTCCCATGGCATTACGGTAGTAGAGATTTATCTTTTGTCTCGAGGTCGGGAGCGTCCCATGGCGTTACGATATTGAGACATCCTTATTGATCATTGTTTATTTCACTTTCTTTCTGCATTTTACTCACTGTACCGTAGGCTTGTATATTATGTATCTTGCTAGTCCTCTGAGGACCTGGTGATCTCTCCAGGCTTAGTTAGAGACGAGGACTACCCGGAGGTTTATGGTTCTGGAGTGGAGACTGGTGACACACGTTCGCAGGAGGACGAGATAGTGGCTGAAGACTTCCCTTGAGACATGTCTCTTCATTTATAGACTTGCTATTTTATTTTTTTCATTTCAGTGGACATGTAGTGGATTATGTATTTCTTTTACTGTGGTTTTGGGATGTCTTACCCGCACAGATACTTTCATATTTCATGTTGGACAGATTTCTTTATTAGTATCAATTTATTGGACTTGATATTTTGTGTCATATTTCTGCGTGGATGAGATTAGCTGTGTACCTGTGACTTGTATTATACTCTGGGTTGATTATCATGATTTACAGCTTAAGCATTTCGCTAATGGGCTTACCTTGAGATTTGGCCCATTGGTGAAGTGTTGCTGGCATGTACCGTATCCTAGTCCTATATATATTTTGGGACTGGGGCGTTACAGTAGTCAAAGTACATTTCTATATACACATGCACTCTCATAAATTCTAAAATCTTCTTGACTATTATTATCACAATATCAAAATAAAATAATAATTTTAATATCAAATATCTTTTATATTTTATATACATATATGCATCAAATATTTAGAAAATATTTTACTTAGCCCACTAACATAAGGTACAAAACATATACGTATACAATAATATACACCTATATGGACGTCTCTCGACTCACTACATGCCTATTTGGGCCTAGATTGGGTTCGGTCAAGTCCAGGCTAAATTGGTACAACTGGCTCTCCAAAAAAAGTCTTATTATTAATAAATAACTAATTAAATCTTTTATAGGAGTCAAGTCACAACTTTGACTGGTTTTCCTAGTAGAGATAATGTTATGGCCGAGTCTTTCCTAGCATGGCTAAAGCATTAGTCAAAGCATACAACTACACTATTCGTGCCAAAATTCTTGGTCGATATGCATCTCAAACTTAAGCATGACTAAGGCCATATATATTTAGTATTTAGGCTATTATAAATATAATCCTATATATATATACAAAAATTGTTTTTAAATCTATTTGACTGTATAACATCCCAAAATAAATCCATAATAATTATACTGTCATGGCAACCTAACATGGCTTCCTACCAGGTGGGGTTGGCTAGGTTAGGGTCCAAATATATTTTCTAATTTAATCGAACTCTAAGAGTCAACCAATAAGTCTCTTGTGCCATTCGCAATTAAATAGCACATGGAGACTCGTTTGAGTGGCACACCCTTGGCATGTGTGTCGTAGGATCAAAATGGGTCAAATCCATATATTGGGTCAAATGGTTTTGATCTATGTCGAGTTTCAAACTCACGTGGGAAGTTAGGTATTGAATTATGGTAAAAAATCTAATTGCCTAAATTTGACCCGAAGTTGCGCGAAGTCAAAAGGATGCTAGGGGACAAGTTTGGATGGGACATAATATATCAAGTTGAAGGTCATCCTGTCTACTACAAAACTCATAAATAACGTTTCAAGAGATGGGCATGTCTTGTGCTCCAAAAATTAAAGACACGAAAATGTACATATAAAATCCTAATTAAATATACAATATAACCTTATAATTAGAAATACTATAAAATAAAATAAAAAAATAATTCCCAAAAATTTGGGTCCTTACATTCTAGCCACCTTAAAAGAATTTCGTCCTCAAAATTAAAATAAGGCTAACTAACCAAGAACCGCTCTACCGTAACTAGGAATAGTTCAAAAGATATGCTAGGTCACTACGGTCTCTCCAAATAACTCAAGTAATAATCAATCCTAACCAATTTGATTTTGCAATATCTATATCGTAAAACTATAAGTTGTTATCTTTACTCGCTCTTCTTGGTTTTGGCGGTCTTACAACGATCATGTTGAAGGCTTGTCCTCCTAACCATATTATTACGACAACTATATAAGTCTCTTTCCACCTGACCAAGATAAGTGATACCTACCAATCTGTCACATTCTAAATTTACAAGTGATATGGCATAATGGTAATGTGTTAGGTTAGGCTATGCTTAGGTTCTTCTTTTAGAGGGTCACTCTCTATAATAAAACTATCACTCTATTCTTGATCTAGTGACTACCATAAGAGCATAACCAAGCATGATCATATATTTATTTCTATGCTGAGGACGTCTACCCACCTTTGGTTAAACTACCTCATCAAACACATGATGCCCTTTGGCATATGTCATCTCTAATTCCCATATCTATCAAGCAATCATAATACAATAAACAGACTAACTGTCACGCCCCGGTTCCAAGATTTGTGGGACCAGGAACACGTGGCGTGCCAGCTGTACGATCAAGTATAGAAAAACCCCAATTTAATGGACTATACTCGATCGTAGTACGCTGAAGTAACAACTAAATAACAATACAGGCAGGTAAATACTAATCTCATCCACAGGAAAAATTATAGAATAAAGCTGGAAGGAATGAAAATAACTCTGAATCAAACTACAAGTCATGACTAGTGGAAAATAATCCACCAATAAATGTATGAATGAACTACTAAAAGAGTACAACTGAACCAGAAAAGAAATAGATAGCCACTAGCAGAAATCACCTAAGAACTCAAGAAACTCACGAGGCTCAACATTGAAGTCCTCGTCAGCAAAAGTCTCCAATCTACGTAGTCCGTCGGTACCTGTGCTCGTCCCAATCTGGAAAAGGTGCCAGGTCCTCAGAGGGACGTAACAAGTATACAAGAAATCGACATGCATGATAGTACAGGGCAGTATATAAATAACTAGAACAAAATGTAACATAACATCTCCCCAACCAAACAAGGACAGGATATATCATGCAACATACGACAGGTAAACTAACCATCTATGTGTAAAATGCACTCGAGACATCTCTAGTGGCACATGAGAGGGGGAGAAGAAGAATAAACGGCCACCAAACGTTCTACGGTTTGAGAAACGAGGGGCTACGAGCATCCAACGTCCATTGGAAACAGAAATTCTCATACACCACTAGTAGACTCTCCTCACCCAATGTATATCCGTACCGTATATGTGGTACAAATAATATGCAAGACGTCATAGTATATATAAGTAGACCTGTACCAACCACTAGACCAGACGCGAACTCACGTGCCAATGATCAGTCGACACACAAATCCATGCTCTCAACTCACTCATATAGTGATCGTGTATGATACGGTGTCCGGCTAGAAGGTACCACATACCTTCACAATACACGGGATAAGTCCACTACTACTAGACGCGTGCACACAACTGAGAAGTAACTAGGTAACATAAACTAACTGTAAAAATATACAATCAAGCAAGGTGTACTTGCCTGTGTCCAGCAACTAAGTATCTGGGTCCAAAGTAGAGTCCGAGTCCCGAGAAGCAAATAATCCTAAACAAAATTTATCTCTAATTAATTACTAATTAAACAATTTAAACAATTCATTTAATTGCTAAGTAATCTATAATTTAAATTAATCTAGTACTACTAGCTAACTAGTATCAAATTTTTATGAATAATAATTATACAATAATAAGTAGGTAACCATACTTATTATCATACCATTTATATTCTGAAATTTATTTACAACTAAATATTTAATAATTAATTAACTAATTAATGATAATCAATTAACCAACCATTTTAATACACACATGAATACACAATTCCTAATAATACTAACTTAAATAGTAAAAATCCTTAAAAATCATTTTTAGTCTATTTTAATAATAAACTAAATAATATCAGAATAATAAATATATATTATATATATATTTTACAGAAAATGAATTATTACCATTAAACTATTTATTAAATAACTAGTTGAATAATAACAATAAGTACTTAATAATTCTAAATAAATCCAAATAAATCACCACCAACCTTAAATTTAATCATTAAAACTAAATTCACAGTAGTAACACAAAATTAATAATTATTTAAATCAATAAATAATTATTACACAATTGATTACATAAACCTAAACATGATTCTCAAAATTACTTTTAAGTCTTAAAAATTCGTAAATATATCTAAAATACATAAATAAATTCCTAAATATCATATTTACACATTTCTAACAGAATCATATCACTTCACAAAATTTACAATATTTATATAATTAATAACAATTAATTATATAATATATTCAACTTATGTAATAAATCTAGAAATTACTCAACTAAATCCAAATAATTATAAATAATAATAAATAAATATTGGAATTATTTTTCTACAGAATAACATGCTATTACAAACATTTTCTATTCAATAAGTATTATTTAATTACTAACCAAATAAATAAGATAAATTGAAAACAATATTTAATATTCAATTTGATTAATACAAAACTTCCAAGATAAATCTAAATATAATATTTTAAACACCAATCAAATTCTGGAAAAATTTCCACAACTTACTTTATAATTAAATCTATATTTTCCATATAAGTTATATTATTTAATAATTTATTAATTAAATAATAAGCATCAAAATGGAATTAATTAAACAGTGTAAATTCGCTGTTTTTCACATAAAATAATTATAAATTAAATTATAAAAATTCTGGAAAAATTATTTTAAAATACTATATTAATTATACAAACTTTTTCATGTACAACGTTTTCTCTAATTCGTAATCAAAATGTTACATAAAAATTAAAACAGAAAACACATTTAATTAATTACTAACATTGAAACTTCATAATTAAATATAAATAAATATCAATAATTAATATTAAATCACACGAAAATTAGGGTAGAACCCCTACATATTTACCAATGATTTCCTACATTTAGATCTAATTAATCATCAATCTATTCATCACAACAATCCTTACAATAATCTGAATATTCAGAATTTAATTATTAAAACTTGGTTTAAAGCATGCAAAGAGGATTTAATCCACGTGACAGCGCCACGGGGGGGGGTCGGGGTTACCTTGCCACGCCGCAGGGGGGTGGCTCGCCGACGAGGGGGGTTGCGCCGACGAGGGGGCCGCCGGATGCTACACGCGGGCGCGGGAAATGCCGCGTCTCGTCGTCGACGGCAGGGCTCCGGGTGAGGGGGGAAGGAGATAGACGAGAGAGAGAGAGAGGGATAGGGTGGCGGTGATGAAGGGGGGGCTGGTGGTTTGTGTGGAGGCAAGTTTAGGGTTAGGGTTGAGAGTAGATGCATATATATATATATATATATATATATATATATGCATGAAGGAGATCCAAATGAATAGGACCATACTGGGTTGGGCCTAAGTTAGGGTTAAACTTAAGGAATGGGTTTGGTTGCTAGGAATTTTAACACCACATCTATATAAGTATATATATATATATATATATATATATATATATATATATATATATATATATATATATATATATATATATATATATAATCTAAAAATAAAACCAATTGAATAATAACACTATATATATTTAATTATTGATATAAATATAATCTAATAATAAATCTATATGAAACTTGGTTAGAGTTTATAAATAATTTAATAATTAATGTAACAGCATTTATTTAACAAAATAATATTTAGTAATCTTGCATCTATATATATATTTACAATATAAATTAAACCCTGATTAGAAATAATTAATTAATTATTTAATTAATTAAAATAGATTAACAAGCTATTCTTCAAAAAAAATAAAAAAATAATTTTAAAAATTTCCTGAAAATTCAAGCGATTTACAATCTACCCAACTTATAAGAATTTCGTCCTCGAAATTTAAAATAATTCTAATACCGAAGAAATAATAAGAAAATCAATGAAAAGTAAATATGTAAATTGTAACTTACTCAACAAGACAATTTACAACGATACTTGGGGGTTTATAGAGGGGTCAAAACTGGCATCATATCCTACAAGAATATGTTCTAGGTCCGGCATAGGTCATAGGATTTCCAAGTGATCAGGGAATAGATCGATATTGCATGGTCAAATCTAATAGGATAAGGAGAGGACACAAATAGTCTATTCTAAGGGAAAGATTTGTCAAACAAGTAGAGTTATTAAAATAGAGCACATAAAGGTGTGTTTATGGGGGTCATAAATGTCATGTGTATGGTGCGGTTTGTCTAGATCATAATGGTGCAATTATTGGAAGAAAAATCCTAATATTGTGCTTCAATTACCCAAGTCATGGTAAGGGATCAAATGATATGAACCAAGGAAATGATAATAGAAAAACTTTTATTTGCTAAATGTCCGACTAAAATCAGTCTAAGATGGCTACTAGGGTGCTAAGGGTATTACTAAAATAAGATATCATACAAGGTATACTTAACTGACTTAGTAGAAAGATGGTTCTACTATAAATCATAGCTAATAAAGGATTATAAAGAGAAATTCTACACTAAGGCGCAGAATAAAGAAGAGTTCAAGGGGGATGGGGTCGATTACAAATTTGAAGGTCCAATGTGAATCAATGTTTCAAGAAAACAAAATTTGTCAAACGGTCGCAAATGAGATCCTAGGACAAGTTTACTATATCTTCATCTGCATAAAATAATCATAGGGAAAGCGAATCAACATGCACTAGGTTGGCCAGACCATCATGCACCGATTCTGATTAGACAACATTTTAGTGGGTGCACCGAATAATATATGTGTCAAGAACAAGCTTGAGAAAAGAAAAAGCTTGTAAAAACTAGGCTATAACAGCAGTATTAGTCAAGACGATAAAAATAAACGTACAGAAGAAAAGAAAGTACAAGATAGTTCAAGTCCAAAACACAAATAATGATTTGACCTTTCTAGTTGCCCTTTGAATCTCTAACCTTATTTGAGCTAGGGGATAGGAACCCACAAAGTTATGTCTAGGTAATCTAAATACTTATACCAACATATAGTCAGTGTTATCCAACTATAATTTCTTAATAGTCCTGGGAAAAGTATGATGCTAGACTACAAGGTATACTACCCAACTTATAAGAATTGAACTAGTACCTCTAACTGTCTCTTTAGGGAAGCAAGTTTATCCTACCAAATTGTAGCAACAACATAGAATTTTCTAGAGAAGCAATAATAATCCTAACATGAGAAGAAAAAAAAAATCCTTTGGTCTATTCAAAAGGATAAGACGTAATGATCTGCTTTCCATTATTGCTTAAGAAAACAAATTTTGGATCGATAGTACTAGAATTATGCAGCACGATAAATAGTAAATCAGGAAAGAAAATAAACTAATTAGATAATAAAAAAAAATGCTTACAGCATTTAGCTCGGCAACCGTGGCATGAGCTAAAGGTGAAGGAAAATTTTTATTACAGAAAATATCAACCAATATTGTCTACATGTAAAGTAACAAACAACTAAATAGATATTCCTAATATTAATACTAATAATATAATACTAAAATATAGGAGAAGATATACTGGTTGACGGATTTGGGGTATGGTCAAGAAAAATTTATAGACATCTATAGCTCTAAACAATTAGGGAATCATGATACTAGTTTAGGGTCGAGAACAAGGATGATAAAATTTTAAGAAGAAGACATAGTCACATGGGTCGATGACTTAACTATAACTGCATATAATCACTATCATGGTTATGAAAAATATGGCAACTAAGGTGTGACACTTCTATCTCATTAGAGTAACATCCTCTATGTTTATTTCCTCATCAAGATAAAAAAAAAATCAAATTCCTGTAAATAAAATTTCTTCATAAATTCCTTCAGTATAAAATCTTTAAATCAAAACAATCATCCACCAATTTCCTTAATCTCTTTAAGATCGTCGCATATAATCATAATTATAACTTTAAAATACCCAACCAATCCTTTTATCATCACACCAACTCCCTTTTATTTTTCCCCCTTTTTTTTTCCCTCAACTTTAATTCAGTTTACCTAATATAAAAGATTGTAACTCTCTTATGAAAATACTTAAATCAATCACCGAGATAAATATTATCATAATACTAAATTCTTCTTCTTTTTTTCCAAAAGAAACTTCAATAAAAATTTATCAATCTAAAAAAAAAGATTTAAATCTCAAATTTTTTTTCAATCAAAATTTGTTCCATCAAACAAAATTCAATCACAAAAAAAATACCTCAAATTTCTAAATCGATCCTCGAAATAAACTTTATTATAGTACAAACATCCTTTTCTTTTCTCCTCAAAATTTTTAGATTAAAATTACCCAACTCCAAATTTTAAATCACTTTATGAAATGCATCAAATTTCTAAATTCTTCTTAAATAAACCCTTTTTTTTCATCAAGGTCAAAATATTCAATCTTTAAAGAAATATAAATCTCATAGGCAACTCTTAACTATTTCTATTTACAATCATCTATCCTCAAATTTTTAAAAAAATTATTCTTCTATTTTGGAAACCAACATAAATCATCAACCAATTTAAATCTCATGTAGCAATGTGAATATTTAAATTTTTAATCATCAAGTTGATTTTATATCCTCTCTAACCAATCATAGAATTTTTTTTTTAAATCTCAAATCAAAACTTTAAATCATCCTCTCAAATCGATCATCGAGTTTATCTTATTAATCAACTTCTAACAGTCTTTCCCATATGAGTATAAGTAATCTTTCTCACTATCATTCGAAATTGATATATCATTACTACTCAACTTTGAATTAACTAATCATTCATGCAAAATTATATCTTTCAAAAATATGGTGTTCATCAACCTGCAATATTTAGTACTTTCCCAGAATTCAATTATAGACTCAACCGCCTAATTAGCTGCCAAGGTAACCCATCTAGCCATATAGTTACTCAAGAGTGTATATAGTATAGCATCTTCCAAACCTCTATCAATCATGACAAGCAAGGGGTACGGTAGATTAGATCGAGAAGGATATAATTGCAAGGAAGTCAAAGAGTCAGAAGATATAAATCAAAGAAGAGATCAAGTATTTCGAGGAGTTTGAAATGAGTCGAAATCAAACGAGATCAAAGGATAAAATAATCAATTGTGGATGAGACACGATAGTCCTAATCCTATACGCAGGCTTGCTTGGTACGGTAAAGTAACCAAACAATATTTTCTCAACCTGCATGGGCCACCACTAAAAACATGTCACGCCCCGGTTCCAAGATATGTGGGACCAGGAACACGTGGCGTGCCAGCTGTACGATCAAGTATAGAAAAACCCCAATTTAATGGACTATACTCGATCATAGTACGCTGAAGTAACAACTAAATAACAATACAGGCAGGTAAATACTAATCTCATCCACAGGAAAAATTACAGAATAAAGCTGGAAGGAATGAAAATAACTCTGAATCAAACTACAAGTCATGACTAGTGGAAAATAATCCACCAATAAATGTATGAATGAACTACTAAAAGAGTACAACTGAACCAGAAAAGAAATAGATAGCCACTAGCAGAAATCACCTAAGAACTCAAGAAACTCACGAGGCTCAACATTGAAGTCCTCGTCAGCAAAAGTCTCCAATCTCCGTATTCCGTCGGTACCTGTGCTCGTCCCAATCTGGAAAAGGTGCCAGGTCCTCAGAGGGACGTAACAAGTATACAAGAAATTGACATGCATGATAGTACAGGGCAGTATATAAATAACTAGAACAAAATATAACATAACATCTCCCCAACCAAACAAGGACAGGATATATCATGCAACATACGACAGGTAAACTAACCATCTATGTGTAAAATGCACTCGAGACATCTCTAGTGGCACATGAGAGGGGGAGAAGAAGAAGAAACGGCCACCAAGCGTTCTACGGTTTGAGAAACGAGGGGCTACGAGCATCCAGCGTCCATTGGAAACAGAAATTCTCATACACCACTAGTAGACTCTTCCCACCCAATGTATATCCGTACCGTATATGCGGTACAAATAATATGCAAGATGTCATAGTATATATAAGTAGACCTGTACCAACCACTAGACCAGACGCGAACTCACGTGCCAATGATCAGTCGACACACAAATCCATGCTCTCAACTCACTCATATAGTGATCGTGTATGATACGGTGTCCGGCTAGAAGGTACCACATACCTTCACAATACACGGGATAAGTCCACTACTACTAGACGCGTGCACACAACTGAGAAGTAACTAGGTAACATAAACTAACTGCAAAAATATAAAATCAAGCAAGGTGTACTTGCCTCTGTCCAGCAACTGAGTATCTGGGTCCAAAGTAGAGTCCGAGTCCCGAGAAGCAAATAATCCTAAACAAAATTTATCTCTAATTAATTACTAATTAAACAATTTAAACAATTCATTTAATTGCTAAGTAATCTATAATTTAAATTAATCTAGTACTACTAGCTAACTAGTATCAAATTTTTATGAATAATAATTATACAATAATAAGTAGATAACCATACTTATTATCATACCATTTATATTCTGAAATTTATTTACAACTAAATATTTAATAATTAATTAACTAATTAATGATAATCAATTAACCAACCATTTTAATACACACATGAATACACAATTCCTAATAATACTAACTTAAATAGTAAAAATCCTTAAAAATCATTTTTAGTCTATTTTAATAATAAACTAAATAATATCAGAATAATAAATATATATTATATATATATTTTACAGAAAATGAATTATTACCATTAAACTATTTATTAAATAACTAGTTGAATAATAACAATAAGTACTTAATAATTCTAAATAAATCCAAATAAATCACCACCAACCTTAAATTTAATCATTAAAACTAAATTCACAGTAGTAACACAAAATTAATAATTATTTAAATCAATAAATAATTATTACACAATTGATTACATAAACCTAAACATGATTCTCAAAATTACTTTTAAGTCTTAAAAATTCGTAAATATATCTAAAATACATAAAATAAATTCCTAAATACCATATTTACACATTTCTAACAGAATCATATCACTTCACAAAATTTACAATATTTATATAATTAATAACAATTAATTATATAATATATTCAACTTATGTAATAAATCTAGAAATTACTCAACTAAATCCAAATAATTATAAATAATAATAAATAAATATTGGAATTATTTTTCTACAGAATAACATGCTATTACAAACATTTTCTATTCAATAAGTATTATTTAATTACTAACCAAATAAATAAGATAAATTGAAAACAATATTTAATATTCAATTTGATTAATACAAAACTTCCAAGATAAATCTAAATATAATATTTTAAACACCAATCAAATTCTGGAAAAATTTCCATAACTTACTTTATAATTAAATCTATATTTTCCATATAAGTTATACTATTTAATTATTTAATAATTAAATAATAAGCATCAAAACAGAATTAATTAAACAGTGTAAATTTGCTGTTTTTCACATAAAATAATTATAAATTAAATTATAAAAATTCTGGAAAAATTATTTTAAAATACTAAATTAATTATACAAACTTTTTCATGTACAAAGTCTTCTCTAATTCGTAATCAAAATGTTACATAAAAATTAAAACAGAAAACACATTTAATTAATTACTAACATTGAAACTTCATAATTAAATATAAATAAATATCAATAATTAATAGTAAATCACACGAAAATTAGGGTAGAACCCCTACATATTTACCAATGATTTCCTATATTTAGATCTAATTAATCATCAATCTATTCATCACAACAATCCTTACAATAATCTGAATATTCAGAATTTAATTATTAAAACTTGGTTTAAAGCATGCAAAGAGGATTTAATCCACGTGACAGCGCCACGGGGGGGTCGGGGTTACCTTGCCACGCCGCAGGGGGATGGCTCGCCGACGAGGGGGGTTGCGCCGACGAGGGGGCCACCGGATGCTACACGCGGGCGCGGGAAACGCCGCGTCTCGTCGTCGACGGCGGGGCTCCGGGTGAGGGGGGAAGGAGGTAGACGAGAGAGAGAGAGAGGGATAGGGTGGCGGTGATGAAGGGGGGCTGGTGGTTTGTGTGGAGGCAAGTTTAGGGTTAGGGTTGAGAGTAGATGCATATATATATATGCATGAAGGAGATCCAAATGAATAGGACCATACTGGGTTGGGCCTAAGTTAGGGTTAAACTTAAGGAATGGGTTTGCTTGCTAGGAATTTTAACACCACATCTATATAAGTATAGATATATATATATATAATCTAAAAATAAAACCAATTGAATAATAACACTATATATATTTAATTATTGATTTAAATATAATCTAATAATAAATCTATATGAAACTTGGTTAGAGTTTATAAATAATTTAATAATTAATGTAACAGCATTTATTTAACAAAACAATATTTAGTAATCTTGCATCTATATATATATTTACAATATAAATTAAACCCTGATTAGAAATAATTAATTAATTATTTAATTAATTAAAATAGATTAACAAGCTATTCTTCAAAAAAAATAAAAAAATAATTTTAAAAATTCCCTGAAAATTCAGGGGTTTACGCTAACTTATACTATAACATAAGAATTTCTGATAAATAATATATAGCACGATTATTCGTCACTCCGAAATAGGAAGGGACGAGAAGCAATGATACGAGAAAGCAAAGGAAGAGTAACCGAGAGCAAATATGAAGTTCAAGGATGGTAGAGAAATTTCCAAAAGAATTGTCAAGACAGTTGTGGATTGAGATTCCTAAGGTTTTAATCAGGTCGCAGGCCCGCTCAGTACAGTAACGTAACCGAAACGACTAACTCGACCTGCATGGGCCACCACAAAAACGTGTAACGCTCTAGTCCCAAAATACGTACGACTAGGATACGTTTATATGCCAGCTACGCATCAAGAGGACTCCAGTCCAGCTCGAATACGTATAAGCTGTCTGGTTTTCTAAAGCAATATATCCATTCAACTACAAATGTCTCAATCACTGAAGATAAACTCATATAAAAAACCAAGTAAACTAATGTTGGTCAGACATTAGCAAACCGATTACTACAAGTAACAAGAAAAGATAATATACATTAAAGTGGACCAGACTCTAATGCAATTATCTTGAACAAGCTTCTAATGGAAGATAAAGCTTGTAAAACTAGGCTACACAGCAGCAATGTCAAAGTAATATAATATAGGACGAGTATGAAAAGATATGAACTAAATATACCTAAAATTCTTGAGAAATAATCATCAATTCTCCAATGTATTCTACCTTGATCACTTCAGCTAATACCTAGAGAGATCGCCAGGTCTTCAGAGGACTAGCAAGATACATAATATACAAGCCAAAAAGTAACAATACCAGTATGCAGAGAAGTAAGAAATAATGAAAGAAATTAACCGAGTCAGAATAACTAAGATACTAAGATCTAAGACACAAAGATCCTAAGACACTGGAATGCCATACTAGTCGTGGCTAATAGGTCAAATCTATAGAATGTAGTCAAGGCAAGCACTCCCAATCTATAGTGTCTCAATCGCTGTCAAGACAAGCACTCCAATCGAGACGATAGCCATTCCTAGTAAAATTTTCCCATAGACCGTAGTCAAAGTAAGCACTCCCAATCTATAGAATGTCAAAGTCAAGTCCTACTCAAGTCATATCAAGTCAAGTCAAATCAAATCATGAAAGTTAGTATTGTAGGACTAGACGACTCCATCACAAAACACGAGTGATCTCGAAGGCAATCTAACGCACACTAGACGTATATCAAGAGTATAAATGTACGCTAACAAGATAAGTAGAACTAAAACAAGGTAAGTAACCGAAACTCAAGATAAAATAATCATGAATATGATAGGATAAAGAACACTAAGAAATTAAAGAACATGCATATAAAAGGTACTGTACAATTTGCCAAGGTATACTTGCCTGAGGGTTTCACGAAGAACTAACAATATATTGCCAATCAACAAGTCAAAAAGTCCAAGTCTCACAACTGCCTCCAGAAGCTGTAATAGATGTTACCAACATTTCTAGATTACTCAAATTAGCTAGGATTGCCTGTCCTTAAGTCCAATTCTGGACACAGGGGCAAAACGGTAATTTTGGGTCAAAACGGTGTCCGCTATTGGACCTGCTTTGTACCGAAAATCGTGCAAGAGTCTATGGTCTCTAAAGTCGTCAAAATACATGCCTAAGAATTAATTTTGATGACACAATCCAATGGTATGTCTAATTTTGGATTCCGGTGGGCCGTGCACAAAATTGCTCGTTGAATCGGATCATAGGGCCCGCAAAACGGCGATCCGGTCAACTGTCTCAGATTCGGACCAAACGTGGCATACATGACCTGAAAAATGATATGGTCCTATTGGCATAAGTTTTGTCTTGATCTTACGAACGTGCACAAAGTAATTTAGAAATTTGCAAAGAGGCCGATACGGTAAATTTCGATGGATACACATCAAATTCGTCGCGCACACGCAACCAATTTGAATTCTGTCAAAGCCTACGGTGAATTTTGACGGATACACATCAAATTCGTCGTACACACGCAACTAATTTAAATTCCGTCAAAGTCCACACGTTCGTGAAGCCGATACGCACCTTTTGATGCTTTCGGTTCGCGACCACGTCGCTCGGATTGGCGGGACGCACGTCATATCAAAGTTTTTTTATAATTTTTGAAAACAGTTTCACCAAATTTTTCTTGATTTTCAAATTGGTTTATCACGAAAACCAATAGATGAAATTGAAAATCATAAACAGCGTTTTGAAGGTGTATAGGTTGTCTTCAAACATGTTTAATTAGATTTCCAAAAACTCTCTAAACTGGACAGTTATTACCCTTCCAAAACTAGTCCACAATGGTTTTTTTGTATTATGTTTTCGATGGTTTTTCGTGAACTTTCGAGAATTACCATAGTCTATTCAGGGAAGATCAAACAAATCTAATTGAAGGTGTTGATAGGTGGTCATAAAGATTACTCATAGAAATTTACGGCTCGGAGAATCGTGAAAGGATGAGGGAGAAATCTAGGTCAAAATAGGGTACCTTTGCGTTGTCACTGCTGCTGTCGCTGCCGGTGTTGCTGTTGCCTCCCCGTGCTCCGACGGCCCTGGCCTGCCGACGGCGACTCGCGGCGGCGTATGTGGCATGTCAGGAGGCACGCCAGGTTGTTAGGGAGTGGTTGCTATGGTTGGCAAGGGTAGAGTTTAGGTTAAAGTCGAGAGGTTTCCTCTCCTCTTTACTCGGTTTATATAGGAAAAAGGGTGCGGGTCTCTTGCTGTCGAGTTGGTTGAGGGAAAATATCTTACGAGATTTTGGTTTCCAAAATCTCGCGAGATTTTGGTTTCTTTTCCTTTTTTTCTTGTTAATATATATGTATATATATATATATATTTACACACAAATGATAACCATATAAAATATTCATAGAAATATAATAAAACCATAAAAATCATTTATGAAATATATATATATATTCATAATTTCTATTTACTAAAATATACAAATACTATAATTATGTATATTCTAAATTATAATTCACATAAAATATATATTCTTTTAGTCATATATATTTCTATATAAACCTAGTATATATAGTAGTCAAAGAACATTTCTATATACACATGCACTCCCATAAATTCTAAAATCTTCTTGGCAATTATTATCACAATATCACAATATCCCAATAAAATAATAATTTTAATATCAAATATCCTTTATATTTTATATACATATATGCATCAAATATATAGAAAATATTTTACTTAGCCCACTAACATAAGGTAAAAAACATATACGTATACAATAATATACATCTATATGGACGTCTCTCGACTCACTATATGCCTACATGGGCCTAGATTAGGTTCGATCAAGTCCAGGCTAAATTGGTACTGTAACACCCACTTTTCTAAAATGAGGGTAATTTTGAACTTTTGTAAAAGTTTATTATTTAATAATAGGATTTATGATTTATGTGATTTTTTTATTAATTTAATACTATTTAAAATTGGTGAATTATAATTTTGATGTGTTAGCTAGTGAACCCTAGAACTGTTGAGCCTAGAGACTAACCATGACCATGGGGACCTAACCATGTGATTAGAATGACTATTTACAACTTTTTAGACTAAGGGTATTTTGGTCATTTTTTGACTTTTGAATTATTTATGATTTTAATTAATTGGTGAATTTTATATTATTTTAATAATATTTATTTTATTAGAATTAGAGAGCTTTCCTCTTTTATTTGATCTCCAAATCCTTACATCCCTCCACAAAAACTTCCATCCAACCTTCTCATACTACCAAGGGAGGGTGCTAGAAAAAATTTGGAGCAAAGGGCAAGGAGGAGTATCTTTTTTGGAAGATCTTTGTGTCGGAGCCGTGTCCTTGGGAGTATCATTAGGATTCCACTCCCAATAGGTAAAACCAACCCTCTAAAATGATTTCTTATACATATTAGTTAGTTTTGAATCCATAGGATCCACCCCCATGCATGTACCCCATTTAGATTCAAATTTGAGACCATTTGGAGCTCTTTTGAGGATTTTAGATATGTGTCTTGTGTCCTACTTGATAGATCCCAAATTAGGACACCCCATGTGTATGAATGTATGATAATAGTTTAAATAGATATTTAAATTCAGTTTTAGAATGGTTAGAGAGTGTATTGATCTTAGTTAGGATGGTTAGAATGAGTTTCATTTGGATACCTATGTTGCTATCAAGTATCTTGGCCTACATGTGTTTTTTTTGTCCAAAACAACTCAAATTCGTCATAATATTCATCCACGTTTTTATTAACCAAAGAAACTTAGAAATGTCATAACTTTTAGCTTAGAACTCCGATTAATCTTCCATTTTTTTAAAAGAACCGTATTGAAGTTAGCTTTCCAAATATATATTTTAATAATCCAAAATCGTTCTGGAACTTTTTGTAAAACTATTTGAGTGTCGGCTGTCCGAAAGCCAAACGCGTTTCGGTATTTTCGCGATTTTGGAAGCTTTCGGACACGAAAATACGATCCGTTTGAAGTTCGAAAAGCTAACATGAAGGACTACGACATACTTTAATCCTAGAATTTAGTAAAAGACTAATTGGTATATTATTGATTTTAAATAGAAGAGTGACTATACGACATAGGCATTTTGTGTAACCTATGAGCCTACGTAGTATGGATATTAAATGAATGTAGAGTATGTAATGCATGATATCTTAAATGAATGAAATGATATATATATATATATAATATGTATCTTCTTTACATTAATGTACATATATGGTTGAATGCAAGCATATAGGAATGCAATCAATGTAATGTATGTAAGCAATGCATAAATGCATGAATGAAAGAATGATATAAAATGTATGCATGAAAGTATATAATGAATGCTGGATATGAATGCAAGGTCTACAAGTAATGATAGATATGAATACATAATGGATATATCATGTAATATAATATATAATGATAGCATGTATGGTAATGTAGAATATATGATGCAAGCATGTATATGTCCACTGTTTTTCTTTTTCTTTATATTTTGCCTTCCCTTTCCTTTCTATTTCAGTTTCCTCCCCTTTTTTTCCTCTTGTATTTTTACATGTTGTATACAATGTATATAATGTATAGATATATGTAAGTATGTAATATGCATGAATGACATGCATGTAATAAAAATAAGTATATGTATGAAACTTAATGATACGTGAATGGATATAATGCCTGAACTGAAGTATGCATGTATATGGGATAATATATATATATATATATATATATATGTGTGTGTGTGTGTGTGTGTGTGTGTGTGTGTGTGTGTGTGTGTGTGTTAAGGTAATGTAATGTATGTATTCACATATATTTTGAGTTAAATATACGAGTTTGTATGCATATATTATATGTATGCATATATGCATGTATGCAGGAACGAATGTAATATAATGTAGAGTATGCATATATGAATAAAATGTATGCAAGTATATAATGTATTCAAATATGTATGAATGGATCTATCTATGTATGTATAGGTGCATGAATGAATGCAAGTATGCATATATGATATGTATGTAGGCATGTATACAATGTATGTATGTATACATGATATGTATGTATGCATGTATGCAATGTAAGTATGTTTGTATGCATTTCTTTAAACTGAGTTACCTATAACCTTTTACACACATGCATTCATACACCCTTTGACACCATGTATCCCATGTCACATACACCTATCTATCACTGAATCTGAGAACATTAACACATATCCTTTCATACACATGCCAAACACACACATACACACTCACTTACTCTTTTACCTCTCCTTCTCTCTCTCTCTCTCTCTCTCTCTATATATATATATATATATATATGTATATATATATATATGTCATATATATATATCACGACCCGCACCCTAGAGTAAGGGCACGAGAAGTGGGTACGTCCAGCCTACGCCGTAGTATCGGAAGTAGAACGCTGTCCTAGGTCAATCATCTAACAATATATAAGGTACTTGTACAGTATATACACTCTGAATGGAGGTGATATAGCAGAATACAGTCTCAATCACATCTAAGGTGGAATAAAATAAAAGATGGATAGATAAAACTGAAATCCACAAAGAGATACAGCAGATAGAAGTCTAAGTGTCAAGGATATCACAAATCCAGAAAGCATCTCAAATATCAAATACAGTAATCCATAGAGTAAACACATCTCAAGACAACTGGAAATAAAATAAGAAAAACCCTAGCTATCTACTCCAACCTCTACTGTGTCTCCTCTAGGCTAGCATGTAACCTCCAAGCTATCTGTAAAATTTATCAACAGGTCCAGTCAGGACATGAGCGAGCACAGTACATCTCACGTAGTTCATAATAGGACAAGATATATAAATAAGCAATAGAGTAAGATACATGAAACTCTGAGAATATACATGAGTAAAAGAGAAGACTGTAATGAAATATCTACTATAAGTAAAGAGCTATAATGAACTAGTGATTTAGAGTACAAGCTAGACATGTGAATGGCTTGATAATAAACATGAGAGGTTGTACATGGCTACACTACTTTAGAAATTGTCTATATGACTATTTATACTCCTCCGTACCCCAATCAATACACAAGGATCCAGACAGGTTATTTTATTGCACATGATATCACATGGGGCCCATAAATGGGTGCACATGAAAGTAAATATGGGGGCTCCGTGAACATGAGAGTACATGAATCACGAGAGTGCACATGAATGGTGAAAGTACGGAAATACATGATGAAAGTGAAACACACATGACATGATGTAACCAATGCTTCCGAGGGGGATAACATCTCATGAAGGGATCCATATAGTACCAATCCATGTTAACATCGTGACAACATCAAGTAAAGTAATCTAGAGCATAAATGTAAATTCTATCAAGTATGAAATGGTCAGAGTATGTACTCGCCTGATAACCTGAACAGCTGATAGGTATAGAGGTCCAAACTGAAGCCACAAACTCCTATTTAGAGCAAAACAGGTTACAAGGTGTTCAAGATGTAATAAATGAAGTTTTACAAGCAATCTATATTATTCTAGGCTCTTCTAAGTTAAGTCAACTCTTGGTCAACTCTGGTCAATAATCTAGTCAAACTAAGTCAAGTGTTGACTTATAGTGTACTTTTGGTCAACTGGTCAACTCTGGTAAAACAGGGTCAATTCTAGTCTAATTATTTAGATATAAAGTGTATTTTTTTATTCGTACGTCGAAACTTATGACACGCAAATTGAGGTAAGATGATCAACAGTAAGGTTAATAATCTTATTATAGTGATCCACGTGTTCATCTTGTCAATTTCAGCGATGTGAGATCACTGGAATTGACCGATCTCAGTTTCATTGTACTAATCCCGAAATACGAACATTATAAGAATTAATTACAATAAAAGGTGATACATAGAGAAATTATCTACAAATATTGTCGGATGATGAATTAAACATCGCCAACGTGTCCAAAATAGTCAAATTAGCTAGGATAGCCGACCATTGGTCCAGTTTGGACACAAGGGCAAAAAGGTAATTTTGGGTCAAAAACGGTATCCGTGTCGGAGCCGTTTTGTACCAAAAAATGTGCAAGAAAACAAGTCTACAAAATATAATAAATTATATGTCCACGAGTCCAAAGTGGCGATACGAACTCAACGGTATATTCGGAATTGGATTCCGTTGACCCGATCTCATTTTGGTCCGTTGACAAGAACATTAAAATTCTGGTTTGCACGAAAATGTATGCCGGAGCCAATATTCTCAAAACTCAGCAAATTATATATCAATGAGTCTAGAATGACGATACGAACTCAACGGTATGCCCAGAATTGGATTCCGATGAGCCGATCATAAAATAACCCGTTGACACAGATATTGGTATCCAACTTGTACGAAAATGCGTGCCAGAACCAATATCCACTAAAACCTATATGTCAACAAGTCCAGAATGACGATGCAACCTCAATGATATATCCAAAATTGGATTCCGAAGAGCTGGCGTCAAAAAGTCCCGTTGACCGGAACTTTGGGACCCACTTTGCACCGAAATGCGTGCTAGGGCCCACGTCCTCCAAATCTAACAAACTATATATGAAAATGTGCCAGAACGTTGCCACGAGTCTACTGGTGGTGTCGAAAATGAAATCTGGAGTCCCGAGTTCAAAAATAGAATTTTACAAGTTAGAAATTACGAATTCGGACGGCTAACTTTGACGTCAAATTCAACCAGTCAAACAAGCTCACAATAAAACAAAACTGGAGGGGTAGGAAGAGGGTTATTTCGGCTACGCACAAAAACTGGTAGAACGCCAAACGAAGCTGCGATGGAGGAGGTACGAGCCGACGAAGTTGGTCCGTAAAAGTGTCAAAAAATTATACAATTTAAATGGTCAACTTGGCGGCCGGTTTTGATGTATCAAACGATACAATCAACGGACGAAACTTGAGGGGAGTAAAGATGGATATACCAAGATTGTGACGGAGTGAAGAAATTGTCGATCCAACGGTCAAATTTATCAAAAAACGTGTACAAAGTTGCTGCGACAAAATAATATTTTGACTTCGTTCTCGAGCGCGCGCCGGCGGAATCCCGTGCCAAACGTGTGAAACGCATAGGCAGCGCATCCTGGATGACGGTGGCCACCATGAAAGAGGTGTAGCGGAGGTCGCCCGGCCAGGGGGTGGCCGGCCACGGCGGCCGTGGCACCTGCGATGGCGCCTGCACGCGTGGATGCGCCATTGCTGCTGCTGTAGCTGCGGTTGCAGGCTGCGACTGGTGGCGGCACAGCCAGGGGCACGGTGGCGGACGATGTCGAAGAGGAGAAGAAGAAGGCGAGGAGAGGAGGTGGCTGTGCTCGGCATGGAGAAGGAGTGTTGTGGTGGTGAGTGTTAATGGTGATGGTGGTGGTGAGTGTTAATGGTGATGAAGAATGGAGAAGGAAGAGGGGAGTCCGGCTGTGCTCGGCTAGGGATGGTTCCGGCTCTCGGCCAGAGAGGATGAGGAGGAGGTGAAGTGGTGGAGGTTGTGAAGTGAAGAAGAAGGAGGAGAATAAATGGGGAGCTCGGGTTGGTTACTCGGTTAGAAGTGAGGAAAATGAGAGTGGAAGAGAGAGAAATGTAATTCCTAGAAGTTATGGTCGACTGCTAGGGGGAAATTTGTGAGTGTGTGAGGAAAGAATGGTGGTTGGGATTGAATATGAGTAAAATGAAGGCTATGATTTAATGTAGGAAAATAGGTTATCTCCCAGGTCTATGAATGAAATCGTAAAGCAGAATACTCTACAGGGGGGGTGAATAGAGTAGGCAGCGGGATATTGCTAATTAAAAACTTGTTAGTAGTTAGATCACAGATATAATAATAATCGCAAGAAGTAAATGACAGAATTTAAAAGTGATCAGAAGGCAAACGCAAGCACCGAGATTTATATTGGTTTTCCTCTCGTGAGGACTAGTCCAGTCGAAAGAACTCTAGCTTCCAGTTGAATCCACTATTGGAAAATCCCGCAAGTTTTCATACGAAGTCCTTGCAACTTCTACAGACGCGAGCTTTGATACGAAGAACTCGTCTAACTTCAATTGTGAAGAGTTGAATCTTCTATCAAGCCTCTGATTACAATCACTCTGAAACTTCTAGACCGTACCGTACTGGCAAATCGACTAGAGGATTGTAACTGGCTTGGGATTTAAAAATGAAAGATTTTTAAGAACTCTTTGGAAGACTGTAAGGTTTAAGAAGAGAAGATTAAAAGTAAATTGGTGTGTTGAAATAATCGAAATGCTTCTCTATTTATAGCTTTTCCAAAGACAGAACTCTGACAGAATTTGGGCAGAATTCGGACAGAACTCTTTATAACAACCCATAACTGAAGGATGACCAAGTTCAAAAACCCAACGTTCACTAACGTTCCAAATGGCCGAACTCTGGCCGAATTTGGGCCGAACTCGGGCGGAGTTCTCCTGAGGTTCTGCCAGTTCATTTTTGGAGAAAATAAATTTTGGCTTTTTGAACAATCCTTCAAAGGCTTTTTGTAAAAAGAATATTTTTCAAAAACATGGATCATTTGTAAAAGAATATGATGGTTTTGAAAAACGTTTTTGGACAGCCTATTTGCCAGTACGACTCGGTATAAAATGTATTCCTAGACTCAATAAAAAGAAATATTACATTGCTTAGCAGGAAGTACATTCTGAATGGCAAACAGCTTCAGTCTTGAACATTGTTGATAACCATTGTTGAGCAGTGTCCAAAACGTCGTAGGTAAACATCTGAGTAGACTTGTATTTATATCGAGACGGAGTTTGATCAATTATTAAAATCAGGTTTGACCATGACCAATGTGCCAACAATCTCCCCCATTTTGATAATTGACAAACCTTGCCGATATAACATCTAAGCTTGGAATCAAATCAAAATAGTAAAGAAAAATTGTTCATATCCTGTATTTCACAAATATGTTAGATCCTTATTTCTCCCCCGTTGTCACTTAGCAAAATAATTGCAAAAGAAAAAGCTCCCCCGCAATCAATGCATAAGTAACAAACATTGAAGAAACACATGAAAAATAAATAATCATGACAGATGCTAGAAACAGTAAGAGAAATAGAATAGCAACACAGGCATGTATTTGTCTCAGGAAATTTGTAAAGAATGAAGCAATAAAAGATAGATAATGCTACGATAAACTGAAACAAATATAGTGCTGAATAATAGACTAAGATGCCAAAACTGAGGCATAAACAAAAACAACCATGTCTATGAATAAGGAAAAAAATTTACTGATAATAACTAAAAAACTGATAAGGTCTTGGAATGTCGGAGCATATCCAAGTCAACATAAGACAAAAAGTAACAGTCTCAATAATCTAACATCTAAAAACTCATCATCATCAACATCATCATCATCAGCTGCAGCTCCAGCATGTCCAGATGGACCAGCTCTAGAAGTACCAGCACCAGAAGTGTGAGGAGTGGTGTCAGCGGTACGATACCAATCATATGTGTTTCCTGGCTGGAACAGAGAGTGAACCGCCTCGTCGTCAATGCGGTAGCCAGAAACAGAAGGGTCTCGAGGCAGAGAGCTAACAGAATATCCTGTCTGCGTAAACCTCAGATCGGCGAAGAAGTTGGCAATCGCCTGGAACCGAGTCACATCACGGAACTCGTGTTCTCTAGAGGTCTCAACATAAAAAAAACTGCAGATTTGATATGTGCTGATGGATACCCTCAAATGTCATAGGGTAAGAATAAAGAGGAACAGGTGCTGCGGGATCAGTGGGAGTAGGTGCAGGAGGAGTAGGTGCAGTGGATGGAGGAATAGATGCAATGCTGCAACGAGAGAGTTTGAGAAACTTGGGCTCGGGGTCGACAACACAAGTAGATAGGTCAATATCAAACCTCTGAAAAATGCGAGGAATAAGCATCGCATAAGATAGGTTACGGTCTCTCCCGCGACATTTACCCATCATCTGAATAATAGTCTTAGGGGCAGAAAAAGGAATCCCCTTAAGAATATGATAAAGAGTATAGAGCTCAAGTGCAGTGACATCATCTTTAGAAGTGGATTTTGTAAGTAAAGTGGAATAGATGATGCGATGTAATTCGTAGTTAAATAAGTTAAAGTTATTAGTCTTGAACTTTCCAGGAAGAACGCGTGCGGGAGCACAAAGTTCATTCTTGAAACTAACGAGTGTCGTGCCATCGGGGAAATCAAAATCAGTGATGTCATCTAGCGGAGCACCTTCATTTGGAATACCAAGAATTTTTGCTAACGTGTCATCAGTGAATTCGATATCAATTCCTCCGACACGTGTCCTCGCTGTAAAGTGTCTAACACGAAATTATAGTAGAATAATCTAATGGCATTAGTGGCAATGGGGAATTATAAGGTGACAAAATATTGTAACCCTAATGCCTCAAAATAAGAATGGTGATCCGAAAAGACAGTCCACTTAATCGGTGATCCAGTGCAAATAGTACGCAGGTTAAAATAAGCGTACCACAATAACGCTTGATCGAAAGTTTTAAAATAAAACTCATCCGACGCACCATCGTCCGATTGGACTGGAGAAAAGAGGCAATCCGTATGCGGATCTGAAGACGATGCCTCTTCACTGGAATTGGTCTTCTTTCTCTTGAAGGGATTGAACTTAGGCATTCTTTCCCAAAATTTCTACAAATCCTAAGTATTGAAAAGTGGTGGAAAGAAGGGATTATACCTTCCAAGAGTCGGATATGTTGTAGAGGATGACGATCTCCGCACGAATCCAAAGTTTTGATGAAAAACTCCACAAGGATTGGAAGAACAATGAGGGAGTAGAACTAGGGTTTCGGAGGGGCGGAACTGCTGTTATGAGGATGTGGAAAAGTATGAAAAAGAAGGAGGCCTCGGGTTGCTGTTGTTATATATAAACACCCAGCCGAACTCTGGCCGAATTCTGACCGAACTCGGGCCGAATTCGCCTAGGGTTGCCTGGCTATATATATATAAAAAAAATCAAATGAGACCACATTCTTTTTCATTAATTCGTTTCAAATGCTTAATTCACAGTTTAGTAATTTTAAATCTCAAAATAATATAACTAATATTATTTTACAAATTAATATTCTTTACTTAGCATCTGTCTCAGATTAGCTGTAGGAGTACTGTCCCAGCTAACGGAGGTTCACCGGGGAACTCTTAAATACTGCTTCGCTTTGACCGTAGTCGTGGTGACAGACAGACTCTTTTTAGGCTTGTCTCAAAAACAATTTATGAGTATCGAATAATAATTAACAAAACAAAAATTAATTAATATTATTGAAATCTAAAATTCCTAATTCTCGACGTAAATAGTTGAAACGATCTTCCGCTAAAGGTTTTGTGAATATGTCAGCTAATTGATTCTGTGTGTCTATGTATACAAGGTCTATATCTCCATTTTGTTGATGATCTCTAAGAAAATGATGTCGAATCTCGATATGTTTAGTACGAGAATGACATACTGGATTCTTAGTCAAATTAATAGAACTAGTATTATCACAGAAAATAGGTATATGTGTAAAATACAATCCATAGTCTTCTAAGGTTTGTTTCATCCACAAAATTTGTGCACAACAACGTCCTGCGGCGATATACTCAGCCTCTGTTGTTGATAATGCAATAGAATTTTGCTTTTTACTAAACCAAGAGACTAGAGCTTTTCCTAGGAAATGACATGTGCCGCTGGTGCTTTTTCTATCTACTTTGCATCCCATAAAATCAGCATCGGAATAATCGGTTAGGTCAAACAACGTGGTTTTGGGATACCATAAGCCGACAGAAGAAGTGCTTTTAAGGTATCGAAAGATACGCTTAACTGCGCACAGATGTGATTCCTCGGGATTGGCTTGAAAACGAGCACATAAGCGAACACTAAACATAATGTCTGGTCGACTGGCAGTTAAATAGAGTAAGATACCGACCATACCTCGATACTTACGTATGTCGACAGGTTTGCCTTGTTCATCAATATCAAGCTTGGTTGAGGTCGCCATTGGAGTGCTAAGTGGTTTTACTGCTTCTATGTCGAACTTCTTTAGTAGATCTTTTGTGTACTTAGCTTGATTTATGAACGTCCCATTGTTGGTTTGTTTGATTTGCAGTCCGAGAAAGAACTTTAGCTCTCCCATCATTCTCATCTCAAACTCATTCTGCATACACTTTGAGAATTCTTGACAAAGAGATTCATCAGTAGATCCAAAGATAATATCATCTACATAGACTTGAATCAAAAGAATATTATTATTCAAAGACTTTATAAACAAAGTAGTGTCAACCTTTTCCTTTGAAAAACCGTTATCAAGTAGAAAAAAGCTTAGACGATCGTACCAAGCACGAGGGGCTTATTTCTAACCGTATAAAGCTTTTTTCAACTTGAAAACATATTCAAAAAATTTAAAATCAGTAAAACCGGGTGGTTGAGCTACATAAACCTTTTCTTTTATAAAACCATTTAAAAATGAACTTTTGAAATCCATTTGAAATAATTTAAAATTATGAAAACATGCAAATGCACATAACATGCGAATGGATTCTAATCTCGCAACTGGGGCATAAGTCTCATCGTAGTCGATACCTTCTCCTTGTTTGTATCCTTGAGCTACGAGTCGAGCCTTATTACGAGTCACTAAACCATTCTTGTTCAGTTTATTTCAGAATACCCATCGGGTGCCAATGACCGGATGATCAATAGGCTTGGGAACAAGTTCCCAAACTTGATTTCGTTCAAATTGGTTTAATTTCTCTTGCATAGCATCTATCCAAAAATTATCACTACATGCTTCATCAATACTTTTGGGTTCAAACTGTGAGACAAAAGCAACACAAGATGCTATATCTTTATTAGAGGAGTGAGTACATACACCCTTGGTAATCTCACCAATTACCAAGTCCTTTGGATGATCAGCCATGAACTTCAATCTTTTTGGAAGACTCCGAAGGTAGCTGGTTCCTGGATCTTCTCTAGAAGGATCAGCTGGTGCTTTGTTGGGTATATTGAGATCTTCGTCATTGTCATCGATTATCATTTGATTTAGTTTATCAAAGGTGACATTGATCGTCTCTTCGATGATCATGGTTCTTTTGTTGAAGACTCTGTATCCTTTACTTTTGCCCGCATAACCTAAAAATATACCTTCATCGGCCTTTTCGTCAAACTTTTCCAAATTATCTTTTGTATTAAGAATAAAACATTTACAACCAAATATTCTAAAATATGAAACTGATGGAATTCTATCAAACCATAGCTCAAATGGGGTCTTCTTCGATTTGGGTCGAATTAGAACTCTATTGAGAACAAAACAAGCTGTATTGACAGCTTCGGCCCAGAAATACTTGGGTAGACTAAACTGGTTTAACATTACTCTGGCCATTTCGGATAGAGTTCTGTTCTTACGTTCCACAACTCCATTTTGTTGTGGAGTCCTAGGGCATGAGAATTCCTGTATAAAATTGTGTGTGTCACAAAATTGCTCAAACTCTGCATTCTCGAATTCGCCTCCATGATCGCTTCTAATACGAGTGATCATGTAACCTTTTTTATTCTGTACTTTCTTGTAAAAGGTGACAAATTTTGATAATGCATCATTTTTGCGTGTCAGAAAATATACCTACGTGTATCTAGAATAATCATCTACAATTACAAAAGCATATAGCTTACCTCCGAGGCTAGCAACTCTGTTAGGACCAAATAAGTCTAAATGTAGCAATTATAGTACATACAGCGTTTACTGACTTGAAAGTAGATCAAGTAGCTTTGTTCTTTTCATATTTACTGCATACCGAATCCTTTTTGAATGTAATGTCCGATAAACCGCGTACTAGCTTCTTTTTGGATAATCTGGAAATAGTATTCATATTTGCATGACCGAGTCTCATATGCCACAGATGACTCTCATCGCTTTTAGCCATTAAACATCTACCTGAAATGTTAGTATCTTCCAACAAATAAAAAACATATATATTGTCTTCTCTAATACCTTCAAATATAGTATTACCAGTTGAACTATCAATAATAGTACATTTGTCTTTTACGAAGTTAATACCATAACCGTGCTCAGCTAAATGGCTTATGCTGAGCAGATTATGTTTTAACTCAGTAACAAGACAAACATCTTTAATCACTGGATATGGAGCTTTACCAATATCACCAATACCGATTATATACCCTTTTAAATTATTGGCGAAGGAGACGTATCCTTCTTTATTCCTCTTCGACAGTGTTGCGAATAATAAAGTATCGCCAATCATGTGCCGTGAGCAACCGCTGTCGAGGATCCATTTGCTCCTATCATGTGAAGGGTGTCCCACCTACAAAATAATTTGTAGATGAAACTATTGGTACCCATTTCTTGTAGGGTCCTGACTGGTTAGTTTTCGGTATCCATGCATAAATATTTAGATTTACTAGCTTTCTGATTCTACATGCAGAAGATATATGACCAATAAGGCCACAATAATGACATTTAGCATGTTGAGTGTTGAAAGCTGAGTGGTGTGCATGGTTGGTAGGTTTAGGTTTTCTAGTATAGAAGAAAGTATACCTATTATCCTGGTTGGGCATAACCTTTTTAGGCAAAGGTTTGATAGGGTTAGGTTTGATAGTGTTAGGTTTGGGAATGTTCCGATTTTTCGGTAAGTAACATGTGTTAGGATAGGAAGCAGCAGTCTCAGGCTGTTTTCCTAACCTAATTTCCAATCTTTTGGAAGTGTCATATAACTTAGTATAGTCAGAAGTGAGTGCTTCCATTCTAAATTGTGCACTTTGAAGACTTTTCTTCTCTGTAGAAAGTTCTTCTTTTAGTTGGTCAATAACCTTGTCTTTTTCTTCGGATGACTTGGTAGTCTCGTGTAATAAGAGATTAATGGAAGAAAGCTCACCAGACTCACTAACATTCTTTAACCTCAGCTAGTAGGTCGGTAAGTCTTCCTATTTCACCTTTGTACTCTTTGAGTACCTTCTTAGAGGTCTGATATTTGCTACGCAGTTTTCTGTAATCACTTAACAGTTCACTGAAGGCTTCTCCTAATTGCTCAAAGGTAAAGTCATCATATGTATCAACTATAGGTTCAGAGAGTACCTGATCAGATGCCATAAAGCATACATTTGCAGCGTCTTCTGATTGTTCATCTTCTGAGTCGCGGGCTTCACTTTTATGCCATATGCTGGTGTTGGCATACTTCCGAGATGTTGATCTTTTTAGGTTCCCTTTCTCGTATCTGTTGCTCTTCTTGCTTGTTGATGTGTTTGTAGGACAGTCCTTCTTCATGTGTCCTTTCTTCTTACAGCCGTAGCAGACAGCATCATCTTGATACCAGCTGTTGCCGCCATTGTTCTCTTTTATCTTCTTCTCATATCTCAAGAATCTTTTGAATTTTCTTGCAAGGAGTGCTTGATCTTTAGCATCAGATTCACTGTTGTCTAAATCATCTTTAGCAGATCTTCTGTACTGAGCCTTGAAAGCGATCGTCTTCTCCTTTGGTGCAGGCTCTTCAAAGTCTTATAACTCTAGTTCATGAGTGAGTAGCTTACCCATGAGTACTTCAAGTGTCATAGTAGTGAGGTCGTTTCCTTCAATGATTGCAGTAGCCTTCGGAATCCAGTTCTTTGTAAGTGCTCGCAGGAGTTTACGAATCTTTTCATGGTTACTATAATCTTTGCCTAGGGAGGACAAAGGATTTACAATATCCAAGAATCTTTCGAACATCTGAGTACCTGTTTCGTTGGGCTTCATCTTGAACGCCTCATACTCTTGAGTAAGTCTGCTGACCTTTGATTCTTTGACTTGAGTTGTGACCTCATGTGTGACTTCAAGAAGTTTCCATACTTCATTTGCAGTTGTGCAGATAGATACCCTGTTAAATTCAGTTCTATCTAAAGTACAAAATAAAGCGTTAATAGCACGTGCGTCAAGACTGGCCTTTTTCTTCCTCTATATATTCACTACCAAAATAAGTCATATCAGCGACGTATTTAGCGACTCCAAAGAAAAACGTCGCTATTTTTTAGGATTTTAGCGACGTTTATACAAGACGTCGCTGTTTGTCGCTGACAACGACTAATAGCGACGTCTAGCGGCTGCAATTTGTTAAATGAGAATAGACGTCGCAAGTTCGTCGGTACACGTCACTGATGTAGCGACGTATAGCGACGCAATTTAAGTAGCATCGCCGTTTCATAAATATCAGCGACGTTTAGCGACGTTCTAGAAGAACGTCGCTAATAGTTTCATATAGCAAGGGTTTCGCTTTTCGATCATTCACAAAATTTCCTCCCAAATATTTCGTGCCCTCCTCCTCCGCGACGTCCCTCCAGCCTCCTCCTCCGCGGCGCTCCTCCGGCGATCTCCCTCCTCCTTCTCCTCCTCCTTCCTCAGGTAGCTCCTCCTCAGGTAACTCTCCCCCCCGCTTCCCAGTTTTTCCTCGTCTTCTAGCTCTCTCTCTCGCTTCTAGTTCGTGTCCACGAGAGCGTGGACTCGCTGCCGGGGACACGAGACTCACAGTGGACTCGCTTCTAGTTCGTATGACACCTATTTTGTTGGTTTGGACACGTCGTGTCCCACTGTGTGGACACGAGACTCACAGTGGACTCGCTTCTAGTTCGTGTGACACCTATTTTTTTGGTTTGGACATGTCGTGTCCCACTGTGTGGACACGAGACTCACAGTGGACTCGCTTCTAGTTCGTGTGACACCTATTTTGTTGGTTTGGACACATTGTGTCCCACTGTGTGGATACGAGACTCACAGTGGACTCGCTTTTAGTTCGTGTGATACCTATTTTGTTGGTTTGGACACGTCGTGTCCCACTGTGTGGACACGAGACTCACAGTGTGACACCTATATACTGATACTGGGAGTTTTTTGGGCATATCAACTGTCAATTTGATGTTTTGCTTGGATTCGAATTCTAATTTAGGGTTCGAGCCCTATTTACTGATACTGGGAGTTTTTTTTGGGCTTTTTCAGGGTTTTGAAATGATGAATAAATTGACTAATAATTATTATCGAGCTCTATAAAATTTTAGCTATGTCACGAAGGCTGGATACTAATCCTGTGAATGAGTTTTCTCCTAAGTATTCTCGACAGTTGAGTATGATTTAGCTCACTGACATTACTGAAATATGGAATGATTAGTGTAGGATATGTTGGTCAGGTTTTGGCAGAGTCAGCTGTGTCACGAAGGATGGATACGAATCCTGAATACCATATTTTAAATCCTACAACGCTGCTTAGTTGAAAGTCTTATAATTAGACTTTCTGTTCAGTACCCTTTGACTGCTTAGTTGAAAGTCTTAATTAGTAGTAGATAATCTATGGTACGACATCGTGATCAGGATATAGTCCCTGCAGCCATTCGACTGGCGAGGCATAAACTATGTAGCCGTAGATAAAGTTGACTGTCCTCCGACCCCCATCCCTCGGCAATGATGATACGACAACATATCACTACATCTTTTAGTAGTAGATAATGTCTTAGTATTATATTATGTGGGTTTATCTTGATTCTGTTACATCCTTCAGATACTAGATTCGATAAGAACATATACTACACAATATGTACAGAACATAGATGATTCAAACTAATGTATGCTAGAATGCATTTTGGGTTGTGTTCTGAGCCATTCGTCCCCACACTTGGCAATTATGCAGAACCGTTTGTGGATATACAATCGTCATCCTGATGAATTATTATCTGTGTCAATCTTTGCAGAATTATCTTAAAATGGATATGAATTACTATCTGTGGCACCGTTTGTGGATGTACAATCGTCATCCTGATGACATGTGCGGTGTGCGGGATGAATTTATACAGGGTGTACAACAGTTCCTGCAGTTTGCCAAGGCGTTCCCTCAGTACATGGACCGTACAAAAATTAAGTGTCCATGTATGAGATGTCGCAACTTGAAATATCATTCAGAAGTGGATGTGACATATCATTTGTATTCGAGGGGTTTCATGCCAAATTATTATCAGTGGACCGCACACGGAGAACTTGTGTCTTTAGCCTCCGAGCCGGAGCCTTATGTAGATGTCCACGAGCATGCTGATTACGACCAAGGGTGGACGAACATGGTTTTCGATGCTGCGGGTCCTAGTTTCGATCCGAACAATCAATATGCAGCTGAGGAGGCACCGAATGCCAATGCTGCAAAGTTTATGGAGTTGCTGGAGAATGCAAGGACTCCTTTATATCCTGGTTGTTATGACCATTCACCGTTGGAGGTGGTTACAAGATTGTTGAGCATAAAATCAGATTTTAACATGTCTCAAGAATGCTACAATCGAATCCTGGAGTTAATTATAGATATATTGCCGGAGGAAGAGGAAGAGGACGAGGAGGAGGCAAACGAAGAAGTTGAATTTTCAGAGGATGATTGAGAAACTATGATTTTGATGTATTCATACTTTTGTAATCTTAAATTATGAACTATGATCACTTTTGAAAACTTAAATTATGAATTCCGATGTATGCAGATATTTCTAAACTGTCATTGTATTTATTTATATTTTCAATCATAAACTGTGATTTCGATGTATTCATATTTCTGTAGTCTTAAATTATGAACTCCAATGTTATTATCAGCATGGCAGGACGACGCGGAGGCACCTCAGGACGACACGGAGATAGGCCAGCACGATCCGTGTCCTTAGGTGGACAGAGAGCTCCGTTACAAGAGGATGGCTCTGGACCATCCTCTGACCCGAGCACTCTATTGTACCATACGGTCTCAGGTTCGGGTGGCAGTGCACCTGTGACGAGCAGTTCCAGGCTTACTGAACATACTACTTCCCCTAGCCTTCCTAGTGCTGACAGCAGCATGGCGGGTAGGGAGCAGGTGGAGGAGGTAGTCCCTACTCCCGCCCGTCCCGCCCGGGCGGATCCATACCAGAGCGACCCTGCATGCGCACCTCAGGGCGAGACGAGGATGGAGATTTGGGCCGACGGTCCTACGAAGTAAGTTAAATCAATATTTTATGCATGTCTGTATATCTATATATATTCATTAATACGTCGGTTATCGTTGTATACAAATATCGTCCCTCGTCGGTACAGAGAGCGTTGGGCACCTTTCTAAGGTCCAACTATGGGGGTCCGTGGATCAACTACTCGGATGCCTCGGAAGAGAGGAAGGCATTCTGGTTTGCCCACTTCAAGGTAACTAAAGATAGTTAATTTAGTATGATTAATATAATTTTAAGTATTTTTTAGAACTAATTATTTTAATTTGTAATTCTTGTAGAGGACTTATTTTTATCCACCACACCGCGCCGAGCAGATTGAGGGGCAGTTTCCTGCCGTCGCCGCCAAGTTGATCCGTGATGCTATTGACGATCAGAAAAAACGTCACCGCTCCGGAAAGCCGATTGCTGGTTGGATCACACCTGACCAGTGGACCACGATGAGGGCTCGATTTGAGGAGCCCGAGTACAAAGAGCGGTCGGAGAAGGCGAAGGCGGCTAGGACGATGGCTGGAAAGTGGTGTGGTGGATCGATTCCTATGACGGAGCATTTCCGTCGTCTGGTATGTAATTTATTGTCAAATATAAGAATTTATTGATAGTAGGAGTATATAATTTTCTATTTTACTAAAGAATAAAATATAACAAACACGCAGGTGAAGAGGGGTGAGGACGCAAACATGGTGACCGTCTTCCTGGCCACCCATCGAAAGGACGGGAAGCTCATCGACGACCGGGCTACTCAGAGCTATGTAAGTACTAATTTAGATTTCGTTAATTTTTAACACAACTTGAAGAATATACAGATAACCATATACTTAATAATAATTAAATATTTTAGACGTTTATTAGGCTAATTTAGGTAAGTACTGATGTATAGAGATGCACAATGATTTCTAGGAAGAGTATGTTAGGCTACGTGATGAGCGTGCGAGTGCTAGTGCACAGACAGAGGGAGGGGTTGGTACATCGCAACCCTCTCCACCTCAGTCGGAGGACGAGCTCTGGAAGACCGCTGTTGGTGGTCTTCAGAGGGGTACGTACTACGGTACGGGGTCCTACGGCGCATTTGTTGCGACGCAGGCATCCAGGGCTCCCTCTTCCAGTGCGCATTCACAGCCGTCACAGGCCGAGTCATCCCGAGTCGAGGAGACCATTGTCTGCCAGATTGCTGAGCTGCACGACGATATGCTGAGGAGGATTGCTGAGCAGCAAGGGCCTCAGACGCAAGAGGACGGTGCGTCGGTCACCGCACGCTTTGATGAGCTCGAGCGCACCGTGCAGCAAGTACAGGGGACACAGGAGTCCATTCACGACACCGTTACCAGGATAGCGACTTGCATGGAGCAATGCAGCGCCAGACTCCGAGCCCTAGAGGAGACGCGGACGCACCCATCTCCAGCGGTTACACTGCCTCCTTCTCCAGTGGTTGTATTGCCTCCTCCTTCATCGTCGTCGGTGGTTCTTACACCGGAGCAGTATGCTTACCTTCTTTCCAGGAGCGGTGATATGAGCGGTGATGCTCCTCCTGATCAGTCGTAGTCGGCATATACATTGTTGTGTGATGGCCCATTGTTGGGTCTTTTATGTGGTTTTACATAATTTATTCTTATGTGGACACATTATGTTCGACATTGTTACAAATTTTCATAAATCTGTGTTGATTGTGGACACATTGTGTTTCAAACGTGTTCGTGATTGTGTGTATGTGTTGTTTGATATTGTGTTCGTGATACACAGTCGTTGTTGTAACAAATGGTGCTACAAATTCTGCAAATTATGCAAATGCTGCAATTGCTGTAATTTTTTTAATTTTTTTTAATATTAGCGACGTTCAACGACTGTCAGCGACGTCCAGCAACGATATAAACGTCGCTAAGTACGTCGCTAACATTAATGAGTACCGTCGCTAATCGTCACTAAACGTCGCTACACGGACGTCGCTAAAAGTCGCTATATGTCGGTAATATAGTGACGTTAAAAAGTTGCAGAACGTCGCCATTTGGCTCTAAAGCCAGGTCAGCATCGATGCATGTCAAGTCGCTCAATGTCGCTAGATTACGTCGGTAAATTATGACGTTTTATGTCACTGGCTGTCGCTAAATTAGCGACGTGGGCACGTCGCTAAAGATCGTCGCTATAGCGACGTTTGGCGACGTTTTCTTGTTTAGCGACTAGGTTAATCGTGACTAGTTGAAAACGTCGCTAAATACGTCGCTAATAGAAATTAGCGACGTATTTGCCCTTTTTAGCGACGTCTTGACTCGTCGCTGAATTGACAGATTTTAGTAGTGATTTGTCATGGGGTTTTTCAGTTAAAACTCCATCAACATTTATACGAGGTGGCTTTTTATAGCCATCAATAACCACAGACCATAAATCAAAATCAAGATATTTCAAAAAGAAACTCATACGTGTTTTCCAATAGGTGTATTTTGTGCTGTCAAACAGTGGAGGTCTGTTTGTGGCTTGGCCTTCACTTGTGAATTTCACAGTTGCTATGTGTAAAGCTTTGATCTATATAAAATTGAATATAACTGTTGTTTTACCTTGCTTTACCTGTATAACCTGCTCTGATACCAATTGTAGGAACGAAATCGTAAAGCAGAATACTCTAGAGGGGGGTGAATAGAGTAGGCAGCGGAATATTGTTAATTAAAAAATTATTAGCAGTTAGATCACAGATATAATAATAATCACAAGAAGTAAATGACAGAATTTAAAAGTGATCAGAAGGCAAACGCAAACACCGAGATTTATACTGGTTTCTTTCTGGTGAGGACTAGTCCAGTCAGAAGAACTCTAGCTTCCAGTTGAATCCACTATTGGAAAATCCCGCAAGTTTTCATACGAAGTCCTTGCAACTTCTACAGACGCGAGCTTTGATACGAAGAACTCGTCCAACTTCAATTGTGAAGAGTTGAATCTTCTATCAAGCCTCTGATTACAATCACTCTGAAACTTCTAGACTATACCGCACTGGCAAATCGACTAGAGGATTGTAACTGGCTTGGGATTTAAAAATGAAATCCTTTTAAGAACTCTTTGGAAGACTGTAAGTATTAAAAAGAGAAGATTGAAAGTGAATTGGTGTATTGAAATGATCGAAATGCTTCTCTATTTATAGCTTTTCCAAAGACAGAACTCTGACAGAATTCGGACAGAATTCGGACAGAACTCTTTGTAACAACCCGTAACTGAAGGATGACCAAGTTCAAAAACCCAACGTTCACTAACGTGTTGGCCCATTCCATGGTCACACCCGATTTCGATAATCAACATGCACTTAAGTTAATACACAAAATATACAAATTGCTGCTAATCATTTCAGGATATATGAAATCAATTTCAACGGACGTTGTACTGCATCAACGAAGCATCAACATCATCAAATCTGGAGATGACTCATTTTATATTTTATTCTGTATTTTACATTTTATTGTGTCTAGGATTTATTTTTGTAAAATCAGTTTTGGTAATACTGGCTTAGGGTTATCTTAGTCCACATTCTAAAAAGCCTATCCATTACCACTCTCATATCATTTTACAAAACATTCCAAAATCTCTTTGAAAAACAATTTCTGATAAAATATTTCGAAAATCTCCTAACAGAACTCCTAACCGAGTTCGGCCCGAGTTCGGTCCGAACTCTGTCCGAGTTCGGTCAGTTTATATTTAAATTTCTGTTGCCTCCAAATCTGCGAGCAACGTCTCTTTGCGAGATATATGCATCCAAACTCTGCCCGAACTCTGTCCGAGTTCGGTTTCAGAAAACACCTATAAATAGAGAAGAACTTTTTATTTCAAATCATTCATTCACTCTTCATCTTCTCTTCTCTTCTATTCAAGTGTTTTCAAACGATCCAAGATTTTCAAATCATGCCTATACACCTCTTAGCCAAAAGCCAGTAATATCAGAGTTGATTTAGAGTCTTTTTGTATTCCAAGAGTTGTAAAGAGGTCGTTCCAAGTTCAGCAACTTTTCTTGTTGTGGAGCTGGTCGTACGCTCGTCACCAAGCACGGTATTGTGAAGTCGGTCATGCACTTGTCACCAAGCACGGTGTTGTAAGAGACTGCAAGCTCTCAGTTAAAGCTTGTGCCATAGTGGATTAATATCGAGCAAGAGTACTCGAGACTGGATTAGGCCTCTCAGAGGGATACCAGTATATATCGCCGTGTCGCTGAGTTTGAATTCTCTATCTCTTGCTGCTTTATATTTACTGTCTCTTATTTCACTGCCATAGTTTAATTTTTAATTGGTGATTATTTTCCGCTGTACACACACACTCTATTCACCCCCCTCTAGAGGTGCTCAACGGTCCTACAATTGGTATCAGAGCAGGTTATATTCTTATATAACAAACCTTAGAGAGTATATATGGCAGCCATGAAATCAATATTCAATGGTGAAGGGAAATCCACAAATAGACCTCCCCTATTTGATGGAACAAATTATACCTATTAGAAAACACGAATGACTTTCTTTCTAAAGTCTCTTGACTTTGATCTTTGGTCTATAGTCATTGATGGTTATAAGAAACCAGCACCCACAGTGGTTGAAGGCCAGCTTGTAGCAAGCCTCTTGACAAATACACTGAAGCTGAAAAAGCTAAGGCTAGTCTAGATACTCGAGCCATCAACGTACTATTCTGTGCAATTGACAAAACGGAGTTCAACAGAGTTTCAACCTGTAAGACGTCTCACGAAATTTAGAAACTTCTTGAAGTAACTCATGAAGGTACTTCCCAAGTGAAGGAATCCAAAATTAGTAGACTGACTCAGGAATATGAATCTTTTAAGATGAAACCTGGTAAGTCAACTACACAGATGTTTACTCGTTTCCTTGATATAACTAATCCTCTGCAATCTCTTGGCAAGAATTACAACAATCATGAGAAGATCAGAAAAGTATTGCGGGCTTTAACAAAGAACTGGAATCCAAAAGCCACAACAATTATTGAAGGAAACGATCTCACCATTATGTCCTTGGAAACACTGATGGGGAAGCTGATGACCCATGAACTTGATTTGCAATAGTTTGAAGAAGCAACACCAAAAGAAAAATCTATTGCTTTCAAAGCTCAAGCAAGAAAATCAACATGCAATGACTCTGATGAAGAATCATCAAGTGGTGATGAACAAGCCCTACTTGTGAAGAACTTCCGAAGATTCCTAAAGTTTGAAAAATCAAGCAGAAGGAAGAGAGATGTCCAAGAAAGCAATGAAGATGAAACCATTTGCTTTGGATGTAAGAAGACAGGGCACATGAAGAAGGACTGTCCAACTTCAAAGAAAAGCAGTCCATATGACAAATCAAGATCAAGCAGAAAAGCAACAACCGGTCGAAAGTATGCCAACACAAGTATCTGGCATGAAAGTGATACCAATGATACAGAAGAAGAGGATAGACCCTGCGGCAATGAAAATGTCTGTCTTATGGCATTTGATAAGGTATCTTCAAACCCTTTATATGATGATTTTACTTTCGATGAATTAGAAAATGACTTTAGCGAATTACTTGAAGATCACAAAACTTTGCCCGACAAGTATAAGCAATCTCGAAAAGAGATTAAGGCATACACAACTGAGTTAGCTAGACTGTCCAATCTTATTGAAGATATTAGAGAGACGTCTACTACCAGTAACACGGAAGAGATAGCCAAACTCAAGGTAGACTATCATGAGGCTATCCTCAAAATTGAAAAGAAAGAAAGAGACTATGTCAAGATGCAAGAACTATATGACATAGAGAAGAAGAAGCACCTAGTAACAGAACAAAGACTCTCAGATATGACTGCTAGATATGAAGAGTCTATTGCGATTTCTAAAAAGTTAGAAATCAAGTTAGGCAAACAGGCAATACCTGTGACACAGCCTAAAATTAGTCCTAATGCCAAGCATACACCTAAGAGGACTAAGAATAAGAAAGCACAGAAGAAACACGAATATCATCATGCTTTCACTTATAGGTTCTCCAAACCAAACAAGCATGTAAACACAGTTGTGACCACATCTGGTTCCAAACTTACTTGCACTTACTGTGGCACGCATGGACACATATCACAGTATTGTTTAGCAAGAAAGCTTGTTGACAATCACACTTTAATTTGGAGACCTAAAGCTAATCAGAATGGACCCTTTAGAAAATGGGTACCAAAGGATTCATCTACTTGTCTTGTAGGTGGACCCTCAACCCTCTCATGCTAGAAGTAAATGGATTCTCGATAGCGGATGTTCACGACACATGACTGGTGATGCATCTTTATTCGCTACGCTATCGATGAAGAAAGAAGGATATGTCTCTTTCGAAAATAATTTGAGAGGTAATATAATTGGTAATGGTACTGTAGGTATTTCTCCCTATCCAGTAATAAAGGATGTTTGTCAAGTAACAGAATTGAAACATAACCTATTAAGTATAAGTCATTTGGCAGTTAATGGTTATGGTATCAATTTTGTGAAAGACAAATGTACAATATATGATTTGTCATCTGGTGATCCCATATATAAAGGGATCAGAGAAGACAATATTTATGTTTTCTTTTTGGAGAATACTAATAATGCAGGTAGGTGCCTAGTAGCCAATCAAGATGAAAGCTGGCTATGGCACATGAGACTAGGACATGCAAACATGGATACTATCTCACGACTAAGTACAAAGAAGTTGGTAAGAGGACTCCCTGAGATTCCATTCAAGAGAGATATGGTATGTGCTGACTGTGAAAAGAACAAAGCACATAGGTCTACTTTTAAATCCATCAACGCTGTAAGTACTTCTAGACCTTTGCAGTTAATTCACATAGATTTATTTGGTCCTAGTAGAGTCGCTAGTCTTGGCGGTAAGCTCTACGCTTTTGTTCTTGTTGATAATTTCTTTCGTTTTACTTGGGTTTATTTCTTATCAAACAAAAGTGATGCAATTTTTGAATTTCAGATATTTTGCAAAAAGGTACAAAACAAAAAAGGCTTCATGATTACTCGTATCCGAAGTGATCATGGTGGCGAATTCGAAAATTCTGATTTCAAAAAGTTTTGTGATGATAGTGGATATTACCACGAATTTTCTTGTCCTAGAACTCTCCAACAGAATGGTGTTATGGAGCGGAAGAATCGTACTCTAAGCAAAATGGCTAGAGTTATGCTGAATCAGTATAATCTTCCTAAATATTTTTGGACAGAAGCTGTTAGTACAGCCTGTCATGTTTTAAATAGGGTGTTAATTCGACCAATCTCGAAGAAAATACCATATGAGCTTTGGTTTGGAAGAATTCCAAACATTTCTTACTTTAAAGTTTTTGGATGTCGCTGTTTTATCCTGAACACCAAGGATAACTTGGAAAAGTTCGACTCCAAAGCAGATGACGGGATATTTCTCGGATATGCTGCTAAGAGTAAGGGATACAGAATTTTTAATAAAAGATCTATGATTGTTGAAGAAACTATTAATGTTACTTTTGATGAGTTAAATAGTCACAGATCTAGCGACAGTTATGATGAAGATACACATGCAAGGACTGAGAAGGGTTCTGGGAAAAATCTGACCCAAGATGCAAGGACTGAGAAGAGTTTTGTGAAAGACCTGACTCAAAAGTATGAATCATTAAAATTCATGCCAGATCATCCAGAAACACTCATCATAGGTGATGTATCTAAAGGTGTAAGTACATGTTCATCTCTTAAAGATTCTGATATAGCAGCAAATGTAGCATTCATTTCTCAAATAGAACCTAAGAATGTAGATGATACTTTTACTGATGAGTTTTGGATTCATACCATGCAAGAGGAACTAAATCAATTTGAGAGAAACTAAGTTTGGGAACTCGTTCCTAAACCTATTGGTCAATCGATAATTGGTACCAAATGGGTGTTTCGAAATAAAATCAGTGAAGATGGACAAGTTCTACACAACAAAGCACGTCTAGTGGCACAAGGTTATAATCAAGAAGAAGGAATTGATTATGATGAGACATATGCTCCTGTTGCTAGACTAGAAGCCATTCGCATGTTTTGTGCATTTGCATGTTTTAATAATTTTAAATTATTTCAAATGGATGTTGTCACGACCCGTACCCTAGAGTTAGGGCACGAGAACGTAACAACGCCCAGCCTACGCCGCAGTGTCGGCGGTAGAACGTTGTCCTAGGTCTCAATGCATATAACAGTATAAGACTAAACAGTTTATACTCCCCGAATGGGGGTGACATAGTAGATACAGTCTCAATCACATCTAAGGTAGAGCATGATAAAGATAGATAAAACATGAAATCCAAAAGAGATACAGAAGATAGAAGTCTAAGTGTCTATGATACATAAACCCATAAATACATCTTAAAACTCAATACAGTAATCCACAAAGTAAAATACAACTCCAGACAAAATGAAATAACTACCTAAACAACCTCTAATGTGTCTCCTCTAGGCTAGCAGGCACCTCCAGGCTATCTGTAAAATTTATCAACAGGTCCAGTCAGGACGGGAGCGAGCACAAAACATCTCACGCAATTCATATCGAGTTAGGAAATATAAAGCATGCAATAGAGTAAAGTACATAAAATGCTGAAAGAAGAATGTATAGAAAACAGTAGAGATTTAATAACAGGAAATATCTAAATATGATAAGTACGAACTGTAAGGAACATGTGATTTAGAGTACAATCTGGTTATGTAAACGGGCTAGGAAAATGCAATGGTAACTCCATTGTACGTGGGTGTACAATAGACATATACAATAGTTATACAATATTGTACAATAGGATTTGAGTACATAACCAATTCTACTCCCCCTCCCCAATCAATACACAAGGATCTACTCCAGTTACGTTATCTTATACAATAGTGTACAATGTTATACAATGGATGTACAATGTTATACAATAGTGTACAATGGTCTATCCCTGGGGCTCATGTGATAATGAGAGTACAATATGCATAATGAGTATACAAGGATATGGGTATTCAATAAATACAATATGGAAGTGAAACGCACGTCACAATATGTATTTAGTGAATACAAGGAGATAACATCTCAAAAGAAGATCCATATAGTACCAATCCGTGATAACAGTCGTGTCAGCATCAAGTACAGTAATCTAGAGCAAGAATGTAAATCCATACAAGTATGAAACGATCAGAGAATGTACTCGCCTGATGTCTGAATGTCCAAAGTAAATATACTGTCCGAGGAGAGGTGTCTGGCTCCTAATTAGAACAGCACAAGTCACAACATGTCCAAAAGGGTAATATAAAGCACTACAATGCATTCTACATGAATCTAGGTCAAACTAGACCAAAGTCAACCCTTGGTCAACTCTGGTCAACTGCACTAGTCAAACTAGGTCAAACTAGGTCATGTCCTAACCCAGTAAGTCTTACTAGGCCTAACCAAGACTATCCTAGCAAGCACACATCAATACAAGGCTATACAAGCCAACATACACCCAACTCTATATAGCATGCAATTATTCAATACTCAAATAGGCAAGAATTCACATTGGATATACACTAGGTAATCTATTACTTTAAGCTATATATGTCTACACATATAAAAACATGCATATATTAGTATTCAACATTAGGTCTATAATTATGGCATTTCAAATGGTTATATAAACTTATATATTACAACACAATATGCTAACATATATATAATATACATACATAGCTAAGTTAACTATATTCATAAATACTTATTTAAGAGGCTATGTGTGTGTATGTGAATATGGCAAAGGGGCAAGTGAGGGTTAAATGTGCATACATAGTGTATACATATCAAAGAGTGTCAAAGTGTAAGTAAAAAATGTGTCAAGTGTGATAGTGTCAACATAGTGTAAGGGGGTACATGAGGTAATATAGGATTTGTGTTAACATAGAACATTACATCTCATTAACTTGTATATTGCATATATTACATCTGTTATTACATTACATTCATGCTTGCATTCAGTCATCATTCATTTATTCTCTTGCACCACTATATGCACCATACATTACATACTATGGAACCTACATATTCGTTACAAGCCATACTTATACATGCTTACATTAGATAGGATACTTACACCTCATACATCATTTATTTAAATATTTACTCATGCTTGTATTCTCTATTTAATTACATAATGTATATACATTAACATGGGTTAAAATCAAATAGAACATTATATTACACACAAGGGTGCACAAAATGCATATGCCGAATAGTAACTCCTACTAATAATCAATACTGTACCATCTCAGCATGAATTAAACTCTATGATTAAAGTATGTTATAGATCTATGTGTTAGCTTTCCGAAACTTCAAACGGATCGCATTTTCGTTTCCGGAAACTCCCGGAATCGCGAAAACACCGAGAACGCGTTTGTCTTTCGTACAGCTGACACTCAAATAATTTTCCAGAAAGTTACAGAAAGAATTAGGCCTATTAATACATGTTTTTGGAAAGCTAACTTTAATACGCTTCTTTAAAAAACGGAAGATTAAACCGAGCTTTGAGCTAGAAGTTATGACATTTCGAAGTTAGGGCTGAAATTAAAAACGTGGATAAAAATCATGACGGATTTAGATAGTTTGAGCCAAAAGAATACACAATATATATCCTAATTATCCACAACAATAATAGCAATAATAATATGAGGAACCACACTCACAAACTTGATTATATAATCATCATGAACCATTTATTACATATATAAATATAGATACACTCTCATTACAATATATATATATATAAATCTATATATGTAACATGAACACATCCACAACACAAAGGACACTCCTATGACCTCCAAATAGACACAAAATAGACACAAATGGAGATACAACCATGGGGGTCATTCCTATGGGTTCAAAATAGACCTATATGCATGAGGAAATAAAAAAGAGAAGGGATTTATACCTCCCGGTAGATCGAATCGAAGAAAAACCTTCCCGGAGCGACACCGACACGTAGAGATTCCAAAAGGACACGAACGAGCTCCGAATCCTCCCAAACTTGGGTAGCTTCCTCCTTGACTAGAATGGAGAAGGAAAGAAGAAGATTTGGTTGTGAAATGGAAGGATTTGGTGGAGAAATTGCTAGGGATTGCTCTCTAGGAATTTGTGGAAGAACAAGAGAGAGAAAAATAGATGGATAATGACAAATGGGAGGCTCAACCCTATCCTTATTGTGGCTGGCCATAAAGGTGGTTTTATCCTATTAGGAAAAGTCCAAAAGCCCCTACTAACCTATTCTATGAGTATTAGGAAAGGGCTAATTGGTTGGGGCTAAATTAGTCATTCTAAAGTCTCTAATCACACTAACCTTATCCATAATAATTAGTCTAACCTCTAACTAAAATATTTCTATCATGTGGACTAAAATTAATATCATGTGGGCCATGCCTAACTAGTGTGTGGATCCCACTAGAGTCAAACTACCCCCGGGTCCCCGTTTCAAGTCGGATTGAGTTGAAATTCGAACCCGACTCAAATAACCCCAAAACAATATCATAAATAATAAAATAATATCAAAATAATTCAAAGAAGTCAAATGCAAAAATATCCTTAGGCCAAAAATGATTTTAAAATATCATAATCACATGGTTAGGCTCTAGGTCAAACAATCTCTAGGATTTCACTAGCAAAACGTCAAAACTACAAGTCATTGATTTAAATAATTTTAAAATGATTTAAAATCACCTAAAATCATATCATGAATTAAATATCATTATTAAAATAATTATAAACATGAAATTTCAAATTTACCCTCAATCAGAAAATTAAAATAAAATAAAAAAATCAACCCAAAATTTAGGGTGCTCACATCCTACCCACCTTATAAAAATTTCGTCCTCGAAATTAAAATGTTCGTAATCCTTCTAGGTCAAACCCCCACAATCAAATCCCAGAACTTAAATAAATCATACCATCAAAAGGACGACATACAGGGTCATGGCATACGGTGGTAGTGAAAGTCTCATCTAGGTATTCTAGTCATGCTAAACCAAAACGGTCATAGGGTATCAAAACACACAAGCAATCTAGGGTGCTAAACAAAAGTTACAAAAACAACAAACCATCAAAACTGTAAGGAAGTCTACCATCCTATATGAAAACTGATACTTATCATAAAAATAAAGAAAAGTAACTACCCATTATCTTTAAAGGGTTCAGAAAAAAAAAAATCAAAATCAAAGTTAAAGAATGAAAGCCAATTCCATGGAAAATTTCCAATCACAATACGTATTAAGAATATTTAGGCTTGATACGATCTAAGTTGATCAAATTGGGGGAAATCAAGATTTAGGCAATATGGAGGACAGGTTCAACAAAGTCTGAGATCGAGCATACAAGGATAGAGATTCAGGTCACAATCAAATTTAATTCAATTAAGTACAACCCAAGATATAAATATGATAAGAAAAGATAATCGAAGTCGATTTGGTCGGATTAAGGAAACTAGGATTCAATGATATTGAAAACCCCCTTTTAGAGAAAACAGGAAAAGATTTCATACGAAGTCAGCAAATCATCCCTTTCTAATACTATCAGTTTATCATTTGCTAAACCATATTCTTTTTTTTTTTTCACAAGTCCCAATATGAAAATCAACCTCTATATAACTATCATCAAAATTTTATAACCTCAGTCATCTAAACCTTTACCACAATTACCATAGACAAAATCTTTAAGTTCCAAAATATTTTCCACGAAGCATACCCCTCTTTTTAGGAGTCAACACTTATTCATTTAATCAAAATTTTAAATTCTTTCACCTCGTTTTAAATTAGATCCGAAACCTCTAAATCCAGTTTATGGAATCCTTGGACTTGTTTAAATCGAGTCTCGTATTCACTAAACTCCAATACCACTATGTCACACAAAATTTATTCTTTTTTTATACATCAACCTTCATATTTTCTTCAACGTTCACCTTCAAATATTTTTTTTTGAATTCTACAATTTTCTTCCAATCATCTAAAATAATTTCTATAACATAAAATCCTTGTGTTCTCTCTGTCTCTAGTCACCATCTTACAATATCTAGTTCAATTTCGCATAATCATTTTATTCGACTAAATTCTCCTTTCCATCTCTAAATTTTTACATAGCCTTGTAATAGTTCCCAAGAATCAATAACAAAGATTTTTAAGTTCTCAAAACTAGGTTGACCTTAAACATCCTTATTAGTTTTGAAATACATCCATGAATTATTCATAACCCACTTTCTGTGATTGTTTCTAAATTGATAACATTTATCCCTCGATTTTATTTTAAACCTTTATCACATCTCTATTTCAAATTTTTCATATTTGACATCCAACACTCTGATTCCTACAAAATCATCATATGATAACCAATTACATCATTTTCGAACTAGATGATTTATATCACTTCCTCAACATTTCTCTGATAAGAAATGATATAAAGATTCAAGAGTTTTCAAGGTATAGCTGACAGAATTATATATGAGACAGGGAATTGATATAATCAGGACAGGTATATAAGACAAGGAATGATGGTAGTAAAAATATTGGCAGGAAAAGAATGATAATAGAATCTGTTCTGCTTATCTATTTAAAAGAGGGACCCATTTTTTTGAAACAAGAATTATAATACCAAATCCAAAATAAGGCCTAGCAAAATCATTGGTTTATTGTATTAAGAGGAAATAAATTTTTGTAAGAAGTTACACAAGGTTTATAAAAATAGCTAAAGCTACATCCTAAGTAAACAATGAGAAACAAAACAAACAAAACAACAATAATTCCTTCTCTTTTTTTTTGAATGACTGAAACAAAAGTAACAAAAACATGTTCGAAAATATTTAAGGTACAATCTGATAATCATATGCGTCTATCCAAAATCATGGTACTCTAAATCCTCGTCATACTAGTGAGCAAGGCTACGATAATCACAGAGTCCTTGACTTATACACATACCTCTAGAATTATGGTATTTAACATTTTTGCGATGCCGCTAGCTTGGCTGTGAAAACCTTAAATTTTCACACCCGAGAAATATATCCAAAATCAGGCTATATGTCCTCACCATGCTGGCTAATGTGACTATAGAAGGCTAGATTCCATAACATAGATGACCTAGCCCATATAATTTTATCTTGCCAAAAATTAAATTAATCAACAATAAATTCCCAAAAATTAAATCAAATTTATCAACGAGCATCAAAATTTAAAAATGAACAAAATCCTTCAAATCATATAACCACAAACTCGGATGCTACAGCTAACATCAAGATTCAAAATTCTACAACCTTCATCAAAATCAATAAATACAAACTCAAATTCAATAATAATACATGAAAATCAAATTCAACAACAGAAAGTAAAGATAAATCAAATCAAGGAAAAAGAGTTTTCAAATCGGAGTTAAACAAGATTCTCGAGGGTCGTCCCAGGAATCTCTCAAGGGATCCTAATTGTGATTGAGTATCTTCAAAAATATATCCTATTTCTACTGCAGGCTGTAGTGGTACTCTAGTTCGAATACCACTACATAAACTCGACCTGCATGGGCCACCACTAAAAACGTGTCATGATCCGCACCCTAGAGTTAGGGCACGAGAACGTAACAACGCCCAGCCTACGCTGCAGTATCGGCGGTAGAACGCTGTCCTAGGTCTCAATGCATATAACAGTATAAGACTAAACAGTTTATACTCTCCGAATGGGGGTGACATAGCAGATACAGTCTCAATCACATCTAAGGTAGAGCATGATAAAGATAGATAAAACATGAAATCTAAAAGAGATACAGGAGATAGAAGTCTAAGTGTCTATGATACATAAACCCATAAATACATCTCAAAACTCAATACAGTAATCCACAAAGTAAAATACAACTCCAGACAAAATGAAATAACTACCTAAACAACCTCTAATGTGTCTCCTCTAGGCTAGCAGGCACCTCCAGGCTATCTGTAAAATTTATCAACAGGTCCAGTCAGGACGGGAGCGAGCACAAAACATCTCACGCAGTTCATATCGAGTTAGGAAATATAAAGCATGCAATAGAGTAAAGTACATGAAACGCTGAAAGAAGAATGTATAGAAAACAGTAGAGATTTAATAACAGAAAATATCTAAATATGATAAGTACGAACTGTAAGGAACATGTGATTTAGAGTACAATCTGGTTATATAAACGGGCTAGGAAAATGCAATGGTAACTCCATTGTACGTGGGTGTACAATAGACATATACAATAGTTATACAATGTTGTACAATAGGATTTGAGTACATAACCAATTCTACTCCCCCTCCCCAATCAATACACAAGGATCTACTCCAGTTACGTTATCTTATACAATAGTGTACAATGTTATACAATGGATGTACAATGTTATACAATAGTGTACAATGGTCTATCCCTGGGGCTCATATGATAATGAGAGTACAATATGCACAATGAGTATACAAGGATATGGGTATTTAATAAATACAATATAGAAGTGAAACGCACGTCACAATATGTATTTAGTGAATACAAGGAGATAACATCTCAAAAGAAGATCCATATAGTACCAATCCGTGATAACAGTCGTGTTAGCATCAAGTACAGTAATCTAGAGCAAGAATATAAATCCATACAAGTATGAAACGGTCAGAGAATGTACTCGCCTGATGTCTGAATGTCCAAAGTAAATATACTGTCCGATGAGAGGTGTCTGGCTCCTAATTAGAACAGCACAAGTCACAACATGTCTAGAAGGGTAATATAAAGCACTACAATGCATTCTACATGAATCTAGGTCAAACTAGGCCAAAGTCAACCCTTGGTCAACTCTGGTCAACTGTACTAGTCAAACTAGGTCAAACTAGGTCATGTCCTAACCCAGTAAGTCTTACTAGGCCTAACCAAGACTATCCTAGCAAGCACACATCAATACAAGGCTATACAAGCCAACATACACCCAACTCTATATAGCATGCAATTATTCAATACTCAAATAGGCAAGAATTCACATTGGATATACACTAGGTAATCTATTACTTTAAGCTATATATGTCTACACATATATAAATATGCATATATTAGTATTCAATATTAGGTCTATAATTATGGCATTTCAAATGGTTATATAAACTTATATATTATAACACAATATGCTAACATATATATAATATACATACATAGCTAAGTTAACTATATTCATAAATACTTATTTAAGAGGCTATGTGTGTGTATGTGAACATGGCAAAGGGGCAAGTGAGGGTTAAATGGGCATACATAGTGTATACATATCAAAGAGTGTCAAAATGTAAGTAAAAAATGTGTCAAGTGTGATAGTGTCAACATAGTGTAAGGGGGTACATGAGGTAATATAGGATTTGTGTTAACATAGAACATTACATCTCATTAACTTGTATATTGCATACATTACATCTGTTATTACATTACATTCATGCTTGTATTCATTCATTATTCATTTATTCTCTTGCACCACTATATGCACCATATATTACATACTATGGAACCTACATATTCATTACAAGCCATACTTATACATGCTTACATTAGATAGGATACTTACACCTCATACATTATTTATTTAACCATTTACTCATGCTTGTATTCTCTATTTAATTACATAATGTATATACATTAACATGGGTTAAAATCAAATAGAACATTATATTACACACAAGGGAGCACAAAATGCATATGCCGAATAGTAACTCCTACTAATAATCAATACTGTACCATCTCAGCATGAATTAAACTCTATGATTAAAGTATATTATAGATCTATGTGTTATCTTTCCGAAACTTCAAACGGATCGCATTTTCGTTTCCGGAAACTCCCGAAATCGCGAAAACACCGAGAACGTGTTTGTCTTTCGTACAACTGACACTCAAATAATTCTCCAGAAAGTTACAGAAAGAATTAGGCCTATTAATACATGTTTTTGGAAAGCACTTCAATACGCTTCTTTTAAAAAAAATGAGAGATTAAACCGAGCTTTGAGCTAGAAGTTATGACATTTCGAAGTTAGGGCTGAAATTAAAAACGTGGATAAAAATCATGACGGATTTAGATAGTTTGAGCCAAAAGAATACACAATATATATCCTAATTATCCACAACAATAATAGCAATAATAATATGAGAAACCACACTCACAAACTTGATTATATAATCATCATGAACCATTTATTACATATATAAATATAGATACACTCTCATTACAATATATATATATATATATAAATCTATATATGTAACATGAACACATCCACAACACAAAGGACACTCCTATGACCTCCAAATGGACACAAAATAGACACAAATGGAGATATAACCATAGGGGTCATTCCTATGGGTTCAAAATAGACCTATATACATGAGAAAATGAAAAGGAGAAGGGATTTATACCTCCCGGTAGATCGAATCGAAGAAAAACCTTCCCGGAGCGACACCGACACGTAGAGATTCCAAAAGGATACGAACGAGCTCCGAATCCTCCCAAACTTGGGTAGCTTCCTCCTTGACTAGAATGGAGAAGGAAAGAAGAAGATTTGGTGGTGAAATGGAAGGATTTGGTGGAGAAATTGCTAGGGATTGCTCTCTAGGAATTTGGGGAAGAACAAGAGAGAGAAAAATAGATGGATAATAACAAATGGGAGGCTCAACCCTATCCTTATTGTGGCTGGCCATAAAGGTGGTTTTGTCCTATTAGGAAAAGTCCAAAAGCCCCTACTAACCTATTCTATGAGTATTAGGAAAGGGCTAATTGGTTGGGGCTAAATTAGTCATTCTAAAGTCTCTAATCACACTAACCTTATCCATAATAATTAGTCTAACCTCTAACTAAAATATTTTTATCATGTGGACTAAAATTAATATCATGTGGACCATGCCTAACTAGTGTGTGGATCCCACTAGAGTCAAACTACCCCCGGGTCCCCGTTTCAAGTCGGATTGAGTTGAAATTCGAACCCGACTCAAATAACCCCAAAACAATATCATAAATAATAAAATAATATCAAAATAATTCAAAGAGGTCAAATGCAAAAATATCCTTAGGCCAAAAATGATATTAAAATATCATAATCACATGGTTAGGCTCTAGGTCAAACAATCTCTAGGATTTCACTAGCAAAACGTCAAAACCACAAGTCATTGATTTAAATAATTTTAAAATAATTTAAAATCACCTAAAATCATATCATGAATTAAATATCATTATTAAAATAATTATAAACACGAAATTTCAAAATTACCCTCAATCAAAAAATTAAAATAAAAAAAAAAAAATCAACCCAAAATTTAGGGTGCTCACAGACGTGAAAAGCGTATTTTTAAATGGATTTTTAAAAGAGGAAGTTTTTGTGAAACAACCCCCTGGTTTTGAAGATTTTTAAAAACCTGATCACTTCTTCAAGTTTAAGAAAGCCCTTTATGGACTCAAACAAGCACCTCTTGCTTGGTATGAACGCCTACGTGCCTTCTTACTTGATAATGGATTTTCAAAAGGAAAGGTTGATACTACTTTGTTTATAAAATCCTTGAATAATGATATCCTCTTTGTGCAAATTTATGTAGATGACATAATATTCGGTTCTACTAACGAAAAACTTTGTCAAGATTTTGCTAAGTGTATGTAGAGTGAATTTGAGATGAGTATGATGGGAGAGCTAAACTTCTTCCTAGGACTACAAATCAAACAGCACTCAAATGGAACATTCATCAACCAAGCTAAGTACACGAAAGACATACTAAAAAAGTACGACTTCGAGAATGCAAAGCCAATCGGGACTCCTATGGCTACATCTACAAAGCTTGATGCTGATAAAAGTGGCAAACCTGTCGATCAGCGTAAGTATCGAGGTATAATTGGAAGTTTATTATATTTAACTGCTAGTCGTCCTGATATTATGTTTAGTGTTTACATTTGTGCACGTTATCAGGCAAATCCTAAGGAATCACATCTTACTTCCGTTAAGCGTATCTTCCGATACCTTAAAGAAACTTTTACAGTCGGCTTATGGTATCCTAAAACTAAATACATTGACCTGATAGGTTACTCGGATGCGGATTTTGCAGGATGCAAAGTGGACGGTAAAAGTACCAGCGGCACATGTCATTTCCTAGGAAAGGCCTTAGTCTCTTGGTTTAGCAAGAAATAAAATTCAGTAGCATTATCAACAACTGAGGCTAAGTATATCGCCGCAGGACGTTGTTGTGCTCAGATTTTGTGGATGAAGCAAACCTTAGAAGACTACAATCTGCACTACACTAAAGTTCCTATTTATTGTGACAACACTAGCACTATTAATCTGACTAAGAACCCTATCTGTCATTCACGCACAAAGCACATAGAGATAAGACATCATTTTTTTCGTGATCATCAACAACACGGGGATATCTGCTTAGAATTTATTGACACAGATCATCAACTAGCAGACATATTCATAAAACCATTGGCTGAAGACCGTTTTAACATAATGAGGCGTGAGCTCGGTATACTTGAATTTTTAGATTCATAATGTAATATGGTAATTAAAATTAATTTTATGACTTGCAACTTTAAAATTTATTTAACGGAAATTATTTTTGGATACAAACCTAAAAAGGGTATGTCTGTCACCACGACTACGGTCGTAGCGAAGCGGTACTTAAGAGTTCTCTGGTGAACCTCCGTTAGCTGGGACAAACCCTACAGTTAACCCATAAATAGAGTTCGTTATTAAATACTAGAGTCAAAAGTCATAAAAATTACTTTTAACCAACCAGAACTGCATTTCCTGTCTCGGGAATACAAGTGACCGAACTCGGGCCGAACTCTGACCGAGTTCGGACCGAATTCGGACCGAGTTCGGTCGGCGCTGTTATGTTTCCAGAACTGAACAGCCGGCCCTAGGTCCTATAAATTCAACCCTTTCATCTTGTTTTTCCACACACCAACTCGTGGAAACATCTACTTCATCCCTAAAATTCCTTCCTCCTCCATCCTAGCAAGGATTCGAAGAGATCTGGTGGGCGGTTCAAAATTCTCATCTTCCTCATTTTTTCTTAAAAAAGTATTCCTTTTCTCTTCTATTTTTCTAAATGGCTCCTAAACGTCATAGGGCTACTACTTCCCAAGGTGCCTCCTCCTCTTCTGATTACACACCAGCTAGCCTATTTAGTCCAGCACGACCAATGGATGCAGAAGACTATGACTCTACTTTGTTTCCGGACAAAGAGTTTTCTGATCTTTGGTTCGATTCTTTTTCTGGTCGCAAGATTTACAATGGAGCTTTTGTCAATTTTACCATATTTTTTGAATACGCTCCTACTTTTGACCACTTAGGATACCGAGATTTTTTCGAGGTATCAGAAAATATTTTTGATAATGCTGCCCGAATATTTTACTGCAATTTACAAGTAAAACCTAACGAAAACTTCTTGTCACGACCCGCACCCGCTAAAAGGGCACGTGACGCGACAACACCCAGCCTTCACCGAAAAATCGGCGTGGAACACTGTAGATCCTTCTACTCTAAACAATTTATATATATAACAAAAACCTGTCGAGAATATGGTCAACTCCGAACGGAGGACAAGCAATGAATATATATACGAGTACTCAATCACGACTCTAAGATAGCAAAGTAAAGACTGAAAGATAAAGACAACAAGACGATAATAAAATAATAACCTGTCAAGTCCAACACAAGAATATATACAAGTCCAAGTCTCTAATACAGTCCATAGTAATAACAGTCTCAAAAGTAGCTGGAGATAATGTCCAGTATAAAAGACCTACTCTAACTAAGCAATGGGTAAGGTCTCGCCAGGCGGAGCTAAGCCCTGCTGGACCAAAGTCTCCAACTCTATACCGACTACGTCATCCGGACCGTAGTAGGTGCAGTAGTCTCCCTCAACTGCATCTGTAATATTTTCAACATATCCTGTCAGGATGGAACGAGTAAAATCTACTAACAGCAGTTCACAAGATATGACAAAAGCTATAAGACTGTAAATAGAGAGTATATACAAGAAAATCATAGAATGTACTTGTGATTATCATGGCAAGGTAAGCTGTAAAACTAGAGCTAGAACAAGGCAAGTAAACTGATCATGGCAAGTACAAGAATCAAGAATCATATATCTAGGTGTGTGAATACTAGCTACAACATGTGGCCGATTGGGTCTGCACAAGGTTATGATCTAGCCAATCATACGTGTGGTGTAGGATTGGCATTCACACGGTTCACAATATATACAAGGCGGGTATAACCACACATCTACACTAGTACTCCCCGTCCCCGACTGGTAGAGTGGATCCAAGCAAGACACGTTATGACACAGGATTCTATGAAAAGGAAGCAAGTCTCCTCGAGAATCGGTGTCCATATACTGCACAAGAACTACAAGGGGGCTTGCACAAGATATACCAAGATAACGAGGAATAACATCTCATGTCGGGATCCATGAATACCAATCCGTGTGACCAATGTGTCGAGAACAAGCATATCCACACTAATTACATGAATCATAACAATCATTATAAATTAGAAAAGTGTCAGAGAATGTACTCGCCTGTAATATGGTATGATATGTCAACTGGAGCAAATACAGCGTCTCGAGGACCTATAGAGAACAAGACGTATCAATACTATATTTAGGAAGTAAAGTCAAATCAATTTAAACCCTATTAAGTCATTCTAGGTCAAGACACGCCAAACTAGACTGTACGAGGTCAATCTAAGTCATATTAGGTCTAGCTAGGTCATACTGGGTCAATGCAAGTCAAACTGAATTAATCTAGGTTAATTTGAGTCAACGGTTGACTTACAGTTGACTTTTGGTCAACTGGTCAACTCTGGTCAACTCTGATCAATCCTAGGTCAATGGTGACTAATAGTTGACTTTTGGTCAACTACACAAGTCTAATGGAATTTGGAACTAAATTGGATAAAGTGTTGACCCATAGTTGACTTTTGGTCTAAAAAGTCAACCGTGGTCAACCGGGGTCAAGACTAGGTCTAGACGGCTATTTCTATCTATTACTAACCTCTACAACCCGTATCCAAGTCCATCTTGGACTTCGAAACTCATATCTTAGCCATAGGCCAATTACCTATTTTACCCTTAAAAAGGGCAAAATTCTACCTTCGGCGATTATCTAGTTAGCCTACCTACGCTTGATATTTTGACCCGATCTCCCCAGGGTAGTATGATACTAGCCTATACATGTATTACCTACCAAAATACCTAGGTAACGTGGACATCCGGTCCATGATACGGCCCGTTGCCAAAATTTTGTATATTTTAAGATACGCACTGATACGGCGCGATACCGGAGCCCTACGACCCCGATTTCAACTCGGGAGCCTACCCGCAAAATCTAATTCATGTATCCTAGGCCTACGCAAAGTTTCATCTCATTCCGATACTCCGAGCTCCGTTTCGCCCTCTAACTCGATCCCCTCTATTTCCTATTTCTCACTTTTCTTCCTATTCTTCTAACTTCTTCTAATTCTTAAACTTCTTCTAATCTTCTCTATGTATCTATCTATATATAAACACATACACACTCTCCAATTTCCCTTACACACGCACATAAAGCACAAACACATAAAATACTCAATTTTTTGGATTTAGCATACTGGGACAACCTGCACACCTTTAAGGCTCTTATGCTCACCTTTAAGGCACTTCTGCTCACCTTTACGGCTCCTCTGCTCACCTTTAAGGCTCTACTGCACAGTTTTTCCTGAATAGCATTCTGCACACTTCTAAGCCATTCCTGCACAACTACAAGGCTCTCATGCACAACTCTAAGGCTCTAATGCACAACTATAAGTTCTAATACACAACTCTAAGCATTGATACATACATATACAATATATATATATATATATACATACCTATATAAAACACCCAAACATGCACAAATGTATATATATATATATATCTAAATATATATATAAATCTCACACATACACATAAATATACATATAGATACATATACATACACATATTTACACATGTATATATATACGTATATATATATATATACCACTCTCAAAAAGGATTAAACCATAATAAATCCTTAACCTATATTCTAGGGAATCCTACAAAATTTATGGACAAAGCGTAGAGAATCTCATCCTCTCCAATTATTGTGAAGACATTAAATGGAAAAGAGGAATTAATAGAGAATTTAAGAGCTTACCTAAGCTAGGTTTCCTTGGAGAAGAAATGAGCTTGGAGGAAAGAAATGAAATTTGAGAGAGGGAGAGAATTACTTAATGAAGAAGAAAAAAGGGGGGGGTGCTCCTATATGTGGCCGGCCATGGTAGGGGGGAAAGGGTTTGTGGGTTTTGGGTATGATCCAATCGCCCCAAACCCAATAGACTTAGGTTGGGTTCGGTTTGTTTCGGGTTGGTTCGGTCTAATTTCTAAATACTAATTAAGCTCTAAAATGACTAATTAAGCCATGGAAATAGGGTTTATGATTTCTAACCTAATTAGGATGGTATGTGGGCTAAGTCCAGCTAGTATGTGGGTCCCACTAGGGTCCAGGCTACCCGGGTCTCCAATTTGAGTCCGAATTGGATAAAATCCAAACCAAACCAAAAAAATCCCAAAAAATCACATAAAATAAATAAAAATTCCTAAAAATTATAAAACTCAAAAAATGACGAAAATACCCCTAATTTAAAAACTTGGGGTGACAAATCTACCCTCCTTAAAAAATTTTGTCCTCGAAATTCAAACGGTCGTACTCTTCTCTAAGTCAAGCACCCCACAATCAAAGTCTACTAAATTTTATCCTAAGTTATATAACATGTAATCCAGGAAATCAGAACACATGCATGGTTTTAAATCTCTACTGTATCGTGTTATTACAGTCTTCATTGGGGTTTTCTATTTAATCTAGCATGATCATCACATATGCAAACTAAAGGTAGTAAGAAAGCAATAATCAATCAATGGGCGAAGAGAACAGGTAAAAGAAAGAGCAAGACCATACCTCCTACTCCAATGCGTGCAGGATCCTCAACTGTCATCGCAAAAGCCCTATCCTGGCGGGGTATATCCCGCTGCTGGTGGAGGGCATGATGCGGTGCCATAGGTGGCCTACCCTGTGCTTCCTGAGCTGCACGGCGATGGTTCGTAGGACAATCTCTCAACTGATGTCCAGCCTCCCTGCAATAGAGGCACAAGCCCAGCCTCTTCCGACAGACCTCCCAGATGTGACCAGTCCTCCTACAGAAGTGGCAAGGAGCCCCATGCTGAGCCTGCCTCTGCTGAGTGTGCTGCACCTGCTGCAGAACCGGTGCTCTGGCCTGCACCTGCGGCTGGTGATGCTGGAAAGAACGATGCTGAAGCTGAGGGCGCTTAGCAGCCCCCGCGCTGCTACTGGCCCCCGAGAATAGCTCACGATCCCTCTTGGGCTTCAAGCCCCACTTCCGCTCTACCTTGCGGGCCTTCGCGTAGATCTGGGTATAAGTCTCATAGAAAGAGGGAATGTAGATCTTGATATCCCAAGTCAGCCCCTCCCTGAAACGGCTCACCCTGATCTCCGGGTCTCGAACCATGTACTCTGCGTATCGGCTCAGATGGTCGAACTCTGCTGCGTACTCCTCCACAGATAGACTGCCCTGCTGCAGATCCTGGAACTGTCACACCAGGTCAATCTTGTCCGTGGGGGAAAAGAACTTCTCCTTGAAGAGGAGCTTGAACTCTGCCGAAGTACGGCCCTCGCCAGCTAGGGCTGGCTCGTTCCTGAACCAGGTGCGTGCAATTTCTAGCAACAGCAAACCTACCGCCTCGACCTTCAGGTCGTCTGCCAGGCGGGAGGCCCTCATCTGCCGCTCGATATCCTCGAGCAAATCATCAGCATAGACCACGCCCTCGGTCCCGCTAAAGTCACGGGGCCCGAGCTTCTTGAAGTCCTGGATATCTCCGTACCTCGGTCGCGTCCCCGGATGAGGAGCCCTCTGCTCCACGGATGCAAGGGCCAACTGATGGGCATCCTCCATGCCCTGACGCATCGCGTCTGTCTGCCTCTGCTGAGCCTCGGCCTGGGCTCTATGAGTCTCCAGTATCTGCTGGAGGAAGGTAAGCATCTGCCCCATATCTGTAGGCAGAGGAGGTGGAGGTGGAAGTACGTCTGCAACTGACGGAGGAATCCGCTGCGCAGGAGGAGGAAGAGCGCCCCCGACAGCTCCCGGCACTACGAAAAGAGCACCCGCAACCCAAGGACTGTCATCGAGAGCGCTGGAGGAGTACCCCCGAGAATCCCAACTGACGTCCCGACTGCAGGGGAGTGACCGGAGCCTGTCCGCCAGAGGTGGCAGACCTCTCCATCTCCCCGTGCTCCTCACCAGGAGAGTGAGTCATCACTATCCTGGAGACAAATTAAAAAGAAGATATCAATATGGCACATGAAGGCAATATTAAAGGAGGACAGCTAGAATGCAGTAAATCGATATCAAAGACGGTAAGCAAGATAAGCAAGGAAAGATCCTACTGTGATTGAGCACTCTTAGCCTATAGCCTATCCTAGAAACGTACCACAGGCTCGTAATAGCACTCTAAGTCGAGCGCCACTACGACATCGCACTAATTGCGACTTCAGGTCCTGCGTGGGCCACCACTAAAATGTGTCACGACCCGTACCCGCTAAAAGGGCACATGACGCGACAACGCCCAGCCCTCACCGAAAAATCGGCGTGGAACGCTGTAGATCCTTATACTCTAAACAGTTTATATATATAACAAAAACCTGTCGAGAATAAGGTCAACTCCGAACGGAGGACAAGCAATGAATATATATACGAGTACTCAATCACGACTCTAAGATAACAAAGTAAAGACTGAAAGATAAAGACAACAAGACGATAATAAAATAATAACCTGTCAAGTCCAACACAAGAATATATACAAGTCCAAGTCTCTAATACAGTCCATAGTAATAACAGTCTCAAAAGTAGCTGGAGACAATGTCCAGTATAAAAGACCTACTCTAACTAAGCAATGGGTAAGGTCTCGCCAGGCGGAGCTAAGCCCTGCTGGACCAAAGTCTCCAACTCTATACCCACTACGTCATCCGGACCGTAGTAGGTACAGTAGTCTCCCTCATCTGTATCTGTAATATTTTTAACATATCCTGTCAGGATGGAACGAGTACAATCTACTAACAGCAGTTCACAAGATATGACAAAAGCTATAAGACTATAAATAGAGAGTATATACAAGAAAATCATGGAATATACATGTGAGTATCATGGCAAGGTAAGCTGTAAAACTAGAGCTAGAACAAGGCAAGTAAACTGATCATGGCCTGTACAAGAATCAAGAATCATATATCTAGGTGTGTGAATACTAGCTACAACATGTGGCCGGATTGGGTCTGCACAAGGTTATAATCTAGCCAATCATACGTGTGGTGTAGGATTGGCATTCACAAGGTTCACAATATATACAAGGCGGGTATGACCACACATCTACACTAGTACTCCCCGTCCCCGACTGGTAGAGTGGATCCAAGCAAGACACGTTACGACACAGGATTCTACGAGAAGGGAGCAAGTCTCCTCGAGAATCGGTATCCATATACTGCACAAGAACTACAATGGGGCTTGCACAAGATATACCAAGATAACGAGAAATAATATCTCATGTCGGGATCCATAAATACCAATCCGTGTAACCAATGTGTCGAGAACAAGCATATCCACACTAATTACATGAATCATAACAATCATTATAAATTAAAAAAGTGTCAGAGAATGTACTCGCCTGTAATATGGTATGATATGTCAACTGGAGCAAATGCAGCATCTCGAGGACCTATAGAGAACAAGACGTATTAATACTATGTTTAGGAAGTAAAGTCAAATCAATTTAAACCCTATTAAGTCATTCTAGGTCAAGACACGCCAAACTAGACTGTACGAGGTCAATCTAAGTCATATTAGGTCTAGCTAGGTCATACTGGGTCAATGCAAGTCAAACGGAATTAATCTAGGTTAGTTTGAGTCAACGGTTGACTTACAGTTGACTTTTGGTCAACTGGTCAACTCTGGTCAACTCTGGTCAATCCTAGGTCAATCCTAGGTCAATGGTGACTAATAGTTGACCTTTGGTCTAATGGAATTTGGAACTAAATTGGATAAAGTGCTGACCCATAGTTGACTTTTGGTCTAAAAAGTCAACCGTGGTCAACCGGGGTCAAGACTAGGTCTAGACGGCTATTTCTAACTATTACCAACCTCTACAACCCATATCCAAGTCCATCTTGGACTTCGAAACTCATATCTTGGCCATAGGCCAATTACCTATTTTACCCTTAAAAAGGGCAAAATTCTACCTTCGGCGATTATCTAGTTAGCCTACCTACGCTTAATATTTTGATCTGATCTCCCCAGGGTAGTATGATACTAGCCTATACATATATTACCTACCAAAATACCTAGGTAACGTGGACATCCGGTCCATGATACGGCCCGTTGCCAAAATCTTGAATATTTCAAGATACGTACTGATACGGCGCGATACCGGCGCCCTACGACCCCGATTTCAACTCGGGAGCCTACCCGCAAAATCTAATTCACGTATCCTAGGCCTACGCAAAGTTTCATCTCATTCCGATACTCCGAGCTCCGTTTCGCCCTCTAACTCGATCCCCTCTATTTTCTATTTCTCACTTTTCTTCCTATTCTTCTAACTTCTTCTAATTCTTAAACTTCTTCTAATCTTCTCTATGTATCTATCTATATATAAACACACACACACACTCCAATTTCCCTTACACACGCACATAAAGTACAAACACACAAAATACTCAATTTCTCGTATTTAGCATACTGGGACAACCTGCACACCTTTAAGGCTCTCATGCTCACCTTTAAGGCACTTCTGCTCACCTTTAAGGCTCCTCTGCTCACCTTTAAGGCTCTACTGCACAGTTTTTCCTGAATAGCATTCTGCACACTTCTAAGGCATTCCTGCACAACTACAAGGCTCTCATGCACAACTCTAAGGCTCTAATGCACAACTATAAGTTCTAATGCACAACTCTAAGCATTGATACATACATATACAATATATATATATATATATATATATATATATATATATATATATATATATATATATATATATATATTTATATATATATATATATATATATATATATATATATATATATATATATATATATATATATATATTTTTATATATATATATATATACATACATACCTATATAAAACACCCAAACATGCACAAATGTATATATATATATCTAAATATATATATAAATCTCACACATACACACAAATATACATATAGATACATATACATACACATATTTACACATGTATATATATATACGTATATATATATATGTATACCACTCTCAAAAAGGATTAAACAATAATAAATCCTTAATCTATATTCTAGGGAATCCTACAAAATTTGTGGGCAAAGTGTAGAGAATCTCATCCTCTCCAATTATTGTGAAGACATTAAATGGAAAAGAGGAATTAATAGAGAATTTAAGAGCTTACCTAAGCTAGGTTTCCTTGGAGAAAAAAGGAGCTTCGAGGAAAGAAATAAAAGTTGAGAGAGGGAGAGAATTACTTAATGAAGAAGAAAAAAGGGGAGGGTGCTCCTATATGTGGCCGGCCATGGTAGGGGGGAAAGGGTTTGTGGGTTTTGGGTAGGATCCAATAGCCCCAAACCCAATAGACTTTGGTTGGGTTCGGTTTGTTTCGGGTTGGTTCGGTCTAATTTCTAAATACTAATTAAGCTCTAAAATGACTAATTAAGCCATAGAAATAGGGTTTATGATTTCTAACCTAATTAGAATGGTATGTGGGCTAAGCCCAGCTAGTATGTGGATCCCACTAGGGTCCAGGCTACCCGGGTCTCCAATTTGAGTCCGAATTGGATAAAATCCAAACCAAACCAAAAAAATCCCAAAAAATCACATAAAATAAATAAAAATTCCTAAAAATTATAAAACTCAAAAAATGATGAAAATACCCCTAATTTGAAAACTGGGGGTGACACTTCTATTCTTGCGTTGCTGGGCAAGAACTAGAATTTAGTGCTACCGATATCAGTAAATTTTTCCATGTTCCTAATCTTGGTGAAGCATTGGTTGACATTACCCATGTCCAATTCCCTACTGATGTTACCCTTGCCTCTTTCAGGGAACTCATTTATCATCCAAACCCTGTTCCTCGTAGGGTTTATGCAAAGCATTTGAACCAATCTTTTTATGAACTTTATCGCATGATTTTCTCTGTACTCCTTCCAAAGAAAGGATCCACAGATGAAGTGACCTTCTTGGAACTCTCTGCTTTATACCACATTCATTTTGGCATTCCATTCTCTATTCCTAAGACCATGATGTCCTGGATGCTGAACTACAGAAATGCAGGAAGGAATCTGGTATATCCAATGCACTTGGCGTCTATCTTTCGTCGTTTTGAGATTGACCTTCAGACTTGTGCATTCTCCTCCACTCCTATCGAGCTTACCAGATCCTGCCGATTTCCTGCTCCACCTCTGCCTCCTGTAGCTCAGCCTGCTCTAGCTGCTGACGCTGAGGTTCCCGATGCTGCTCCTGCTCCAGCCCCTGTCCCGGGATTTGATCCGACTTTTTATCAGCGCTTTGATGATTTTGTTGCTATATCTGCGCAACGTCATCAAAGTTATCTTGATTCGGAGTTCCGACGCATCACTCAGGCTCAGGTGTTGAGGAATGGGATTGCTGACCTCCACTACAGCCTAGCCCATGATCCGGTCCATCCGATCACCATCATGTCTCACCCAGGCTTTCCGGGTTCTCGGTTCACAGATGAGGCTTCCTTTCAGCACTTCGACCCCACTGCAGCCTACTTTCCTCCAGAGGCTCCTGGTGCTGACGACCCCACTATGTGACGCGGGTTCAGCTTTTGGATATTGGATATTTGTTAGATGATGATCTCTATGCTTTTGATGTAGTTTTTTTTTCTTTCATGTCTAAACTAATTAGTTAGACATTATCTGATGATTGTACTCAGCACTTTGTTAGTATGACATTTTCAGTACTTTATTTCCATCATTAATAATTGTTTTATGCTGTGATCATGTCTCTTTTGCTTCACTTTGTCTTTTTTTGTTTTTTTTATTGTTGGCTTCACACATTACGGGGGAGCCAAGTCATTTTACTATTTGACAAAGGGGGAGAAAAAGAGTACATATACCAAAAAGCAAATCCAAAAACATCCCAAAAAGCAAATCCAAAAACATCTTTTGATTCAGGCACTTGTATTTTGTTCTATTTTATAAAGATATATTTTGGTATAGACTCAAGTTTTTCAATTATCAAAATGGGGGAGATTGTTGGCCCATTCCATGGTCACACCCGATTTCGATAATCAATATGCACTTAAGTCAATACACAAAATATACAAACTGCTGCTAATCATTTCAGGATATATGAAATCAATTTCAACGGACGTTGTACTGCATCAACGAAGCATCAACATCATCAAATCTGGAGATGACTCATTTTATATGTTATTCTGTATTTTATATTTTATTGAGTCTAGGATTAAATTTTTGTAAAATCAGTTTTGGTAATACTGGTTTAGGGTTATCTTAGTCTACATTCTAAAAAGCCTATCCATTACCACTCTCATATCATTTTACAAAACATTCCAAAATCTCTTTGAAAAATAATTTCTGATAAAATATTTTGAAAATCTCCTGACAGAACTCCTAACCGAGTTCGGCCCGAGTTCGGTCCGAACTCTGTTCGAGTTCGGTCAGTTTATATTTAAATTTTTGTTGCCTCCAAATCTGCGAGCAACGTCTCTTTGCGAGATATATGCATCCGAACTCTGCCCGAACTCTGTCCGAGTTCGGTTTCAGAAAACACCTATAAATAGAGAAGAACTTTTCATTTCAAATCATTCATTCACTCTTCATCTTCTCTTCTCTTCTATTCAAGTGTTTTCAAACGACCCAAGATTTTCAAATCATACCTATACACCTCTTAGCCAAAAGCCAGTAACATTAGAGTTGATTTAGAGTCTTTTGGTATTCCAAGAGTTGTAAAGAGGTCATCCCAAGTTCAGCAACTTTTCTTGTTGTGGAGCTGGTCGTGCGCTCGTCACCAAGCACGGTGTTGTGAAGTCGGTCGTGCACTTGTCACCAAGCACGGTGTTGTAAGAGACTGCAAGCTCTCAGTTAAAACTTGTGTTATAGTGGAATAACATCGAGCAAGAGTACTCAAGACTGGATTAGTCCTCTCAGAGGGATACCAGTATATATCGCGGTGTCGCTGAGTTTGAATTCTCTATCTCTTGCTGCTTTATATTTACTGTCTCTTATTTCACTGCCATAGTTTAATTTTTTAATTGGTGATTATTTTTTGCTGCACAAAACACACTCTATTCACCCCCCCTCTAGAGGTGCTCAACGGTCCTACATAACGTTCCAAATGGCCGAACTCGGGCCGAGTTCTCCTGAGGTTCTGCCAGTTCATTTTTGGAGAAAATAAATTTTAGCTTTTTGAACAATCCTTCAAAGGCTTTTTGTAAAAAGAATATTTTTCAAAAATATGAATCATTTGTAAAAGAATATGATGGTTTTGAAAAACATTTTCGGATAGCCTATTTGCCAGTACAACTCGTTGTACAATGTATTCCTACACTCAATAAAAAGAAAAATTATATTGCTTAGCAGAAAGTACATTCTGAATGATAAACGGCTTCAGTCTTGAACATTGTTGATAACCATTGTTGAGCAGTGTCCAAAACGTCATAGATAAACAACTGAGTAGACTTGCATTTATATCGAGACAGAGTTTGATCAATTATTAAAATCAGGTTTGACAATGACCAATAGGCCAACACTAGGGATTTAAATCAAAGAATTATCAAATAAATTTTTAAAAGAGATAGACTAAGTATTTAATATTTGTAAAGGCAATAAGAGTGAGGGTGTCATGAGAGAAGGTAATATGAAGCTTGGACTGGGCTTGGTTGAGCCGGGTCTGGTCAAAATCGGACATAGTGCAATAATTGAATTTAAATAGATATTTTATTATCATGGATAAATAAGTAGAATGTGGGAGCTCAAATAAATGGGACACAAGTATCATGCGGGTAGTAGGCTTCATGTGGGCCATGTCCATATTTGGGGTTGACAGGTTTGGGTCGATGTCAGGTCCTTAAATTAAATTGGAAGTCAGGTCACATATTAAGGTGGATAATTAATTGGCCTAAATTGACCCAAAAGTTGTGCAAAGCAAATGAAGCACAAGATGGTGTATCTGAGTGGGACACGAAGGTCATGGGTGAAGAGTGTCTCGAGTAGATCATGCATGAGGAGTTGGTTTCAAGAAAATGACTAGTTTGGTGCTCCTAAATTAGAAGTCATGGTAACGTGCACATGATGATAAAAAAAAAGAGTGGAAAATCAATTAATAATTAATCAACGATCAAATGGTCTAAATTGATCCGAAGTTGTGCGAAGCAAAAAGAGTACAAGGGAACAAGTTTGAGTGGGATATTATATACCAAAATGAAGGTAATCCTGTCCACTGCAAAACTCAAGAAGAAAGTTTCTAGAGATGAACATCCCTAACACTCCAAATATCAAAGGCACGAAAAAGTATAGTTAAAAATAAAATAAACAGAATAAATTATTTATTGAAACTAATTCAATCAGAAAAATTAAAAAAACAATCAACCCAAAATTTAGGGTTCTCACAATATATGTATGTGCCTATATATATAGCTTTCCTATATATATATCTATGTATATGAATATGTGAATGTGAATAATATATATAAATTATATGACTAAGTTTGTATGCCTTGTTAGCTTATGGTTTAGTTTTGTGCTTGGTTTAGCAAGTGACTTAGGCTATGAGTTAGTAGCTATCTTGGATACCTGATTTGCATAGACTTAGTTTGTTTAGACCTAGAATTGACAAACCTAGACTAGTTGACCATTGTTGATCCAACCCTAGCTAGTTTGACCACAGTTGACTAGAGTTGACCTAGTTTGACTTTATAGTTGACCAGAGTTGACCAAGAGTTGACTTTGACCTAGATTGACTTAGACTCATGTAGATTGCATTATAATTTTAGTTACCATATAAATTGAACTCTTTATAACCTGTGTTGCTCTAACTAGGACTCTGTGACTCCAGTTGGCCATCTTTTCATATCAGCTGTTCAGGGTATCAGGCGAGTACATTCTCTGACCGTTTCATACTTGCTAGGACTTATATTCTTGCTCTAGATTATTTTACTTGATGCTATCACGATGGTAAAACGAATTACTACTATCTGATCTTTTTATGCGATGTTATCCCCCACGGGAGCATCGGATACATCATGTCATGTGCATTTCACTTTCATCATGTATTCCTGTACTTTCATCATTCATGTGCACTCTCGTGATTCATGTACTCGCATGTTCACGGAGCCCCCATGTTTACATTCATGTGCACCCATTTATGGGCCCCCATGTGATATCATGTATAATAACATAACTTGAACGGATTCTTGTGTATTGATTGGGGATGGGGGAGTAGAAATGGTCATGTGAATATTTTTAAAGTATTGTAGCCATGTACAAACTCTCATGTTTATTATCAAGCCATTCACATGTATATCTTGTACTCTAAATCACTAGTTCACTGTTAGTTCTTTACTTATAGTAGATATTTCTATTACAATCATCTCTTTATTCTATGTCCTTTCTTTCAACGATTCATGTAGCTTACTCTATTGCATGATTTATATTCCGATCATAATATAGACTGCGTGAGATGTACTGTGCTCGCTCTCGTCCTGACTGGACCTGTTGATAAATTTTACAGATAGCGTGGAGGTTTCCTGCTAGCCTAGAGGAGACACAGTAGAGGTTGGAGTAGATGGCTAGAGTTTTTCTTATTTTATTTTCAGTTGTCACGAGTTGTATTTATTTTATGCTTGTTTTAGTTGGAGTTGATTACACCGAAATTTATTTCACTCTGTTGTACTTCTCTTGTGGATTCATAGTTATCTTATCGTGCTACTTCTAGTTTTGGTGATTGAGTTGTATCTTGCTATGATTGTCCTCCGTACGGAGAGTATATCATATTGTATTGAGTTTTAATTGTGACCTAAAACAGCGTTCTACCGTCGACATTGCGGCGTAGGCTGGACGTACCCACTTCTCGTGCCCGACACTGGGTGCGGGTCATGACAGGTACAACTGGGTCTCCAAAAAAAAGTCTTATTATTAATAAATAACTAATTAAATCATTTATAGGAGTCAAGTCACAACTTTGACTGGTTTTCCTAGTAGAGAAAATGTTATGGCCGGGTCTTTCCTAGCATGGCTAAATCATTAGTCAAAGCATACAACTACACTATCCATGCCAAAATTCTTGGTCGATATGCATCTCAAACTTAAGCATGACTAAGGCCATATATATTTAGTATTTAGGCTATTATAAATATAATCATATATATATATATATATACAAAAATTGTATTTAAATCTATTTGACTGTATAACATCCCAAAATAAATCCATAATAATTATAATGTCATGGCAACCTAACATGGCTTCCTACCAGGTGGGGTTGACTAGGTTAGGGTCCAAATATACTTTCTAATTTAATCGAACTCTAAGAGTCAAGAGTCAACCAATAAGTCTCTTGTGCCATTCGCAATTAAATAGCACATGGAGACTCGATTGAGTAGGACACCCTTGGCATGTGTGTCGTAGGCTCAAAATGTGTCAAAACTATATATTGGGTCAAATGGTTTGATATATATCAAGTTCCGAACTCACGTGGAAAGTTAGGTCTGGAATTATGGTAAATAATTTAATTGCCTAAATTTTTCCCGAAGTTGCAGGAAGTCAAAAGGATGCTAGGGGACATGTTTGGATGGGACATAATGTATCAAGTTGAAGGTCATCCTGTCTACTACAAAACTCATGAAGGACGTTTCAAGAGATGGGCATGTCTTGTGCTCCAAAAATCAAAGACACGAAAATGTACATATAAAATCCTAATTAAATATACAATATAACCTAATAATTAGAAATACTATAAAATAAAATAAAAAATTATTCCCGAAAATCAGGGTCCTTATAGTGATGATAACACTAAACTTCTTCAAATCTGGATTGTATTAAACAATGTGATCCTTCTACCTTTTTCATTTCTGGTTGTATCTCACTTTGTGATTCATATCGATCTTATCGTGGTGATTATCTATCTTAGAGTTGTGATTGAGTTATATCTTCTGAGATTGTCATCCGTTTGGAGAGTATATTATATTATGTTTAGCTTGTGACTGAGACTTAGGACAGCGTTCTACTGTCGACACTACGGCGTAGGCTGGACGTACCCACGTACTCGTGCCCCTAAACCGGGTATGGGTCATGACATAAAGGCCTCAGGAGAAAGACGGGAACCCATGGGCTCTATCTTACATAGGGGCGTGAAAGTTTTCATACCTAAGTATCATGACCCGCACCCAGTGTAAGGGCACGAGAAGTGGGCACGTCCAGCCTACACCGCAGTGTCAGCGGTAGAACATTGTATTAGTTCACATACATCTAACAGTTTAAGGTACATTGCACAGTTATACTCTCTGAATAGAGGAATAATATAAGTACAAATCTTAATCACAGCTAAGGAAGATATACGATAAGATAGATAAGAATATCAACAGAAACTGTAGATGAAATACGATAAAGAGAGAATCCAAGTGTTTAAGATAAACATCTAACAAGATCCACAAATCCACATCATCACAATCTCTGATACAAATATCCAGATGAGATACAACTGAAATAAAATAACTAAATTATGGGAGTGTCGTCAGCAGGTAATGGATCCTGCTAAAAGCCCAAGTCACAGGTGTCCTCTAATACTGTCCCATAGTAAGTGGTGCAACATGTCTTATCTTCGTCCTCTGTAATATTTTCAACAGGTCCAGTCAGGACAGGAGCGAGCACAGTACATCTCACGCAGTTCATAATATAACATGATATGTAAATATGTTATAGAGTAAGATACATAAAATGCTGGGAAATATATGAAGTAAAAGAGATGACTGTAAGAAATATCTACTATAAGTAAGGAGCTAACAGTGACTAGTGATGTAGAGTACAAGATAGACATATGAACGGCTTGATAATAAACATAAAAGTTTGCACATGACTACACTGCATTAGAATTGTTCACATGACCATTAATACTCCCCCGTACCCCAATCAATACACAATGATCCAGACAGGTTATGTTATTGCACATGATTTCACATGGGGGCCCATAAATGGGTGCACATGAATATAAACATGGGGGCTCCGTGAACATGAGAGTACATGAATCACGAGAGTGCACATGAATGGTGAAAGCACAAAAATATTTGATGAAAGTGAAACGCACATGACATAATGTATCCGATGCTCCCAAGGGGGATAAAATCTCATGAAGGAATCCATATAGTACCAATCCGTGTTAACAACGTGACAGCATCAAGTAAAGTAATGTAGAGCATAAATATAAATCCTATCAAGTATGAAACGGTCAAAGGATGTACTCGCCTGATATCCAGAGTATCCGAAGTGAATATACTGTCTGAGGAGAGGTGTCTGGCTCCTATTTAGAACAACACAATTCACAACATGTACAAAATGGTAAAATAAAACACTACAATACATTCTACATGATGTTTGGGTCAATCTAGGCTAAAGTCAACCTTTGGTCAACTCTAGTCAACTAAACTAGTCAAACTAGGTCAAGTCCTAACCCAGACAAGTCTCACTAAGCCTAACCATGTGTATCCTAGCATTCACACAAGTCACAACACTACACAAACTATCAACACACAATTTCATGTACATACACACCTATATACACATAATGTATATAAGGCATATATATAGGAAACCCATATAGGGCTATATGCCTGTATACATGTCTATATTGGCATCCACTCATATATATTCACCATATTTTACATATACAATATATATAGGCAATAATACATATATATTACATACTATCATACATGAATATATATATATATATATATATATATATATATATATATATATATATATATATATATATATATATATATATATGGATAGAGTGACAGTGGTGTCATGTGTGTGTGTACCATGTGTGTGTGCGTTTACAATGTGGGTGTGTGTGTAAATAACAGTTTATATCACAAAGTAGAGTGCATATGTGTATGTGTGTGTGTAGATAGCTGTACATAGGGTGTGTTCATATTTCACAGTTTAATGTGTGTGTGCATATAGGTTTCCAGCCTTAGTGAATGTGTTTCCAGGTTTTTAGAGTGTGTATGAGTGTACCACGTGTGTGTGCAATATAATTTATAGGGTGTGTTCTCAGTTTACAGGTCTTGTGAACATGTGTGTGTGTTATTCATAGGGTGTGTGTTTGTAGGTGGTAGCAGTAATGTGTGTGTGGGTATATAGCAGTAGTGTGTGTCCCAGGTTCCTGTGTGTGTGAGTATAGTAGTAGATAGGTGTGTAGGTTTCCAAATTTCAATGTCAGGTTAGAGTGCACATTCGTGTGTATGTATTAGATTACAATACAGGTTAAGTTGTATGAACATGTGTGTGTGGCCATACATTTGTGTTCAGTCCATCACAGGTTATGTGAACATGGGTGTGTGAGTTTGTGTTCAGATTTAACATTCATTGCATTTCAAAAATCCCAATAGCCAACTAACATGAATCCCAACAATGTAACCTAAACTCAGACATATATATGTGATCTACCATTGTAAATTTAATCATTTAACATCAGTTTAAACATCATTAAAACTCAGGAATCAACTTGATAGAACCTAGTATCAGATAATTAGGGAAAAACACAATTTCGAATTCAAAACACAGTTAATATTCGATTTAATCGGTTGGTAAACATTGTGACATATATGTATGTGTCACACAAGTGTCATGGTGTCCACAAACTGGACACAAACGTGTCCAATACAAATCTAACACACGAGCGACACTAAAACAGTGCACTGTCTAGTACACGAGTTCACCATGCTCGCAGACACGACACACGACACGTGTGTCCACGTGGTTGCGTCCACGTGTAGCCTAGCACTAGGGCTACACACTGAACACAACAAGACATGTCCACTTGTCTCCATTTCGGTGTACGAGACGCGTATCTGAACTGAAAACTCGTGCAGCTACGCAAAGGCAAAGACCAGTACGATCGAGATTTCTCTCGATTCTCTCGATGGTTTTGCCTCAAACTTCGTGTTAAAGGTGACAGTCAATACACTTTTGTGTCTAAGAAAAATCAGACCTAAACATGTCGTGTCCATTACACAAGACACGTCGAGTAGCAGGACACTGCTCGAGTGTGCAGCGAGCTTGTTCGTATCTTCGTGTGGACACGACACGACTCGAAAATCAGCTCAGAGTTTAGGTAAATCAAAGAGAACACTAAAATCAATATTTCCAATCAAAATCATTTCGAAAATCAGGTGAAAAAGTTCTCAGAGGCATTTACACAAACACTTACAAATAGAAACTGATACGTATCCGATACGGACACGAAACTAATGCAAAACTTCACCAAACATACATTACTGCTAGGGGACACCTAGATCTAGGCTACCATATAAAGAAATTGAGATTTAATGATAGTTTGAGGTGTTTACCTATAGAGTATCAATCACAGGAAAAAACCCCAAATAGGAAGGTTCCTCTTGTAAGTCAAAAGCTCCAAAGTGTACAAAATCTGAGATTTCTCTCCATGAACATAAAGTAGAGTATGATTAGGTTCTAATGCAAGAGACTAGAGTCAAAAGTGAATTAAAATGAATGAGTTATGGATTGAAGAAGAAAGACTAATACATCTTTCTTGCCAAAAGTTGATGTAATGTAAAAAAGAGGCAATATCTAGGAAGAGACATTAAATAGGAGGGGCATTCCCAAGGGGGGCTGCCATGTATGGAAGGAATTAGGATTAGGTTATGGCTAATGGGCTTGGGCCAAGTTTCAATGCTAAATGATTCAATTCCTAAGTCAAAAACCTATGCACTAAATCATTTATTCTCTATATGAAACTTGATTCAAAATAACTCAACTTGGGTTGACTTAAGTTAGACACCATGCTAATCAATTCACCATAGCTAAAATCAATATCTAGGTTAGTCTCCAAAGTCTCAACTATCAAGGGTCAAAAATAACAACCATCACCACTACAAGAAAATAGGTCTTTTCCAACGTTTATTCCTCCGACATTTTTGTAAACGTTGGCTAAGTTAGCATATAACGACGTATTTAAAAAAACATTGGTCATGACCGGCATTTGTCTTTAAACGTCGCACAATATACCAACGTTTTGTAAACAAACATTGATAATTACCTGCGTTTTCCCTTAAACGTTGAGCAATATACCAACGTTTTTAAACAAAGGTTGACAATTACCTTCATTTGTCTTTAAACGCCGAGAAATATACCAACATTTTTAAAACAAACATTGATAATTACTTGCGTTTTTCTTTAAACGTCGAGCAATATACCAATATTTGATAATTACCTGCGTTTGTCTTTAACCGTCGAGAAATATACCAACATTTTGAAAACAAACGTTGTTAATTACCTGCATTTTTCTTTAAACGTCGAGCAATATACCAACGTTTTGTGAAGCATGTGACATATTTGGAAACCCTTTTCGACATTTCTTTGACTTGTTTTTGGGCATTTACACTTATTTGACGTGTGAAGGAATTTTTTTTTCTAATCCTACATAAATTAGGCAGATTTTGTTTATGGAAATTAAGGTGAACCATTGACTAAATTAAAAAGTCTGCTTTATACATATAGCAAATGACCTCTAGCCTAGTGGTTAGGAGAGATGCATGCGGCCCGAGTGGTCAGGAGTTCGAATCCCAGTGGGAGCGATTCCAGAAACAATTTACCTGGTTCCAAAAAAAAAAAAAAAACCCAACAGTTTTTGAAAAAATTTGGCCATACAAAACCTAACGTTTGTTTAAAATGGTTAGGAAATCAAAATTCGACGTTTTTGGAAAAAGGTTGGGAAAACTCATCGTTTCAAAAAATGTTGGAAAGTTCTCTTTTGCGACGTTTTTGTGAGAAACTGTTGGAAATATGGTAATCATTATAGAACAATTAATGGCGTTTATAAACGTCGTCTAAACCCTATGCCAACGTTTTGCGTAAATGTTGTAAATTACCAACTAGAGCAACGACGACGTTTGCAAAAACCGTTGAACAAACGTCGGTAACGCCTATGCCAACGTTTTGCACAGTTTTGCCAACGCTAATAAAACGTTGGAAAAAATCATTTTTCTTGTAGTGCACTCAAACAATTTATAATTTAATTCCAAGAAACCAAAATGACCAAAATACTCCTAGGCAAAAAATGATAAATAAAACATCATAATCACATGGTTAGGCTCTAGGTCAAGTAGTCTCTAAGATTTCACTGGCAAAACTCCAAAATCACAATTTACCAATTAAATAGTTTTAAAATAATTAAAAATCACCAAAAATCATATCATGATTTAAATAACATTATTAAAAGATTAAAATTACAAATTTCAAAATTATCCTCAATTAGAAAACTAGGTGTTACACCAAGTGGAGGAGGAGTACAGAAAAATCACCAGTATGTGCCCCTATTTAATGCTTTTCTGCAATCAGACAAAGGCATAACCTTCCATTCTGCCTGAGCAAATCTGCCAATGAATTTAGCTGCTATCGTTCCTCCGATCCTAAGATCAAGATCCATCAATGAAGAGTGATGCAATAACAGCTAGCCAGACAAGTATATGTAAGGCATCTCAGTTCGAGGATATCCTTTCCGGTTATTGGGTGTCTCTTTCAAACTATTAGTGAAACTCTGGAGTCCCGCATTCAGCCTACTAATCATAGCCGAGAGGATATCCATTTTATAATCGAATACCAAGCGCACTGCTGCAAAAAGCATACCGTGATGGATTCGGTCGACAACACTAGCACCTGGGACGACAAACCATCGTAACCACAGGGAAAGAAAACATGCTAAAGTGGCTTATGAAGATAAATTGATACCACTCTGCCTTATATAACTTTCCAGAGGGGTATTGACATCATAGTCATTCCAGGGTTTGGCCAACTTTGTATCAGCTCGGTCAGTCTCCTCTATCAGCCAAAAAATTGTTTGAGCATTAAGTGGCTCAAAAGAGCGAGGCGTACATTCAGATTGATCTTGCACTTTGGGATCAGTCTCATGGCCGAAGAAGAGGTAGACTAACCACTTAAAAATATAGCGTGTCACCCCAGTCTTGTATAAGTGCATACAGGTGGTAAAATAACACAATAATTCATCTAATACTGCTATCATCCGAGGATTTGCTTTGGCTAAAGCCTCTGGCTCGTCCTTTGTCGGTAAATACTCCTCGTAAGGGTTATCTCCCATTGGCAGACGTGAAATAAATTGTATTTCATGTGGAGCAAAGCCTAGTTCTCCGTGAGGAGTAGCAATGGTATCAGTTCTGCTATTATATCATTCTGCTAAAGCTAAAACAAATTGGAGTGATTTTGGATTCCACAAGTGGTGGTCAGAATAGCTTCGTAAAGCCCCAGGTCTTACAGCTTTTCGTGAAAGTTGTCCAAGATCCACACTGAGAGGCGGTCCAATGGACAATTTCCAGATGTATTAAACTAGTTAGTCTTATGCTGACATTTCGAAGATATTCTCCCTCAGAAACAGCATATATATTGGCGAAGATGGGAACTCGGACGGGTTTTATCATAACCGCATCGTCAGACGGTACACTACCTAGTCTCAAACCCCTTAAGCGGGAACTATACTGATCAGATTTGCAGAGAAAGATGTCCTTGTTGTGCTCTCTATGATGGTGACATATTCTTTCTACCCTAGCTTATTGGAAAGGAGTCAAATCCCATGACATCTTTCTTGGGTAGCTAGCATGAGCATACTGAGATAAATGTAAATTCTTTAACATCTCAGGCAAGTATACCAGTGTGTCTCCCTTGTAAAAGCACGTTAGTCCTTTGTCGCTTGGGCTGAGAGTCTGTAGCTACGTCCTCTACGAAGAGGAAAGCTGGCTTCTATAGAGACATGTGTCTTTAGACAAAAAAGGAGCCTCGTTCATCAAGCAAAGCACAGTTCTATAATCTTGATTCTCTAGCATAGTTCTCCGGGTCTCAGGCAGATCATACGGAGGAAAAGGGACATGTGACAAATCTTCCTGATACTCAGACCCCAGAATGCAGATGCCAGTTCTTAAGTATAAGGGTCTTCCCTCAAATCAACTGGAAAAGAAAATTTAGAGTTAGATTTCTGAAAAGATTATTTTTCCTAAAAAAATACCCTGTGCCAATCATAAATGGCACAGGGAAGGAAGAAACAATCCTCAGCCAGGAATGCCAATTCTTAAGTCAGATGGCGTATCACATCAATTAGCGTATGGTCTGCACTTAACGATAGATGACACACCATGTTGAGAATCTAACAGATAGCTCATGGTGTCATTAGTTCAGATTTTTAGCCTAACACTCTGAAAGAGGTGGCGCCAGGTGCAGATGGCACAAAGCATCGACCAACACTCTGTAAGAGGCGGTCGATGTTGGACTTGGTTGCGCTCTACGCGAATGGCGCCTATTTTTATTTTCTTCGTTCAACTTTCTTACCATCCAGTGCTGGGTTCACCTCTTCGGCTCTCGTCGACGACGTGATGTGCTGTGGCACCTTCAGCGGGGGCACACGCGAGGTGGCTCCAGCCACTCTCTTTTCCTTCTCGGCTGCGATAAATTTCTTTGGGGCTATTTTCGATCATAAGAAAGCTTTAAAGAGTTTGAAAGTTTGAAGAGAGAAGGAGCTCAGGAGAAAGAGATTAAAAAGTAAAGTATTATTCTCTTTCTCCTCGGCTATTTATAGCCAAAACCCAGCTGAAAACGGTCGTACGATCTGCGCCTAAAAAGTGGGTTGGTTACGATACTACTCTGTGCCAACCACTTCTTATTCAAAGTATTTCAAATTTTGAAGCTGTTCAAATTTGAAAACTTTAAAGTGGGTCTTGTAAAAGCCTAGAAAGTATCCTTAGCACCCTGTGCCACTCATAGGAAGCGCCAACATTCAGATCAGCAATTGGCGCCAACTATAAGATGGCGCCAGACATCAGATGGCGCCAGTCATCAAGTGGAGCTACCTGGCATGTATCCATCTTCTCGGAGAAGCTAAATAGTTATCATCATAACTGACAGCACGTCAGTCAAGAAAAATTCGTTCAAATGACCGTATAGCACTCGAGGAGACATTGTCAGACATGTCAGATCCGTCATAAATGATCATCAGCTATCCTGTGCCATCTGCAGTTGGCATATGATGATCATTAGTATCATATTAATTAGTAGAGCACTAAACAGTAGTTAGCGCCTAGCGCCACTCAGCTAGTAGTACCTGGCGCCACTCAGCAGTTGGCGCTACCTGATCAAATCATCCTGAAGCAGTTAGATTACGTGGCACACATGCCACTAATCTCAAAGAACTTTAATGTGACACTGCCCACGACCAAGCGTATATCAATCACAGCATGCCATGCATTCAAGCAGTTAAAATAACCGTTAGCACCAAGGGGTGAATGGCGCACCACTTGCAGTATGCGCCAATCAGGATAACTACTTAACATTTATCTCTAAAATTCTATAAATAGAGTTTCAAATCACTTGCAAAGCATTGCTAATGATCATAATCTTATGAGCACTTGCTACAACATTCTCCAAAGGCTTTTTTCTTCGACATCGCATCGTCAAAGGAATAAAGTGATCGTCTTCTGATCAGATTCCTATAGTTGTACTTCCCTAGAAATCAATTGTACTATTGTACTTTTTTTTAGTTTGTAAAGAAATACTTTTTGTTTGTTTGTTGCAAATAGGTACTGACTCATCCAGTCCAAACCAAGTACAATATCAAAATCTGGTATGGAAAAGATTAAGAATTGTGCCCACGTCTCTCTCACACAAATAACTATCGAATAGGATCTACAAGTGTCACTAATCGGAATGATACCTCTTCCCGTCAGAATCATCATGACCATAGGGAGTGGTGAGGTCCCTACTCTATATGCGGCTACGAAACTAGCAGAGATGAAAAAATATGATGCTCCTGAATCAACCAATGCTACAGCAGCTAATGAAGCCAATAATATAGTATCTGCTATAACCTTGTCTACAGTTAGCTAAACCTCCACAGTCATAGCAAAAGCATATCTACCTTCATATGCTGGTGCTCTCTGTTGCTGAGCCTGCCAGAATACTGCTTTCGGGGGTGGTAATGGTGGCTTCTGCTGAAAACCTTCCGGTGCTGGCGGTCACATGCCTCCAGCTCCTGCCAATGGTGCTCTTGGTGCCATCAGTACTAACCTCATTGGTTGAGGTGCTGGCCCCGATACATCCATTCGGTTCTTTAGGCAGTCCCGAACTGTATGCTGATTCGAAACACAGAGTAAACATAGTCCCGATATGTGTCTACAGTCCCTCGAGACCTGACCCTTCTTGTCGTAGTGTCACGACCCGCACCTAGTATAGGGCACGAGAAGTGGGTACGTCCAGCCTACGCCACAGTGTCGGCGGTAGAATGCTGTTCTAGGTCACAACTAAAACTAAATACAATATGATATACTCTCCGTACGGAGGACAATCATAGCGTGATACAAGATGTAGCACGATAAGATAACTATGAATCCACAAGAGAAGTACAACAAAGAGAAATAAATCTCGGTGTTATCAACACCAACTCAAACAAGCATAAAATAAATACTACTCAAGACAACTGAAAATAAATAAAAAAACTCTAGCCATCTACTCCAACCTCTACTGTGTCTCCTTTAGGCTAATAGGTAACCTCCAAGCTATCTGTAAAATTTATCAACAGGTCCAGTCAGGATGGGAGCGAGCACAATACATCTCACGCAATTCATAATATGATAGGATATGTAAATATGCTATAGAGTAAGATACATGAAATGACAGAAAATATATGAAATAAAAGAGATGACTGTAAAGAAATATCTACTATAAGTAAAGAATTAATAGTGGCTAGTGATGTAGAGTACAAGATAGACATGTGAACGGCTTAAATTTGCACATGAGTAATCTAAGAGTTTGCACATGAGTATACTACTTTGGAATTGTTCACATGACCATTTATACACCATCGTACCCCAATCAATACACAATGATCCAGACAGGTTATGTTGTTGCACATGATTGTTTGCCATAAAATATAAAAAAACAGAACAATTATCGGAGGACCGGACTTTTACTTCACGTTACAAACTCGCTTGTACAAAGAAAGCCTAGGGACGAAAACCTAGGTACAGCAGTCTAAGTACAATTGTTTATTTTAGATTCTAGGGGGTGACGATAGAGGCTCGGAAAGGCGACGGCAGCCCTGTCTTACTCCTTGGACGATCGGTATGCAGCCTTGGCTCCTTGTGAAAAGATGGTTGGCGTTGATGAAGAAATGCTCTTCTTGCTCCTCTGTTGCTCTTCTGGCTTCTTTCTCTTTCTGTGTATTTTCTCTCTGACTACTGGGGAGTCTCTCTGTATATACGTATTTCTCTCTGATATTGTATATCTTTTACAAGGGCATGACACCTTGCTATTTATAATAGTGGGATGTGATCATTAGGGTTGCCAATGATTAGCTCTTGGAGATGGCGGCAGCCTAGAGATTGGTCAATCCAGGTCGTTTGTTTCTGATTGCGACGAATCTGAGCCATTAGGTGTAGATTATACCAAATCCCATTAGCAATTAATGCTGATTGGAATAAATCTTCCTTATAATGATCTTCTGATATCTGCGAATAAATTAGATCTATTCTTCTGCCATGTGTCCCAGATTATTGGAATTTGATCCAATCTTTAATGGCAGCAAATCTGAGGAATTAATCAGTTTAGGACACGTGTCCTAGGAGCTGCTGGGGGGATCTGGACCGCATGACGAGTGAGTCGCATATGAATTTGAGCCGCATATGGTTAAGCCCACGTGCCAGGGCTGCCTGGGCAGTGGCCCTCACTTGAGCCCTTGAACCACAGGGGAGTAATCCTTGTGGGCCGCATAGGTACTTATCCGCCTGAGCCGCATGGACATGATCCTCTTGAACCGCATGAGAAGTCCTCGCTCGAGCCGCATGAGGCTTTCTTGGCCTGAGCCGCATAGGACAGATTCACTCTGAACCGCATGAGAAGTTCTTTGCTCGAGCCGCATGAGGCTTTCTTGGCCTGAACCGCATAGGACAGATTCACTCTGAACCGCATGAGAAGTGAGCCGCATACGAACGCCCACGTGGCAAGGCCACGTGGCATTTTTATGGCTCTCGGGGGATTTGTGTCAGAGATCTCTTTTCTCTTCCCTAGAGATTCATCATTATGACAGAGTTATAATTACCTGCTTTTGTGTCAGGGCTGTCAACTTTTCAGAGGGGTCAGCCGTCAAAGTAATTAATGCAGCATGGGTCGGAGGGGAGCACTGTCAGGCCACGTGTCTTCTGTAGCCGCATGGAATACCTCGGGCCGCATAGCTCCTTATGCCGCATGGCTTCCTGAGCCGTATGAGTTTTTTGAGCCGTATGGATCTTTCCTGGCCGTATGAGTCATTTTCTTTAGTATTTTTCATGCTTCTATAAGACCCCCTTCAAAGTTTTCAATTTGTAAAATTGAAATACTTTGAATAAGAAGCATGGCTGTGTTCTTCTAGCCGCATATGAAATCCTGACCGCATAGGTTGTTCAGCCGCGTAGGTGGTTCAGCCGCAGGGACTGTTCAGCCGCTTAGCTTCTTGCCACGTGTGCGGGTCTTTAATTGCTTCAAATTCGTTTTAGCACCGTCTTTGTAGGGGGAATCCCAAGGGTCAGCTCATTAAATTTTTCGGATTTGACGCCTTGGGTGAATCTTGGAGACGAAACCCAAGGAGTCAATTTCGTTCTTCATGAGTCGGTCATTGGCCCACGTGTCCTCCTTCTCCCGTCTTCCTATAAATAGGAGGAGTTTTGAAGAGAGAGAAGGCTTCTTTATTTTCTTTCTTCTTCCTCAGACCTTCTCTATCTTGGTTGCCCTTCCTTTCTTCGATAATTAATGGCTCCCAAGAAGGCCGTGGCAGCAAAGGGTAAGAAGGCAGCCTCCACTTCCGCCTCGGCTGCGGCTGATACTCCGCAGGTTGTCGTACCTGATGTTTATCTTGACGTTCGCCCTCCCATTACTGGTAAGGACAATGTATGAGTTAGAGAATCCCAACTGCCATGGCTACGTCGCATACTTTATGCACGAGCCTTTGTAAATCGTATGTTCGCCCTACGGCTGAGCTGCGAGCCGCATAAGAAAACCGCCGTGTCCGTATACGCGCCTTGTCGACAAAGCCGCATAAGTTACGCGAAACCGCATGGACTTTTATTGTACGGAGCCGCATAAGCGTTCCTCTGGGCTTGAGCCGCATGAGGCTTTTTGGAGCCGCATAAGACTTATGAGAGCTTCATGGGGCCACATGGATGTTTTCTTGAGCCGCCTGGGGTTTGAAAGCACCCAATCAGCTCTTTTTTTATCCCTCCGTTTAACTTACTTTTCTCTGTCTGTTCTTCAGTGAGTCTGCCGGTTTACGCTGCTGGAGAACTCTTGGTGGGTAGCGCACAAGCTGCTCTCGGCTATAGGTACGACCATATTGTTCAGCATATGACGGACCAGTTTTCGAGCGATGAGCCTATGGCTAGATTGAATGCCATCAAGAATCAGTCTTTCTATTTTCTTAATGCTATGATGAACTCCGGGAAATTTGAAGGGGAGTATTTGAAGCCTGTATTCTTTTTTGGAGACGCCTTGACCGTAGAGAACGATCATGTTCTGGAGGTGTCGGAGGATTGGAGTTTTGTTTCTAACGGGGTGGCGATCCGCATCCCCCAGATGGAGCGACACTTCCCATTATCTTGGTTCAATATGCTCCCATTGGACCGGAAGATGGGAGAGACCTTAACCCCTACTAGAAGTGGGATGTTTGTGGGGAACATCCATTATAATAACAATCTGAAGTTCATGACTGCCCGCAAAGTGCATACTAGTTGTTCTGTGATGGGGTTGGTCCCAGGTTCTTTCCTGAATGTGGCAGGCCCTAACTTCACATTCTCTACTGCCGATACTTTTATAAATCAGCTTGCTCGGAAAGGCTCCTATCCCGTTGGTCGATTGACGTTTCCTGGTTGGGTACACAATATTCCCTCGTGGATCAATTTGTCTACTTGGATCTTGCAGAAGTATGAGGTCTTTTTGTACAAGATTGGCCTTTACCACGCTATCCGAGGTACCAGTCATGGCTTGTCCATAAACAAAAAGCTGTTCATGTCTCTACTGGAAATGTATAATTGCCGTACGGGGACCGTTTACACACCTGTAGGGGAGATGGGACTCGCGCTCCATGAGATGCACGCGGTCTCAAAGCTTCCTTGGGGGGATGAAGCGTTTGAAGCGTATACTCCCACTAATGAGGAACTCGAGGATTTGGAACGACGGTATCCTGGCTTCGTGGCTCTTTACCAGGAGATATTGTGCCATTATAACACATGCCATCAAATAACCCGAAAGGCTGGTAACTCGAAAGGGAATGATCCCTATACCAAGGATTGGGTGCACTATCTCTTTCCGGCAGATGCTTCAGGTCGAGTCACCTCTCGTCGCCCTCGATCTCGGGAAGCGGTTAAGGACTTGGTGTTGTCGGCTAAGAGAATGGCCACTACCAGTGACGGATTAGGGAGCAAGACTGACACTTTCGGTTACTTTTACCAGGATACTCAAGAGCTATCCGAGAAAGCGCTTCTGGCAGGATTTTTGATGATCTGGCTACGAAATTGTGTAGTCTCGGGAGGAGCCGGTTCTATTGAGAGAATTAGTCGTAACTTCATTCTCCGGCTACGAAGTTAGTTTTATGAATCAGGCTAGCTCTCCTCCCGGCCATGGTGTGCAGCATACACCGTGGCCTTCGTACCTTCACATCCAAAGTCATTGCTCGCGACGTCACCAAGGATTTTGAACGAACTGAGTTGCCCTATCACTATTTGATGGGGTGGCTGCTGATACATTACCCGTCTTTGATGATACCGGGCTCTGAAGACGGTGTGACTGATGATGACACATTTATCTTCTGCTATCGTGACGAGCCTTGGGAATGTAAAACCATGCGGGCTTGCCGGATGGCATTGGCGAGGGCAGATAAGTATCACATCTTCGTATCCGTCCCTCGCTTTACTGCCAGGGATATAGAGGCTGTACATATTGACGGTATCGTGCCCCCTCAGCTTCTGGATGGCCAGATGCTCCTATGGCTGCGTAACATTCGTCCCGCACATCTGGTGTATCGTAATCGCAATACTGTCTTTCTGGAGCCTTATCTGCCTAGCAGGTTTGTCCGGCAGTTTGGATACAGCCAACTTTGTCTGGACAGCCCCAGTTCTTGTCTGAGTCATGAAGGCAGCCTTCTTGATGGTATCAGAGCTTGGCAATATTATGATTCGTTCCATACTCGTACCATTTTCTCGGTCCCTGCTATTAAGGAGTCAGTGGAGATCTTGTATATGGCGGCTTTATATCATGTCATGGCGAACAAACCCCCGGTCGATTTTAATCCAGGTACCAGTTTTATTGTTGGTACCGGTCTGGAGGAAGGCTCTCAAGGGGCCAAGAAAAGAAAGACTAGAGCCGAGGTACCAGATTTGGGCTCCGCTGCTGAGGGTGACGAAGGCAACGAGCATGATAAATATGACTCTATCCTTCCAGTGGCCGATGCAGAAGTGGATCAACTGCCTGTTTCGTCAGATGAGACGTTGGGGGATCAGTCCCTCGTTGCGCCTGGTCATACTCTGAAACGTAGCAGGCAAGTTTCTTCTGTTGGCGGTGTTACTCGATCCCGAAAGCTGGTTGCGACTAGGCATCGCCCGCTCGCCATAAGAGAAAGTCGAGAAGAAGTTAACCCTGCGTCAGAGGTAACAAAAACTGTTCTCGATTTCTTCTTCCTTCTTTCCTTCGAGCTTCAATTCTAACCGTTTTCGTTCTCTCTTTTAGGTGTCAGGAGAAGAAGAACTTCAAGATGTCGAGGCGGTGACCCAGGACGACGAGGACTTCCGTGAGCCTGTTCTTTTTCAAGATGAGGCAGATCAATCTGTATCCCCCTTCAAGGTGACGGGGACAGAGGACGTGACTGGGTTTAACTCAGGGATCGTGGGTGAGGGGACCACGCCAGTTGTGGATGAGCTGCAGCCTTCATGCCCTTCCCCTGGTAAGATTAGCCGAATCTTGACCTGTGAGGAAGCCTATCTGCTCTATCATCACGTCCTTCGGGTTACGTCGATTGATTATTATTCTGGACATACAGGTCCTACCCCTCCAGTGCCGAGGACGGACGTTGTTGGGACCACCCCAACCGAAGGGGCATTGGTGGAGAAGGGTGTACCTTTTTACCGTCCGACTTGTCTTGATGGGCCTTCTGGGGGCTCGAGTTTAGCGGGTCAGTCATCGGGGCAGTCGAGGCAGGGAACGATGGTCCTTGTGTCATCCTCTGCTCCGGTGGCTCCGAGAATCGACCTTTCTGCCCTACCGAGTATCCAAGCTTTCCGGGCGGCGGAAGATGAGTTGGCCGCTATTCATGCATCGTTCTACTCGGACTTCGTTCCTCCGGTGGCGAGCTCTAGCGTTACTCCTTCGACGTTGCCGTCCCTGCTTCCCCTGACGCCATCCTCTGCTAAAGTTCTGGACGACGCGTTACAGGACGTGGTTGCCAGTTTTTATCGTCATTTGAGTAGGAGAATCGAGGCTGCTGTGGAAAGGGGAACCTCCTTCACCTTGGCCCACCAATGCGCCCAGGGTCAAGTAAATATCCTTAGGGATCTTCCTGGTGATGCAGGGGTGGCTTCGCTTCTGGAGGCAAAATTGTTGGAGGCTGATCAGCTGGGGGCCAAGCTTCGAGTATTGCGGCAGGCTGATCTATCTGCTGTTATAAACGAGGAGCAGGATTCTCTTATCGCTGTTATAGAGAGGACTAGAGCTGCTCGGGATAGGACCAGACCGGCCATACTGAAGGATCTCAGCGACTTATCTGGCCGGTATGATCAATTGAGTTACGCGAATGAAAATGTCACGGCTCGGAAGGAATCTGTTTCTCGTGAGATTACTGAGACGCGGGAGCAGATCCTTGCGCTTTAGAAGAAGTTGACTTTCTTGGAGTCTGAACTCGAGACTACCCGCAATAACAGGAGACTAATTGTTCAGGAGGCTGACAGGGTTACTCAAGCTTCGACTGACCTGGAGACTGCCTTGAAGAAATTGGAAGATGACTGTCAAGCATTCTTGGGTTTGGACAATGAGGAGCATTTATTCCAGGAGGCCGAGCGTCGCGCTCGGCAACGGATTGAACGGGGGACCACCTCAGTAAGAAACCGCCTCCTAGAATTGAGTAATGCTAAAATGTAGTCGGCTATTTCTTCTTGTTTTGTTTCTGTTTTCTTTCTTTCTGGTGGGGACATGATCCCGAAATATGTAATGCTTTTTCTTCCTTTAAATAAAGAGTACTTTCAATTCTATCCTTCATTTGTATTGCTTGCTGTGCCTGTGATATTGTGGTAATGTTTTTCCCCGCATAGGGGATATATTTGTGGACCTGTTACCCATGGCGTACCTTAGTTTTAGGTAGAGGTAACAAATTTTGGTCAGGGTACCTGAAGCAGCCATAGCGACGTGGTTATGGGTGCTCTTGGTATTGAGAAAAGGAATGCCGTAGAGCAGCTGGGCTCCTGGGGCCTGATGAGGTGATAGGTTTATGCTGAGAAATTTAGCTGAGGATATTTGTGGGCGTATTATCCTTGGCGTACCCTGGTTTAGGATACGGATAATAGGGTGACGGGGCACCGACATACTTGCTCGGAGGTAACGAGGACATGGCAAGTATGAAGGTTTTTTTTTCAGAACGTAGAGTCTTCCTACTCAGAGGTAATGAGAACATGGCAGGAGTGAACTCGATGGAGGATATTGATGGTCAATAGAGGACATTTATGGTCAACAGAGGACATTTGTGGACCTATTACCCTTGGCGTACTCCGATTGTGGGTACAGATAATAGGTCGAAAGGGGACCATCATACTTACTCAGAGGTAATGAGGACATGGCAGGTGTGAAGGTTTCTTCGACGGAGCCTTCCTATTCAGAGGTATTAAGGACATGACAGGAGTGGGCTCAATGAAGGAGGGCACATAGAACGACTCAGAGGTAATGAGGACATGGAAGTTCTACGTAGGGGGTGATTTGTTTTTGGCGGAAGTGGAACGGCTCAGAGGTAATGAGGACATGGCCGTTTTGGAAATTTGTGGATCGATTACCCTTTTTTGTGCACCGAAAGTGCGGGTATTGGATCATGGGGGAGGATCTCTTTCGGAAGAAAGTTCAGAGGTATGATCATACATAACTTTCTATCTGAAAGAGTGACCGGGATGTGAGTTCAGAGGCACCATCGGGTACATGACTCGAGAATCTGGAAAATGGTGAGCGTGAGTTCAGCGATACCGGCGGGTACATGACTCAAAAATCTGAGAAACTATGAGGGTGAGTTCAGTGGTATCAGCGGATACATGACTCGAAAATCTGGAAATTTATGGGGTGAGTTCAGTGGTACCAGCGGGTACGTGACTCAATAATCTGGGATGTTGTTTAGATATAATATTTCTTCAGGAACTTGCCGTTGACGGGCAACATGAGCAAGTCTCCATTTTGCTTAGCGAGGCGGTAAGCGCCGTTGGAGAACACGGTCTCGATGATAAATGGACATTCCTATTTTGGCTGGAACTTGCCGGCGGTCTTGTGAGTCATGACCATTGGCCTCCGGACTGCCAGAACAAGATCGCCTACTTGGAATGTTCTGATTTTGACCTTCTTCTTGAAGGCTCCTGAGATGCGTGCTTGGTACAGCTCGATCCTTTGCTGAGCTAGGAGGCGCTTTTCATGTAAGGCCTCTAACTCTTACAGTCGACGTCGGTAGTTGTCATCCGTCGTCAATTGATAAGTGAGGGCGACGCGGAGTGAGGGTATTTGAGTCTCTAATGGGAGAACTGCCTCACTCCCGTACACTAGGAAGAATGGCGTATTTCCAGTGGCTGTTCGAACTGTGGTGCGATAAGCCCATAAGCATTCACCGAGTTTCTCGTTCCAGTCGCGTTTGTTGGAGGAGACAAACTTCTTGAGGAGTTTGATGATTGTTTTGTTGAATGCCTCTGCTAAGCCGTTTGCTGCCGGGTTGTACGACGTCGAAGCGATATTCTGAATACGGTGTTTATCGCAAAACTGATAGAATGCGTGGCTTGCAAACTGCGGACCATTATCATGGATGATCCTTCGGGGCAGTCCAAAGCGGTAGATGACGTGATGCTTAAGGAAGCTGATCACGTTTGAAGTCTTGACTTCTGCGAGTGGGACAGCTTCCGCCCATTTGGTGAAGTAATCAGTGATCGCAAGTATGAAGCGATATCCTCGGGAGGAAGGTGGGGTGATTGGACCAATGATATCCATTCCCCATGCTTCGAATGGCCAGGACGCCACTGTCGATTGTAGAAATTCCGATAGTTGGTGAATGAAGTCCGCGTGGACTTGGCAGGCTTTGCATTTTCTAGCATAATCTATTGCATCTGCCACCATCGTGGGCCAATAGTAGCCCATTCGTCGAAGGCGGTCTTTCAATTTTGGGCTGGGCTGGTGGGCCCCGCAGACACCGTCATAAGCTTCTCGTACGGCTTTTTTGGCCTCTGCATTTGATAGACATCGAAGTAGTAATCCGTCGTAGGAGCGGCGATACAGCATTTTCGTCTCTGTATCGTAGAAGAATCTGAGAGAACGTCGTCTAATGGAAGCGGCTTCCTTTGGGTTCTCGGGCAGGATGTCATAGACGGCGAAGTCGATGAATGGTTGTCTCCAATCTGGGGTATCATTGCTCGTTTGTGTGGAATAACTTGCCACAAATTGTATATTGTTTTTGGGACAGACCAGTTCGTGGCCTATCACATCCACTGATTGGCGATTATAATTCGGAACTGCTAGGGAAGCGGCAAGACCGGCTAAGGCATCTGCTTCGATATTTCGGAGTCTGGGGACATGTTCGATGAAGTACCCTTTGAACGATGAGATGATGTTAATCGCTATTTGGTGATAAGGGATCATGTCTTCGTGGCGGACTTCGTATGAGCCCCGGATCAGATTGACGATTTGTTGGGAATCGCCGTATGCTTCAAGGTATTCTACCCCCAGCTCTCTTACAAGTTGGAGGCCAATGACCAGAGCGTTGTACTCGGCCACATTGTTAGAGCAGGGCTCGGTAAGGGAATAAGCTCGGTTAATCACCAATCCGGAAGGAGAGATTAGCACTACCCCGACTCTAACGACTATATTGCCCTTAGGTCCGGTCCTCGAGGCACCGTCGAAGAACATTCGCCATATATCATCGTGAGAGGTTGCATGCGAGTCGGCGACCTCATCTGGGATCTCTTCATATATCCTGGCGGACTCCGAGCCTGGGTGGGCTGCTAAGAAGTCTGCCAGGGCTTGACCTTTGACTGTCTTTTGTGGGACGAAGATCATATGATAAGGGGACAGTAATATTGCCCATGTAGCGAGTCGAGAGCTGAGTGCCCCTGGTTTAGTCATGAGGACCCTGAGAGGGTTGACTCGTGAGATCACATGTATCGTTTGTCCGGTGACATAATGCCGCGTTTTCTGAATGGCGAATACTAGGGCGAGGCATTCCTTCTCCACCGCGGTGTATCGGTGCTCTGGCCCAATCATCATTCGGCTGAGGTAATATATGGCCTGCTCGTGGCCTGCGTCGTTGTTTTGTGCCAGCAAAGCCCCGAGGGAGTGTTCCATTGCTCGTACATAGAGCAGGAATGGTTTTCCAGGGATCGGGGCTACCAAGACTGGAGGATTTGACAAATATTCTTTGATGCTGTCGAAAGCACGCTGGCATTCCTCGTCCCATACGAATGAGACTCCTTTCTTCATGAGGTGCGTGAATGGTCGACATCGCCCGGAGAGGTTGGAAATGAATCTTCTGATATAAGCTAGCCTCCCTTGAAGGCCTCTGAGCTCGCAGAGGTTTCTCGGGGGACCCATCTCCATGATTGCTTTTGTCTTCTCAGGGTCTACATGGATACCCTGTGCGGTGATGATGAAGCCTAAGAACTTCCCGCTGGATACGCCCCGAAAGGACTTCGTAGGGTTCATTTTCAAATTGTGCGCTCGCATTAGGTCAAATACCGTCCTTAGATCCTGCAGATGGTCTCCCTTGCTACGGCTCTTAACGGCTATATCGTCAACATAGCACTCCACCGTCTTGCGTAAGTGGTCTCTGAAGATGATGCTCATGGCTTTTTGATATGTGGCACCAGCATTCTATAAACCGAAAGGCATGACTATGTAGCAGTACGTGCCAATCGGTGTTCGGAATGATGTATGCTTTTCGTCGTCAGGAGACATTTTAATTTGGTTGTACCCCGAGAAGCCATACATGAATGACATGCGTTCGAAGCTGCAGGTATTGTCGACCATGATGTCTGTAATAGGAAGGGGGAATTCATCTTTGGGGTATGCCTCGTTCAGGTTGCAGAAGTCGATGCAGATTCAAATCTTCCTATTCTTCTTGAGGACGGGTACTATGTTGGCGACCCAGTCTGGATGTTGCTCTTCACGAATAAAGCTGCTGGCTATCAGTTTGTTGACTTCGGCTTCGATCGCGTCCATGATGCCTGGACGGAAGCGTCACTGTTGTTGCTTGACTGGCTTCGCATCCGGTCGAATGTTGAGTTTGTGAAGAGCGATGTCGGGAATTAACCCTGGCATATCTTTATAGCTCCAGACAAACACATCAATGTACTCTCTGACAAGTTCTAACAGCGACTCCCGTTCTTCGTTAGTTAGGCTTTTACTGATGAAGATCGGTTTTGGAGAAGATTCGCTGTCGAGATCCACTTGTATGACCTCATCTTCAGTAGGAGGTTCTCTCAGTTCGAATCGCTTTTCCCATTGTACGTCCAATTGTTGGGCCCACGGCTCTAGCTCGAGGATTTTGGGGATGTCTTCGTCTTCTTCGTAAGCGTCAGCGAATGCCATATTGACTGACAAGACTTGTCTGAACACATCTCCGATGCTGGCATCCGAGTCGGAAGTTGGTGATCCGGTTGAACGTGACTGCCAGTCGCATTCTTCATCTGAACTTTCAGGGGTCGTAGTAGGCGTTACATACCCTAACCCGTATCGATTTTTGTTATAGTAGTTCCGTGGTTTGCCCGCCGGGACTGGCGGCTTCAAAGGTAATCGTCGTCCAGTGCCGTAGTTCAATCCTGGCGTCGTCTCCAGATCATACTCCTGTTTCTGTATAAGAAATTTGGATTGAGGGCTATAGAGATACAAAGGCAGTCTCCCGGCATCTGACCCGAGGTCGGCTTCTTCTATGGTGAGGGGATGCGGGTTGTTCGTCCGGCCAAAGATGATCAGATGATCTCCTCCCTCAGTTATTCGGTAAGCGTCTTCTACTGGAGTAAGCCGGATCACGGTGTACACCTTTGTCACTTGTGTGTGTAGGTGATTGCCTATACTGTATTCCATAGCGTACATTGTACATAGCTTATTGAGCTCGGTGTAGTTCAAAGATAACCCTTTATTGATGAAGTAAGGTATCTTTTCTAGGGGGATTACATCATCAGCGGAGGGGACATTAGTGTAGGCAGCCACATACTTAGCTAGCTCCGGTTCCTCTTCGGCTACCCCCTGTGTAAATGAAGACTGAGAGGACGACCTGGGAAGCTTGATTGTCAGTGGTTTAGTTGATGGAGCAGAGCGTGGAGTTGTTGGCAGACTAGCGACCCCCAGTTTGGCACTTGATGTGGAGCGAGGAGTGGCTGGTTCGCTAGAAGTGTCAGAACTTGCATCGAGGTGACTACCCTTCTTGGGAAGGCATATCGTCAGCGGCTTGTCAGAGGGATTGAGCCTCCCTGTTTGGGGTTGACTGACTCTCGACAGTCTGATTGTCAGTGGCCCCATTGTGGGTCTCGGCACTTGGCCGGACCTTGGCAGCCGGATTATCATCTGCTCTTCTTGCGCCGAGAGGCTGATCGCGTCCTTCTGCAGAGTGGCAGTAAGGGGTGCGAACTTGTCCGGTTTGCGAGCTTGGAGGTGGATCGTCATGGGTCCTTCTGATCCCGTAGCTGTCTCGGTATGAGCTTGTACGTCTCCTTCATCAAGGTGCCTCTTCGACTTTTCGTATAGGCAGGAGTCTGAGTAGTAGGATTCGACCCCTTTGATGGGATCGATATCAGCAAATTCTGTCTTTACGAAGCCGTGTTTGTCGACATATTTGAAGCACTGGTGTAGCGTGGAAGGCACGATCATATAATCGTGTATCCATGGGCGCTCCAAGAGGATGTTGTAAGAAGTGTCTGTATCTATGACATAGCAGGTGACTTCGGATTGGAGATCGCCAATCTGACACTTCAGACGAATCTTCCCAATAGGGTAGCTCCTGCCCGAATTGAAACCGCTGATGGCGGTGCTTGTAGGTGTCAGGTGATGCATTGGGATGCGGAGATGATGTAGCAGACCCTTCGGGATGATGCTTATGGAAGAGCCGGGATCAATGTGCATCCGATCCACCTTCACGTTGCCGATGTATCCCGTGTAGTATAGCGGACGATCATGTACGTTGGTTTTGATGAGCATGTCCTGCGGAGTGAAGACGATGTTGGGCATTGCTCTCGTGCAGGCGCTGTCTTGGAGATCCACGGGTGAGTCCTCCCCGGTGAGGTTGGATTGAGCCAAATAGGCATCGACATTTTGGAGTTCTTCGCTCAATGCAATACGAACGTCCTTGGAGAGCCTTAGGAGTTCGTACAGTGACAATTTGGCCGGAGTGTTAGCCAATTGTGCTAAGATGTCAAAGTTGTAGGGCCTCTCTAGCCCTTGGGCTGCGTCTTGTCGAAGCGAGTCTCCTTCGGCCTAGGCTTATCGGTCGTCGAAGGCTGAGCTGGTCCCGGAGCATCAGTTGTAGTGGGTTAATGATTTTCGGCTGGGTTGTCAACCACAGGTTGGGATTGCGCTCCGGACCGCGTGACGACGGCTGTAGCTTCCTCGTTGTCTGCTGAGATTGTGTGGCAGGTCCTAATTTTTCTACTCTTTTTTTTGTTGGTGGGAGATGGTGTGGGTCGAGTTACTTCTGACACCAAGTCTGGATGGACCCACATGACCTCCCCTCGTGAGGTGGTGAGAGGTACTAGACCAGCAGCCTGTTTCCGGGGAGGTAGAAGATTGGTAATCTCCATCGTCGCCAGAGGGACGGGGATTACCCCGTCTTGAGTCTCCGTCGGAGGGAAGCTGCCGAATTGTACAGACACCATATTAGCTGCTACGGTTACCTCTTCGAAATCGATGGCCAGAGCGTTCGAATCGATGAGGCTTTGGATGTACCGTTTTAGTTGGTAGCAGTCGTGTGTAGCGTGGTGTATATAACGGTAGTAATGGCAGAACTTTGGGTTCTCCAGATCAGCCGGCCGAGGCTCCCGTCTTGGTGGAGGGAGCTGAATTCTATCTTCTTGTATGAGCATGTCCAAGATAGGCTTGACGTGGCCGTCTTCAAAAGAGTAAGTGACTTGAGGCCATTGTTTGTCTACGGGCTTCGGTTCAGGTTTTTGTGCTGTATCGACCACCATAGCCTGCTTTCCCTTGTTGTCCCGATTGTTGGAGGGGTTACCCCCATTATCGTTGTTGGGATGCTTGCCCTTATTTTCTCCTTCTGAGATGTGCAATCCTAGTTGGCGAGCCTTCTTCAGTCGTTCTTCGGTGCTTGTGGCGCTGATGATGAACGCCTTCCAATCTTTGAATTGACTTTCGCCCATCCAGAGACTGATCGTTGGAAGCAGTCTCTTTTGGCAAATTTCAATCAAAGAGGAATCTGAATTTCCAGAAGGCAGCTTCATGGCGGTCTGGCAGAACCGCTCGATGTAGTTCCTTGTCAACTCCTTCTCCCTTTGGACGACGTCCATGAGAGTGGACATAGTGACGTCCTGTCCTACTTCGTAGAATCGCTCCAAGAACAGGCGCTTGAAGCCGGTGAAGGAGTGGATGCAGTTGTCCGGTAGATTGTGGTACCAATCGAAGGCGACTCCTTCCAACGCTCCAATGAATAACCGTATGAGGATAGCATCATTATGGGGCAGATGGTCGGTGGTGACCTCGAAGTAAGTGATGTACCGACTTGCTGAGGTTTTGCCATCATACGGGTTGATATTGAACGGCTTATATCTTGGTGGGAATGGAACATCCCTCCATTCAGCAGGGTATGGTTGCCGTATTCTGAGATCTTGAGTGTTTTCTCGGGCATGGAACATGGCTCGGACTCCTGGACCTCTCTCCTTACTTCTCGGGTCTCATCTGTCGCGATAGGGGCTGTTATTTCGGGAGGATTATTGCCCGAGTTTGGTGCCGCTGAGTTCGAATCTACATTGACCGCGGGGCCCGTGCTTGTTTGACCAGGCGTTCCTCCTTGTAGAGTGGGCAGGGCCGCTTTAATCTCGTCTACAGACTTGACCAAAACAAGTAATATGGCTTCGAGATTGTCGATGCGCTGGCGATCATTGGAACCACCTTGATTGCTGTCCGTCATGAAAATCGTCCTTACATGAGGAGGGATGGAAGGAACGGTGGAGGATGTGCCCTTCGAGTCGTACCCATGCACCGAGAAGTCATCGGGATAGGTGGGAATGTTCTCTTCGGGCTCGGACTCGGAGGGAACGGTATCCTCAGCTTCAGAGCTTGCTTCGTCTTGAGAGTTACGGATGTCCTCGGGGACATCAGCGTCTGTTGCACCTGATGGAAGAGTTGTTTGTCCGGGCTCGGCTCCTTGAAACATCGGATTGTTGCAGATGTTCGGAGGAGTGCTACCCCCAGTTCCCTCAACCCCCAACGATGTGGATGATAAATTTCCCATCGCGGTAGATTTCGTCTTTGAACGGGTGTGTTGGAATACACCGGTAGAGGACAACCGTTTAGACGATAGTTTCTTAGTTATAGTGGTTGATATCTTGGGACTGGAGATACTTGTCTTTTTCCCCTCCCTTCGGCGGGGACCTTTTGAGCGGAATTGCAGGAGACAACAGGAGGTGCCTCATCTTCTGAGCTCGGATGCTGTAGCCTTTGGAAGACGGACGGCCGATCTTCCGTCACTGCCGCGTTGTTGCAGCAGCAGCAGCAGCAGCGATGTCCAAGCGAGGACTCTTTGTACGCCGACACTCCTCCTCTTTCCTTGCGTTTTTGGAGGATCGCCTCCCGCAGGTCAGAGGAACCACTCTGTCTGTTTGCCGCCGGGGGCTGGACTCGAGAGGTTGTATACAGCTTCCCATCCGAGGCCCGTGTGATAGTCAACGGGACGCCCCGATAGTCAGAGGTTGGGACAGCTGACTGGGCCTGATGAGCCCGCGCTGCCTTAGACTTCCTCCTTTTAGCACTTGTGGGTGCGTAATAGGAGGAGTCCAAGTTGGATACCACAGAATCTGGCTTATCATCCAGAGAACCATCAGGGTCAGGACCGCATGAGAGACGGTCGAAGACTGATCGAGAGAAGCGTGAAACGGATGCTATGCGGCTAGAGTTGGGTACCGTGCAGGCTGTCTGCATGCGGTTGTCTTCTGCCGTCGGATGAATTGTTTTTGTACGGCTAGGAGTCACGACCGTACAGGCTGGCCGCATGCGGTTGGCAATTGTGGCCGCATTAGTTTTCTGCAAGCGATTGACCCCCATAGCCGTACGAGTTTCATCCGTGTGGTTGGCAACTGTAGCCGCATAAGCTATGCGGCTGACAGATATGGCCGCATGAGTTTTTTTCATGCGGCTGGAGGATGTAGCCGCATGAGCTTTCTCCCTGCGGCTGATACCCTTATGCGGCTCGGATCTCATAGAGTTTCTCTTTGCCCCTGTAAGTCCAGCATCATAGTGTTTTCTTCTGCCGGACTTGGGGACAACAGAGTTGTCTACGATCTGAAGTGGGGCCGCAGGGAAATCTTGCTCGCCGTCTTGAACAACAGAGGGTGTCTCCGCAAGAGCTTCAGTAGGAACGAAGGATCGCGGTCTCCACTCCTTACGGGCCTTCTCTGTGCGGGCTCGCTTCTGGACCGGGCCAGTGCTCTTGTCGGAGACCATTTCTTCGAACGCCTGTTGGTCGAACCGGGCGACCATCTTTTGTTGTGTGGAGCCAAGCTTGGCTGCATCCGATCGCGTCACCAACTCCTCAACCGTGGAGAAGTTAGTCCCCAGCAGAGTCGCCATCGTGTTTGCCATGAAATATAAAAGAACAGAACAATTATCGGAGGACCGGACTTTTACTTCACGTTACAAACTCGCTTGTACAAAGAAAGCCTAGGGACGAAAACCTAGGTATAGCAGTCTAAGTACAATTGTTTACTTTAGATTCTGGGGGGTGACGATAGAGGCTCGGGAAGGCGACGGCAGCCCTGCCTTACTCCTTGGACGATCGGTATGCAGCCTTGGCTCCTTGTGAAAAGATGGTTGGCGTTGATGAAGAAATGCTCTTCTTGCTCCTCTGTTGCTCTTCTGGCTTCTCTCTCTCTCTGTGTATTTTCTCTCTGATTACTGGGGAGTCTCTCTGTATATACGTATTTCTCTCTGATATTGTATATCTTTTACAAGGGCATGGCACCTTGCTATTTATAATAGTGGGATGTGATCATTAGGGTTGCCAATGATTAGCTCTTGGAGATGGCGGCGGCCTAGGGATTGGTCAATCCAGGCCGTTCGTTTCTGATTGCGACGAATCCGAGCCATTAGGTGTAGATTACACCAAATTCCATTAGCAATTAATGCTGATTGGAATAAATCTTTCTTATAATGATCTTCTGATATCTGCGAATAAATTAGATCTATTCTTCTGCCATCTGTCCCATATTATTGGGATTTGACCCAATCTTTAATGGCAGCAAATCTGAGGAATTAATCAGTTTAGGACACGTATCCTAGGAGCTGCTGGGGGGATCTGGACCGCATGACGAGTGAGCCGCATATGAATTTGAGCCGCATATGGTTAAGCCCACGTGTCAGGGCTGCCTGGGCAGTGGCCCTCACTTGAGCCCTCGAACCATAGGGGAGTAATCCTTGTGGGCCGCATAGGTACATATCCGCCTGAGCTGCATGGACATGATCCTCTTGAACCGTATGAGAAGTCCTCGCTCGAGCCGCATGAGGCTTTCTTGGCCTGAGCCGCATAGGATGGATTCACTCCGAACCGCATGAGAAGTTCTTTGCTCGAGCCGCATGAGGCTTTCTTGGCCTGAACCGCATAGGACAGATTCACTCTAAACCGCATGAGAAGTGAGCCGCATACGAACGCCCACGTGGCAAGGCCACATGGCATTTTTATGGCTCTCGGGGGATTTGTGTCAGAGATCTCTTTTCTTTTCCCTAGAGATTCATCATTATGACAGAGTCATAATTACCTGCTTTTGTGCCAGGGCTGTCAACTTTTCAGAGGGGTCAGCCGTCAAAGCAATTAATGCAGCATGGGTCGGAGGGGAGCACTGTCAGGCCACGTGTCTTCTGAGCCGCATGGAATGCCTCGGGCCGCATAGCTCCTTATGCCGCATGGCTCCCTGAGCCGCATGAGTTTTCTGAGCCGCATGGATCTTTTCCTGGCCGCATGAGTCATTCTCTTTAGCATTTTCCATGCTTCTACAATGATATCACATGAAGGCCCATAAATGGGTGCACATAATTGTATACATGGGGGTCTGTGAACATGAGAGTACATGAATCACAAGAGTGCACATGAATGGTGAAAGCACCGGAGTACATGATGAAAGTGAAATGCACATGACATACAGTAACCCGATGCTCCCAAGGGGGATAATATCTCATGAAGGGATCCATATAGTATCAATCCGTATTAACAACGTGATAGTATCAAGTAAACTAATCTAGAGCATAAATGTAAATCCTATCAAGTATGAAATGGTCAGAGAATGTACTCGCCTGATACCCTGAACAGCTGATATGAAAAGAGGGCCAACTAGAGTCACAGATAGAGGAACACAGGTTATAAAAAGTTCAATTTATATGGTAATTAAAATTATAATGCAATCTACATGAGTCTAAGTCAATCTAGGTCAAAGTTAACTCTTCGTCAACTCTGGTCAACTATAAAGTCAAACTAGGTCAACTGTGGTCAAACTAGCTAGGGTTGGGTCAACAATGGTCAACTAGTCTAGGTCAGTCAATTCTAGGTCTAAACAAACTAAGTCTATGTAAATCAAGTATCCAAGATAGCTACTAACTCATAGCCTAAGTCACTTGCTAAACCAAGCACAAAACTAAACCATAAGCTAACAAGGCACACAAACTTAGTCATATAATGTGTATATATATTCACATTCACATATTCATATACATAGATATATATAGAAAACTATATATATAGGCACATACATATATATAGAGAGAGAAGGAGAGGTAAAAGAGTAAGTAAGTGTGTGTGTGTGTTTGGCATGTGTGTGAAAGAATATGTGTTAATGTTCTCAGATTTAGTGATAGGTAGGTTTATGTGACATGGGATACATGGTGTCAAAGGGTGTATGAATACATGTGTGTAAAAGGTTATAGATTAACTCATTTTATAGAAATGCATACATACATACATACTTACATTGTATACATGCATTGCATACAAGCCTACATACATATCATATCATATATGCATACTTGCATTCATTCATGCACCTATATTTATATACATAGATGCATACATACATATTTGAATACATTATATACTTGCATACATTATATTCATATATGCATACTCTACACTATATTACATTCATTCCTGCACACATGCATACATATAATATATGCATACAAACTCATATATTTAACTCAAAATATATGTGAATACATACATTACATTACCTTAACACACATATATATCATTCATTCATATCCCATTTACATGCATACTTCAGTTCAGACATTATATTCATTCACATATCATTAAGTTGCATACATATACTTATTTTCATTACATACATGTCATTCATGCATACTACATACTTACATGCATCTATACATTGTATACAACATATAAAAATAGAAGAGGAAAAAAAGTAGGAAAACTAAAATGGAAAGGGAAAGGAAGGAAAAATGAAAGGAAAAGGGAAAAATGTGGACATATACATGCTTGCATCATATATTCGACATTACAGTACATGCTATCATTATATATTGCATTACATTATGTATACATTATGCATTCATATCTATCATTACATGTACACCTTACATTCGTATCTAGCATTCATTATATACTTTCATGCACACATTGTATATCATTCTTTCATTCATGTATTTATGCATTGCTTACATATATTACATTGATTGCATTCCTACATGCTTGCATTCAACGATATATATACATTAATATAAAGTGGATACATATCATATATATATTATTTTATTCATCTAATATATCATGCATTATATACTCTACATTCATTTAATATCCATACTACATAAGCTTATAGGTTACACAAAATGCCTATGTCGTATAGTCACTCTTCTACTTAAAACCAATACTGTACCAATTGGGCCTTCACTAAATTTTAGGATTAAAGTATGTCATATCCCTTCATGTTAGCTTTCCGAAACTTTAAACGAATCGTATTTTCGTGTCCTAAAGCTCCCGGAATCGCGAAAACACCGAAACGCGTTTGTCTTTCGGACAGCTGACACTCAAATAGTTCTACAGAAACTTCTATAACGATTTTGGCTTATTAAAATATGTATTTAGAAAGCTAACTTCGATACGGTTCTTTTAATAAAACAGGAGTTAATTGGAGTTCTAAGCTAAAAGTTATGACATTTCTAAGTTGCTTTAGTTAATAAAAACGTGGATGAATATTATGACGAATTTGAGTGATTCTTGGATAACAACATAGGTATCCAAATGAAACTCATTAAAATCATCCTAACTAAGATCAATCCACTCACTAACCATTCTAAAACTGAATTTAAATATCTATTTAAACTATTATCATACATACATACACGTGGGGTGTCCTAATTTGGGATCTATCAAGTAGGATACAAGACACATATCAAAAATCCTCAAGAGAGCTCCAAATAGCCTCAAATTTTAATCTAAACGGGTTACATGCATGTGGATGGATCCTATGGATTTAAAACTAACTAATATGCATAGGAAATCAATTTAGAGGGTTGGTTTTACCTATTGGGAATGAAATCCCAATGATACTCCCAAGGACACGGCTCCGGCACGAAGAACTTCCAAAAAGGACACTCCTCCTTGTACTTTGCTCCAAATTTTTGCTAGCACCCTTCCTTGGTAGTATGAGAAGGTTGGATGGAAGTTTTGGTGGAGGGATGTAAGTATTTGGAGATCAAATCAAAGAGGAAAGCTCTCTAATTTGGAAAAGAACACTTTGTGAAGGAAAGGAGACAAGATGGAATGAAATGAATGGAATGGAGGCTAACCTAGCTATAGTGGCTGCCATTAAACCCTATTTGGGACTTGTGGAAAGCCCAATAAGGCCTCAACTAGTCCTCTTGGTTAATTTTAAGTTAGGTTCAAGTTTGGGATCAAAAGGGTTAAATTTAAACCTTTAACTTAACCAATCTAACAAGTGGGATTAGTCTAAACTCACTAACTTAATTAGTGAGATTTGTGGACCATAACTAACTAATCTTGGGATCCCGTCTATAGTCTAAGCTACCCGTGTCATTAACACAAGTCGGAACGAAACGAAACTCAAACCCGACTAAACAAATTCTGTAAAATCAATATTAAAATATAAAAATTCCTAAAATATTAAAATATAAAAAATGACCAAAATCACAATACATCAATTTAAAATTATTAAAATAATCTAAATTCACCAATTAATTAAAATCCAAAATAATTCAAAAGTCACAAAATGACCAAAATATTCTTTGCCTAAAAAGTTGTAAATAGTCATTCTAATCATATTGTTCGGTCCCCATGGTCATGGTTAGTCTCTAGGCTCAACAGTTCTAGGGTTCATTAGCTACCACATCAAAATTATAATTCACCAATTTTAAATAGTATTAAATTAATAAAAAATTCCCATAAATCATAAATCTATTATTAAATAATAAAATTTAATAAAAGTTCAAAATTACCCACATTTTAGAAAAGTGGGTGTTACAAGTCTACCCTCCTTAAAAAATTTCGTCCTCGAAATTAAGATGGTCGTACTTCTTCTAGAGTCTCGTCCCCAACAATCAAAGTCTCAGAACTTACCTAAATCATACAATTTAAAAGAATGGCATATAGGGTCATGGCATACGGTGGCAGTTGAAAGTCTAATATTCTAGGTATACTAGTCATGCTAAACCAAAACGGTCATAAGGTATCAAAACATACAAGCAATCTGGGATGCTAAACTGGAAAAGTTACAGAAACAACAAATCATCAAGGTTGTAAGGCAGTCTACCATCCTATATGAAAACTGATAATTATTAAAAATAAAATAAAGATAACTAGTAATTATCCATAAAGGGGTACTATTCAATAAAAAATCAAAATCAAAAGTTTAAAGAACGAAAGTCAATAGAATTGAAATCCAATCACATTGTATATTAAGAAAATTTAGTCTCGAAACGATCTAAGTTGATCAATTCTGGATAATTAAGATTTGGGCAATATGGAGGACAAGGTCATCGATGTCTGAGCACGAGCATACAAGGATGTAGATTCAGGTCACAATTAAATTTAATTCAATTGAGTACGACCAAAGATATTAATATGATAAGAAAAGATAATCAAAGTCGATTGGTAGAGATTAAGGGAGCTAGGATTCTATGATATTGAAAACTTTTAAAGGGTGATTCAAAGATATGGAATAAGTCAAATTTCTCCTTTTAAAAGGAAAACAAGAGAAAAGATTTCATGGAAAAGTCAAGTTAATCATCTCTCTCTGATACTATCAAGTTTATCATTTGCCAATCATATTTTTATCTCACAAGTCCCAATATAAAAATTAACCTTTATATGACTACCATCAAAATTATATCCATCCGTCATAAAGATTTGACCTTGCCATGATCACCATAGACTAAATTTCTAAGTTCCAAAATATTATTCATGAAGCATACCCTTCTTAATAGGAATCAAAACTGACCACTTAATCATCATAAATCTAAATTCTTTTACCTTGTCCTAAATTGGATCCGAAGCCTCTAAATCAAGATTTATGTAATCCTTGACCTTATTCAATTTACTCTTCTTGTATTATTTAAATCTAAACCCACAAGGCCTTACAAAACTTATTCTTCATTATAAATTTAACCTACATATTTTCTTCAACGTACACCTTCAATATTATTCTCCTGAAATTTAAAATTTTCACAAAATCTCTTTATTTTATATAACTCAAAATCCTTGTGTTCTTTCTGTTTCTAGCCATTTCTTACAATATCCTATTCAATTTCGTATCATCATTGCATATAGTTAAAATCTCTTCTCTATTTCTAAATTCCTAAATTTAACATTATAGCCTTAAAGTGTAATGTCTCAAGAATCAATAACCAAAATTTATCCAAGTTCTCGAAACTAAGTTGACCTCGAATATCCTCATTAGTTATGAAATACATCTATGAATTATTCATACCCAAAAGTTTTCACTAAGTATGATTGTTCCTAAATTGATAATATAACTCTCTTGATTTCATCCTCAAATTCAGTCGCATCTCTATCCTAAACCTTTATCAAGGTCCATCATATTATACCCCTAGCAAGATTATCACAAGATAACAAATCAAGTCTTTTCCGAGTTAGATGATTTACGTTACTTTCTCGACCTTTCGAAGGTGAAAAGATATGGAGATTCAAGGGTTTCAAAATATAGCTGACAGAATTAGATACGAGATAGGTGATTGATGTAATTAGGATAGTTTTATTTAAGATTAAAAAATGGTAATACAAGAAATAATGGCAAGAAGAAAATAATGATAAAATCTGTTCTTGCTCATCTGTTTAAAATAAATGAACCAACTTAAAATATAATCTGATACCATATACGTCTTCCTGAAATTATGTTGTCAGAATTTTGCCACGCCAGTATGCATAGCTGCAATAAACGATAGAGTCCGTAACTAAGATATATATCCTATAATCATGTTATCTAGAGTTCTTACCACGCCAACCGGTATGGCTGCAAGAAAATCTAAATTCCATAACTAGGATAGTATATCAAAAATTAGGCTCTATGTCCTTGTCATGCTAGCCAATATGACTGCGATAAATTCTAAACTCCATAAATAATGCAGACATTTACCGTTCTCGCTGTCCTTATCAAGTATGTTATCAGGTTATACTCTAAATTCCAAAAATAATATATATATATATATATATATATATATATATATATATATATATATATATATATAAACTCAAAGTCAACAACTAACATCAAGATTCAAAATTCAACAATGAATTCATCAAAATCAAATTCAATAACAAAGGGTAATAGGTGAATCAAATCAAGAAAAAAAGATTTCAAATCGAAGCTAAGATGAGATTCTCAAGGGTCGTCCCAGGAATCTCTCAAGGAATTCTAACAGTGATTGAATATCCTCTCATTTAACATCTTACTTCCTATACTCTATAGCAAGCTCGTAGTAGTACAACTAAGTCGTTGCGCCACTATGATATCGCATAAATGCGAATCTCGACCTGCATTGGCCACCACTAAAAACATGTCACGACCCGCACCCAGTGTAGGATACGAGAAGTGGGTACGTCCAGCCAACGCCGCAGTGTCGGCGGTAGAATGTTGGTTTAGGTCACAATTAAAATTAAATATAATATGATATACTCTCCGTACGGAGGACAATCACAGCAGGATACAACTCACTCACCAAACTAGAAGTAGCACGATAAGATAACTATTAATCCATAAGAGAAGTACAATAGAGAGAAATAAATCTCGATGTTATCAACACCAACTCAAACAAGCATAAAATAAATACAACTCAAGACAACTGAAAATAAAATAAGAAAAACTCTAGCCATCTACTCCAACCTCTACTATGTCTTCTCTAGGCTAGCAGGTAACCTCCAAGCTATCTGTAAAATTTATCAACAGGTCCAGTCAGGATGGGAGCGAGCACAATACATCTCACGTAATTCATAATATGATAGGATATGTAAATATGTTATAAAGTAAGATACATGAAACGCTAGGAAATATATGAAATAAAAGAGATGACTATAAAGAAATATCTACTATAAGTAAAGAACTAACTGTGGCTAGTGATGTAGAGTACAAGATAAACATATGAACGACTTGAATTTGCACATGAGTAATCTAAGAGTTTGCACATGAGTATACTACTTTGGAATTGATTACATGACCATTTATACTCCACCGTACCCCATTCAATACACAATGATCCAGACAGGTTATGTTATTGCACATGATATCACATGAAGGCACATAAATGGGTGTACATAATTGTATGCATGGAGGCTCTGTGAACATGAGAGTACATGAATCACAAGAGTGTACATGAATGGTGAAAGCACCGGAGTACATGATGAAAGAGAAACGCACATGACATACTGTAACCCGATGCTCCCGAAGGGGAAAACTAAAATGGAGGAAAAACTGAAATGGAAAGGGAAGGAAAGGAAAAATATCTGAAAAAGGGAAAACAGTGGACATATACATGCTTGCATCATATATTCTACATTATAATACATGCTATCATTATATATTGCATTACATTATGTATACATTATGCATTCATATCTATCATTACATGTATACCTTGCATTCATATCTAGCATTCATTATATACTTTCATGCACACATTATATATCATTCTTTCATTCATGCATTAATGTATTGGTTGCATACATTACATTGATTGTATTCCTATATGCTTGCATTCAACGATATATATACATTAATGTAAAAAGGATACATATCATATATGTATCATTTCGTTCATCTAACATATCATGCATTGTATACTCTATATTCATTTAATATCCATACTACATAAGCTAATAGGTTACACAAAATGCCTATGTCGTATAGTCACTCTTCTACTTAAAATCAATATTGTACCAATTGGGCCTTCACTAAATTCTAGGATTAAAGTATGTCGTAGCCCTTCGTGTTAGCTTTCTGACACTTCAAACGGATCATATTTTCGTGTCCAGAAGTTTCCGGAATCGCGAAAACAGCGAAACACGTTTGTCTTTCGGACAGCTGAAACTCAAATAGTTCTACAGAAAGTTCTAGAATGATTTTGGTTTATTGAAATATATATTTGGAAAGCTAACTTCGATAAAGTTCTTTTAAAAAATGGAAGTTTAATCGGATTTTTAAGCTAAAAGTTATGACATTTTTAAGTTGCTTTAGTTAATGAAAACGTGGAAGAATATTATGACAAATTTGAGTTGTTTTGGACAAAAGAAACACATGTAGGCCAAGATACTTGGATACCAACATAGGTATCCAAATGAAACTCATTCTAACCATCCTAACTAAGATTAATCCACTCTCTAACCATTCTAAAACTGAATTTAAATATCTATTTAAATTATTATCATACATACATACACATGGGGTATCCTAATTTGGGATCTATCAAGTAGGACACAATACACATATCTAAAATCCTCTAGAGAGCTCCAAATGGCCTCAAATTTGAATCTAAATGGGGTACATGCATGTGGGTGGATCCTATGGATTCAAAACTAACTAATATGCATAGAAAATCAATTTAGAGGATTGGTTTTACCTATTGGGAGTGGAATCGCAATGATACTCCCGTGGGCACGGCTCCGACACGAAGATCTTCCAAAAAGGACACTCCTCCTTGCACTTTGCTCCAAATCTTTGCTAGCATCCTCCCTTGGTAGTATGAGAAGATTAGATGGAAGTTTTGGTGGAGGGATATAAGGATTTGGAGATCGAATCAAAGAGGGAGGCTCTCTAATTTGGGAAAGAACACTTTGTGAAGGAAAAGAGGCAAGATAGAAAGAAATAAAAGGAACAGAGACTAACCTAGCTATAGTGGCTGCCATTAAACCCTATTTGGGTCTTGGAAGAAAGTCTAATAAGGCCTCAACTAGTCCTCTTGGTTAATTTTAAGTTAGGTTCAAGTTTGCGATCAAAAGGGTTAAATTTAAGCCTCTAACTTAACCAATCTAACTAGTGGGATTAGTCTAAAGTCACTAACTTAATTAGTGGAGTTTGTGGGCCATAACTAACTAATCTTGGGATCCCGTCTACAGTCTTAGCTACCCGGACAAGTCGGAACGAAACGAAACTCAAACCCGACTAAACAAATCCCGTAAAATCAATATTAAAATATAAAAATTCCTAAAATATTAAAATATAAAAAAAAACCAAAATCATAATACATCAATTTAAATATTATTAAAATAATCTAAAATTCCTCAATTAATTAAAATCCTAAATAATTCAAAAGTCACAAAATGACCAAAATTTCTTTAGCCTAAAAAGTTGTAAATAGTCATTCTAATCACATGGTTAGGTCCCCATAGACATGGTTAGTCTCTAGGCTCAACGGTTCTAGGGTTCACTAGCTAGCACATCAAAATTATAAATCAGTAATTTTAAATAGTATTAAATATATGAAAAATTCCCATAAATCATAAATATATTATTAAATAATAAACTTTTACAAAAGTTTTAAATTACCCTTATTTTAGAAATGTAGGTGTTATACGCAGTGATGGCAATCAGGTTGTGCTGGTGCTGGTGACTGAGCAAACTTCTATTAATAGTTCATCATGGGCTTCCTTATTGGGACTCCCTGCTGGGCCCTAGCTAGTACAGATGAACTCTTTAAGGCTGCCTCCTTCCTATTAACTCGCTTTAGATGCCGTACCATAGTAAGAAATTCGGAATAAGTGGTAGGTGTTACGGCTCCGATGATCTTCTAAAGCTTGAAGCTCAACCCGTCGTAAAACTGCAAGGTTGTAAAGTTCGAAACCCAGTGGTAGGAAATTAAAACAAAGGTAACAGGTAAATTTTCAATCCTTGAATACTTGCCATATCGTACTCTCTATCGGACTTGATCTCTAGTGTTCTTTCTCACGATTCTGTCTTATATGCATATTTGAACATATGTCATCATCCAACAAAAGTCACTGCATGCGACGCGATTCAAAATCACATTTCTAATTTTCGTAAGTTTTGCCTTAACCATCAAATCTATGTGTTGAGTCAAGCCATCGCGCATCCGATCGCAACAAGTCTCCGCAACGTGTTGCGTTCGAAGTTGTTGTCCAATATTTTTTAGCCTCACTTTGCAACTCATCTCGATATGATTTTTCTTTGTTGACTTACAAATGCATCAACGTTCAAGACTACATAGCTAGGCAACTTACCCATACATCATGCTTAAATTCTCCCGACGCAACTCAAATCGATGATGCTCAAATGCAACGGTCTTTCTGACACAATTGTTTAACTCCAGTTGACAACGCTCAAAGGCAACAATCGCTATGACACGAAGGTCTCTACGATGCGTCTTATGTTCGATTCCTATCAAGTATGAATTTTCTAGCCAAATTTCTAACTTGTCTGTCTCACAACATCGA
>JANAVB010033220.1:26287301-26554801 GCA_029216955.1 Iris pallida | reverse complement strand
TTGAGTTTGGTGGCAATCGGAACTCGTTTCGGTGTTCCGAGAACCTCTGTTTTAGAGTATTTTGAGATATTGATCTATCAAATATTTTGATTTGCGAAAACTAATACTTCCATGTTGTAGGAAATTCAATTCTATGCAATTTTGACTTTTGAAAATACGAATTTCGATTTAAAACGAAGTTTTTATGGCCGAAACAAGTTTTGAGTTCAAAAATCAACTTTCTGTGACGGTTCGGAAAATCCGTCGGAAATTCGTCGGAAAATCCGAACTTGCACCACAAAACTCGCTGTTTCAATCCGGAAAATCCGTCGGAAATCCGCAGTAATCCGCCGGATAATCCGGTTAGGCTATTTTTGTCTGTTTTTGTCCGTTTCTGCCCGTTTCTGCCCGTTTTTGTCCATTTTTGATATTTTCTTCGATTATAATGATTTCTTAACATGATTAGATGATCTTACATAGTTAGAAAATGATTGTACACCCTATATAGACTTGATACTAGCACATGTTCAACTATTTTATGAAATGTACTTAGCCTTGACTATTCTTCTCCACATGCCATGATATGTCTTTTGATAGATTCTTTCTTACAAGCTATGATAATTATTGCCATGTCTTTTTGCCTACTTGATAGTGACCCGTCGTGGTGCACTCTTGAACATGTCTTTTCTTGCTTACATGATAGTGGCCTGTCATGGCGCACTCTTGATTCTAGTACATGTCTAGCTCCTTGATAGTGGCTCGTCGTAGCGCACTCTTGCCTTGATATTGTCATATCTTGTTGTGGCTTGTTATAGTGCACAATCTTGTTTGTCTTATCCAGTCTTGCATGCTCATGTCTAGGATGGATTCTGCGGAATGCCACACCCAGAATCCAAGAAAATGGTAAGGATTATATAATTAGTTTGATCATTAGAACATGGGTGGGGAGGATTTCCCAGTTACCTGTTGCCTTTGGTCTAGGTCGTTATAACATTTAATTTAAGGGTTTGGAGCTATCCGTCGAGATGAGCACTCTCCCAGCTTCACCGTCGCGTGGGAGCACAAAGTCACACTTGTAATCACTTCCCGGCATGACCAATAGGTGGCAGCAGGCAGGTAACCGGACTTGGAATTCTCAGACTTGCATTTGTTAGTAATTAGGATTGTGACAACCCTAGTTAGCTAAAGTATCAAGCCGTAATCATTGCTTGGCCGTGATTGATGGATGGAGTCCATTCTTGTCTAGTCTAGTCTTGCTCTAGTTTATCTTATTGTAGTACTTAGCTTCATGTCATTCCTTACATGCTATTCTTCCTACTACATGCTCGGTTTCACCAGATGCTCACATCTCCAGTTACATAACATGCTCACATGTCCCGACTACTTAATATGCTCATATGTCTAGTTTATCTTTCATGATCACATGCTTCCTTTTCCCTACATGTACACAGTTTACATTCTGTCACATGTCCTTTACCTTATGCTACAGGTTGCTTTACTCATTGTTTTGCCTAGGTAGCGCACGAGTCTCGATTTGCTTTTATTTATTTTTGTCTCTATCCGTTGCTATGAATTATATGCTGGTTTTAGTTTATAGATTGGCTTCCTTTGTGGTACTTGCTATTGGGGGTCTGACCCCGCTGGTTTTGCATTGACCAGATCTAGTTGAGGAGCCCGAGGATCTTCCGAACCTTCCTCTCGATGGTGACCACCCGGAGCACCAGGGGACTTAAGTGGGTGTTCTTTCTCTTACCCACTCTTTTCTGTACATATTCTTTTGAGGCATTTAGCCACCGAGCACGTGTTTAGCTCGTATTTTGGACTTGACATTCGGCCTACGGGCCTAGACATGATGTTATATTTCTAGACTGCAGCTAGAGCTGATCATGTATTACTTAGTCTTGCTAGTTCTTCATTTTGTATTACTAGCTTCATGATCATCTATATATTATGGTTTGGGATACTTTACTGTCTTATATGCATGATGATCATATTCTTATACTTTACTTCTTGTCTGAGACTGAGATATCTAGGATCATGTGACCTAGGATTGACTGTTGGTTTGTAGTAGTGACCCCCATCTATACAGCTTATACGTTGTTTCGGAGTACTGGAGTACTTTGCTACACGTAGCTGGCCTTGTCCGTCCCTACTTGCCAGTATTCTGGTTCTGGGGCGTGACAGATTTAGCTTTCCTTTCATTATTAAACCCTGTTTGGACTCATGTTATCTCATCTTTAGGTCTATGATTACTCTGAGCATCTATTCACCGTATCAGCTCAGGACCACAGGCGAGTACATTCACTGATAGTTTTTATTGTCATGATATCTGCTATATCCGATTCAGTTCTAGTGTCTTACTTGATTTTCAGACACGATAGTTCACGGACTAGTGTATGTCGGATCCTGTCATGAGATGTTGTTTCCGAATTACTTGGTATATACATGACTCGACTTGTTACTTGTACTTGTATAGACATGGACTTGGGAGTGGGTTGATCACCTGCTTTTGAATCCCGTGTCATGACGTGTTATGTCCGGATCCTTTATACTATTCGGGGATGGGGAGTTATTAGTGGTTGTGTCATCAAAATTCCCATTTGTTCTATACACTTGTACTTGTTACTTGTTCATAGCTATACCCTCGCCTTACGACGGGTAAAGCCTTACCCTACTTGTTCATAACTTTTCATGGTGACCGACCTTATTTTTCATACTTGTACTTGTTACTTGTTTATAGCCGGTCAGATGGAAAGCCTGAGCATATTTTTCCCAAGCCGATCACATAACGTACTAATAATTCAAGGCACCTTTTATATTTATTATCGTAGGAGGCTAAGTTTTGTTCGGGAGAAGGGTTATAACTCTGATCCTTGCTTGGTTTAAGGGTTGTAACTCGGCTCACGAATAGTCCCCAAGTCATCCTATTTATATATATATTATCGTCCTATTTATATATATATATATTGTCGGCCTATTCAGTACTCACATCTTGATATATATTTCCTGTTGATTTTATCTTTTATTTCATTATACTGTCTCTTATAGAATTTGTCAATTCATATGGAACTGCTGTTAGTGTTTGTACTTGCTCATTTTCCTGACAGGATACCGTTGATATATTACAGATGATTCTGAGGCGGATTACCCGACCTATTATGGGGACGGGTTAGATGGAGTAGACCTGGACCGTGGCTTGATAGTAGAGCCGCTAGAATTTTCATACCCAGAGTAGTGTAGCTTAGTTAGGTTTGCCTCGTCTACGAGCCAGCTAGTACTTTCAGACTGTAGTAGTTTATATTATATTTCTGTGATTGTGTGGTGTTGTGTATAGCTTTGGGCTTGTGTGGATCTTGAACCATTTCCTGCTTTCACCTATCATATTTTCTTTTCATACTACCTACCTTAGTTTTACTTTGTGATTGAGACTGTATTGCTATGTCACCTCCATTCGGAGTGTATATACTGTACAGATACCTTTATACTATTTAGTTGTAGTATTTATAGATGACCAATACGGCGATCTACCGCCGATTCTGCGACGTAGGCTGGACGTAACCACGTGCTCGTGCCCCTCTTCAGGGTGCGGGTCGTGACACGTTTTGTAGTGGCCCACGCAGGTCAGTATCGTAATTAGTACGATCTCGTAATGGTGCTCGACTTAGAGTACTAATTACGAGCCTGCAGCTAGGACATAGGATCTAGGATATGATAGGAGTTACTCAATCATATTTTAGGAAAATTCTGATCTTTTGATTACCATGACAACTCTTATTGCATTTGAATTCAATTGTCCTCCTTTGATAATATCTTATCTTGTGCCATAATGATCTCTTGGGTTCAATTCGTCTTCAGGATGACAGTGACTCGTTCTCAGGTAGCAGGGCCTAATGCAGTTTCAGAGAGGTCCGATCCAGTGGGACTTCCGCCTACGGCTACAGGAGTAGCAGTCGAGAGAGCAGCAGCCTCAGTTCCTGCCCTTCAGGCGGGAGTAGCAGCTACAGTTCTAGGAGGACATCCACCTCTAGCTGCGGGAGCTGCAGTTGAGGGAGCTGCCACCTCAGTTCCTACACCTCAGGCGGGACTAGCAGCGACGGTTCCAGGAGGTCTTCCACCTCCAGCAGTGGGACCGTCTATAGTCATTCCTGATACTCTTCCACCGCTGCCTCTGCTACCGACTGATACTCAGCAGATGATGGCCCTTCTGTAGCAGATGTTGCAGACCCAGAGTGCACAGAAAGAAGTGTTACGATAGAGCATGGAGAAGTCCCATCAGTTGGCGATGGCAGCAGTACAGAGGGGTGCACCGGGTACAGTTTAGTGAGCCTCAGTTCAGCAGCAGGGTCATGGAAGGCCTGGCACACACCTAGATTTCAGGAAGATGAACCGAAAGGAGTTCAAGGGTACCGAGGATATCCTGTACGCGGATGACTAGTTGGAGAATGTCCAGCGGAGTCTGGAGTTAGCAGAGGTCCCGAAAGGGCTTTGGGTAACATCTACAACGAGCCAGTTTTTTGATATAGCGCTGACTTGGTTTCGTACGGATCCTCATGCGTCGATGAGGGGTTTGACTTAGAAGAGCTTCAGGAGGCTCTTTAAGGAGAAGTTCTACCCAGATGTGGCCTTGACAACTTTGGAGGGTCAGTTTGTTGGTTTGGTGCAGGGAAACTCGTCGGTAGACGAGTATGCAGCAAAGTTCTTCCGCCTGAGTAGGTTTGTACCAGGTCTGATCCAGGATGAGGGGTACAAGGCCAGCAAGTTTCGGAGGGGTCTTATATATACAGTTCGTACTCGTACTTTTGGACGACGCGATACGACATTCCAGCAGATTCTGATTGAGGCACAGATCGCAGAAGAGGACTTCGGCCTCAAGCCAAAGAGGGGCAGCGATATTCTTGGAGCGAGCTCGAGTGCGGGGCCGACAAAGCGCCCTCGCTTCCAGCAGAGGCAGTTTCAGCAGCAGCCTCAGTTGCAGTTTCAGCAGGCACCAGCGCGTGCCCAGCAGCACCAGAGATAGGGCCTGAGGCAGGCTATCCAGTGTGCCTTCTGCAAGAAGATAGGGTACACCCGGGCGGTTTATAGGATGAAGCTGGGAGTTTGTTTATTCTATGGAGCTCCAGACCACCAGATGAAGAACTGTGCTGCTCATGTAGCCAGACCGGCAGGCCAGAGTGCAGCAGGCTAGAGGAGGCCAGCAGGGGCATGCTTTCGCCATGACAATTGAGGGCACTCAGGCAGTAGCAGAGCAGATTGCAGGTTCCAATCTTTCGATCTCATTTCCGTATTTGCATCCTTATAAACTGTCTTGAAATTCGATTCTATCCGTTCCTTGATCGTTTGATGAAATTTTGTTCTTGTGATGTGATTTTCTTCTGAGATAAGTCGTATGGGCTAGGTTGCCTCGATTATGAGATTTTAGAATCCTCTAGGGTCATGCTAGCAGGCATAATGAGGACATATAGTCGGATTATGGACGTATTTCTCGGGTGTGAAAATTTAAGGTTTTCGCTGCCAAGCATGCGGCAATGCAAATTTTTTAAATATCATGATTCTAGAGGTATATACCATAGTCAAGGACTCTGTGGTTATCGTAGCCTTGCTTACTAGCATGACGGAGATTCTGAGTATCGTGGTATTGGACAGACGCATACGATTGTCGAACTGCATAATTTTTTTGTGTTTACTTTGTTTTAAATTTTAGAGGATAATTTTTTTAACGTGGATAGACTTGTAGCACCCAGTTTCTAATTAAGAGTAATTTTAAATTTTATAATTTTAGTCATTTAATTATTGTCGTTTAATTCATGTTTTGATTTTGAAGATTTTAATCATTTTAAATTTTTAAGCCATGACTAGTGATTTGATGTTTTACTAGTGAAACCCTAGAGACTATTTGACCTAGAGCCTAACCGTATGATTTGGATGTTTTGTGACATTTCTGGCCTAAGGGTATTTTGGTCATTAGACCTCTTTGATTTATTTTGATATTATTGCATTGGTGATAGTTGATTTGGCTTTTGATAGGTGAGATTTTGTGTTGGTTTCGTGTCCGTGTCGGACACGTAACAGTTTTTATTTGCAAGTGTTGATGTGCCATAAGAGATTTTATTTTGCTGAATTTTTTTTTGAAGTATTCGAGAGGGATTGTTTTCTGCATGTGCTTTTCTGTGATTGCTTGTTTTAATTTCGAGGACAATTTTTTTTTAAGGTGGATAGATTTGTCACCCCCAATTTTTATGAACAGGGGTATTTTGGTCATTTTTCTACTTTAGAATTATTTTAGAATTATTTATTTATTTATGACATAATTTTGGGGTTATTTGAGTCGGGTTCGAATTTTAACTCAATCCGACTTGTATCCGGGACCCGGGGTAGTTTTGACTCTAGTGGGACCCAAACATTAGTTAGGCATGGTCCACATGTTAATTTTTTTTAGTTAGTGGTTAGACTAATTATTTCATGGTAGGTTTAGTTAGATTAGAGATTTAAACATGGCTAAAATAGCCCCGACTTAAACCCTTCTCCTAATATTAATCAATAGATTAGTGGGAGGGCTTTTTAGACATTCTAGAGGGGGACACCTATGCACCATAGGGCCGGCCACCTAGAGGGGGATAGGAATGAACCATTTTGTTATTATCCATCCATTTTCTCTCTCTTGTTCTTCCCCAAATTTTTACAGAAGAACTCCTATTGATTTCTCCACCAAATCAACCCATTCCTCTACCCAACCTTCTTCTTTTCTTTTCTACTCAATCTAAGGAAGGAGCTAGCGAAGTTTGGGAGGATTCGGAGCACGTTCGTGTCCATTTGCAGATTCCTACGTGTCGGTGTCGTTTCGGGAGGGTTTTCCTAGATTCGATCTACCGGGAGGTATAAATCTCTTCTCCTTTTCATTCCTACATGCATATAGGTCTATTTTGAACCCATAGGAATGACCCCCATAGTTGTGTCTCTAATTGTGTCCGTTTCGTGTCCATTTGGAGACTTCTAGGTGTCCTTGTGTGGTATTGTGTCTTAGTGGGGAAAAACCCTATTTTTTGGACACTTGTATTTAGCTATATTGTTGAAATGATTATTTAGATTTAAATCACAGATTTTATGTTATTTAGAGATGTGTTTTTCTAATGTATCTTATTGTATCATATTCTAACTATATATGTGTGTATATATATATCATGGTTATATATGTATATTAATGTCTCTTATATATATATATATATATATATATATATATATATATATATATATATATATATATATATATATATATTTATATATATATATATATATATATATATATATATATATATATATATATATATATATATATATATATGTATATACATATATATATTATATATATACATAAAAAAAAAATATATATATATATACATATATATATATATTGTATCTTATATATATGTATATATATTGGTGTGTTAATTGTGTCCTTGTATGTGTTATCGGTGTGGGAGATTTCGGGAAATAGAGGGAATGAGTGTTAGAGTTGGTTTTGGTGTGAGGGATTAGAGGGTTAGAGAGAGTGAGAGATTTGAGTGATAGAGGGATAGAGAGTGGGATTGAGAGAGGAAGGGGATGGGGGGATTACCTGCTGTGAACAGCAGCATATAGGTTTATCAGTCCCTCTCCCACGGGACTGATTCCTGGAACTGAACTGTCCCCAAAGGGGACTGTTATTTAGCATCAACAGTAGCAGTGAGTTGCTGCTATTAGCAGCAGTGATATGGGGGGTAATCAGTATACCTTGACAGCCTTGAACCCCCTCTTTAGCCTTTAGAGCTCAGTCACATTTCAGCCTATATTAACCCCATTTGAGAGCCTAATCAGTCCACATATTGGCCCTTAGATTCAGCCATGAAACCCCACACTTAACCCCATGTATCGGTCCATAGGACAGTCCCAAACCAGTCTTTGTTCAGCCTATAACCAGTCCATAAATTAGTCCATAATGGACAGCCCAAACCAGTCCTTAACAGCCCCAAATCATTCCCATTTCCAGTCCTATAACAGTCTTGGAGTCTAGCCATTGTAGGTCCCCAATTCAGCCCAATCCAGTCCATAAATGACAGCCTATAAGCAGTCCAAAACCAGTCCACTTGACACACTTTGACAGCCCAATATGAAGCCTAAATCAGCCACTTAATAGCCCATAAATTAGCCTATTAGGACAGCCCATAGGCACCACTTGACAGGCCCTAAATCAATCCAAATTGACAGCCCCTATATGCCTATATGTCTATGTGTGTGTGTGTGTGTGTGTATGTGTGTATGAGTTTATATAGGTGTCTATAGGTGAGCCTATATATATAGTTATATGCCTATAGGTGTGAGCCTAGGTGTGAGCCTAGGTGTGAGCCTATGGGAGAGCCTAAGTGTGGTGCCATATGTGAGTTAGTGAGTGAGTGTTGGTGTGTGGGTGTTTAATTAGTTAGATGTGAGAATGATATAAGGGTAAGGTAATGAGGATAACCAACATGTTTCCTAGGATGGACTAGATATATAGGAAATCCATAGTTCTTGGTAGGTAAACCCTAGATAGGATAGTATCTAGCTACCCTAAGGAGCCTAGACTAATATCTTGAGTATTAGCGGGGTTTCCTTTGTGATGGACAAGGTATCGGGAATACCTTATAAAGGGTAATGTAGGTAATTGCCATTAGCTAAGGTATGTGAGTTTAGGGTTTAAGATATGGTTAGAATTTGGTTCCCTTGGTTGGTAATGGTCAGAAATAGCGCTCCTAGACTAGTTTTGACTTCGGTTAACCATTTTGACCAAAAGTCAACCGAGAGTCAAACTTAGCCTATAAGTGACTAGAATTGATCGAAACCAAACCAAAGTTGACCAGTTGACTGAAAGTCAACAATTAGTCAACATTTGACTAGTTTGACCTAGGGTTGACCCAGGGTTGACCCAGGGTTGACTCAGTGTTGACTAAAGTTGACCAGAGTTGACTTTTTGACCAAAAGTCAACTATAAGTCAACCCTTGTCCCAGATTAACCTAGTTTGACTTGGATTGACTTCCTGTGACCTTGTTTGACCTTGGTTGTCCTAGTATGACCTAGTTTGTCTCAGTATGACCAAGTTTAGCTTGGTGTGACTTGGGTTGACCTATTTTTGACTTAGACTTGCATATCATGACTAGATTTAGCTTTCCTTTCATTATTAAATACTGTTTGGACTCATGGTATCTCATCTTTAGGTCTATGATTACTCTGAGCATCTGTTCACCTTATCAGCTTAGGACTACAGGCGAGTACATTCACTGATAGTTTCTATTGTCTTGATATCTGCTATATCCGATTCAGTTGTAGTGTCTTACTTGATTTCCAGACACGATAGTTCACGGACTAGTGTATGTCGGATCATGTCATGAGATGTCGTTCTCGGATTACTTGGTATATTGGTACATGACTCGACTTGTTACTTGTACTTGTATAGACATGGACTTGGGAGTGGGCTGATCACCTGCTTTTGAATCCCGTGTCATGACGTGTTATGTCCGGATCCTTTATACTATTCGGGGATGGGGAGTTATTAGTGGTTGTGTGATCAAAATTCTCACTTGTTCTATACACTTGTACTTGTTACTTGTTCATAGATATACCCTCGCCTCACGACGGGTAAAGCCTTACCCTACTTGTTCATAACTTTTCATGGTGACCGGTCTTATTCTTCACACTTATACTTATTACTTGTTCATAGCCGGTCAGATGGAAAGCCTGAGCATATTTTTCCCAAGCCGATCACATAACGCACTAATAATTCAAGGCACCTATTATATTTATTATCGTAGGAGGCTAAGTTCTGTTTGGGAGAAGGGTTACAACCCCGGTCCTTGTTTGGTTTAAGGGTGGTAACTCGGCTTCCGAATAGTCCCCAAGTCGTCCTATTTATATATATATTGTCGTCCTATTTATATATATATTATCGTCCTATTCAGTACTCACATCTTGATATATATATTTCCTGTTGATTTTGTCTTTTATTTCATTATACTGTCTCTTATAGAATTTGTCAATTCATATGGAACTGTTGTTAGTGTTTGTACTTGCTCATTTACTTGACAGGATACCATTGATATATTATAGACGATTCTGTGGCGGATTGCCCGACCTATTATGGGGACGGGTTAGATGGAGTAGACCTGGACCGTGGCTTGATAGTAGAGCCACTAGACTTTGTACACCTAGAGTAGTGTAGCTTAGTTAGGTTTGCCTGGTCTGCGAGCCAGCAAGTACTTTCAGACTGTAGTAGTATATATTACATTTCTGTGACTCTATGGTGTTGTGTATAGCTTTGGGCTTGTGTGGATCTTGAACCATTTCCTGCTTTCATCTATCATATTTTCTTTCCATGCTATCTACCTTAGTTTTACTTTGTGATTGAGACTGTATTGCTATGTCACCTCCATTTGGAGTGTATATACTGTACAGATACCTTTATACTGTTTAGTTGTAGTATTTATAGATGACCTATACAGCGTTCTACCACCGATTCGGTGGCGTAGGCTGGACGTAACCACATGCTCGTGTCCCTCTTCAGGGTGCGGGTAGTGACACTCTCTGATCAATCACAAAGTTTATGACCGACCAGTTCGACATTCTCATATTACTATTTATAAAAATCTCGATATTATAGGCCCACTTCGTTTAGTATTCTCACATCGTGCTTATATTTCCTTGCGTATTAATTTTGAGTTCGTAATTCGTACAACCCGATTATCAGCATCAACCAGCATTTCATCGAGTTCGCAATTCATGCTATCCGATTACTATTCGTATCGACCAACATTTTTATCGAGATCGGAAGTCGTGCATCAACCAACATTTGATGGAGTTCGTAATTTGTGTGATCCGATTATAATTTGTATCGAGCAACATTTTTATTGATATCGCTAGTCGTGTGACCCGATTATTACTTTAGGTTCCTATCCCACTGATCTGATTACTGCCTTGAAGCATAATCATTCGATAGTCTCAGTCATTTGACCAACTTATCAATTTTTGTCCGATGTATCATTCATTGATGCAAGTTCACGCTTGATCGTTCTTACCGATTATCGAGGAACACTTGCATCAAGATACCGTCATACAAATTTTCAATCGAGTCTCGGTACTATTCCGTCTCTTGCGAACAAAACTTCTGTAATTTACACAATGTGTTTGATGCAATCTATCGCACAAGTGGTATGGCAAATACCATTCAAAAATCGAGCTATTCATTGTATAGGTGGTATAGCATATACCACTCAGAAATTAAATCATTTCTCTCGTATCATACTCGGTATGAATCAATATTTATTTCTATCTAACCATCCCGTTGTAGTCATGTCGATCACAATCGTAAATTTCGATAAAATCAAAATCTGACACAATTCAGCCAATGTATACATTTTACGCACTCAAGTTTGGCGGGCTATCGAACCGATTCATTCCTATTGATTTACGATTTTTAGTTCCATTCATTACATCTTGTGTAATGTTTTATTTCCGACATTCAAAGCCTATACTCGAATTTGTTCAACACATTCGATATCAACTTTTATTTTCATTGCAATGTGTCATTCACAATCAACTCGTTGCAATTGATGCAACAACATCCCACGACTTTCTTTATATTGGTACAACCAATATTTTTTATATCGACAACAAATATCTCAATTCACATCTCACGACTTTGTTGTACTTGCAGCAACAATCATTTTACGGCTCGTTGCAATCAATACAACAAACACTTCATGACTTTACTCAGCAACATCATATAAATTTTTGAAAAACTTGTAGCAAAACACGCAATATTGTATTAGACTTACTGTATGGAACATCTAGTATGACATCAAGTAGAGTCAAGAGTTATTTGATCATGGTAGGTAACTTTCGATTTGAAGCAAAATAGAATGTCCTGAGGAAATTGAACCTCGAGCTCTGATACCACTTTGTCACGCCCCGACCCAAAAAATTGCTCGTCCTCGCATTAATTTTACCGAATCGATCATCCTCGCTAGGGCGTGATATTATACGATTATGGAGTTGCACTCGTACAAGGCTAGATGATTCAAATAGTTATCTCGATTCAATATTAAAGCGGAAGAAATAGAGTCATATTGGAGTTACACAGTATACGAAATAGTTCTGTTTATTCAATAAGTATCGAAATTACAAAGGCTTTCAATAGCCCAAATAAATTTACCAGATCGGCTTACAACACTCAAATTCTCTCTTGCCCATAAAGGATTTCATTGTTCCATACATCATGTCTTCTATATTTTGGTCGCATCATCCTGTTGCAAGTCCGAGCGTCAATGTGGTCGCACGCCTCAAAACGCTATGATATTTCGTGCCTCAGCACGTTCAAGCTAATCTCCACCGCGAGCAATCCATTCCCTATATCATGCAACCAATCTGGTAGGGGATAAGTTCTTATCCTCCCGTGTACTAATAAGACCCACTTTACTAAACCGATATTAAGTAATATAGTGAATCATGCAGCTTAACATGTGATCTTTCTATATCTGCCTTAGGATCGGTTTCATAGCATATTTGAAAGCAGTAAATCATGTATTTCATGGAAAATATGTTCTCATTGCTTCGCATAAGCAAGCAGGCAACATATATCAATCTTGTGTTGTTTCGTAACAACTTCTTATCCACATCGACACACTCATCTTGTACTAACGCAAGGTGAATACGCCTACCATCTTTCCCTGTCATGTTATAAGTGATTTTTGTGCAGGATCTCTATGTGCCTGCACCATTCAGCCCGTCGGCCCTTATCGATATGAAGGTCACTTGCATTCCAAACCAGAATGCACTATTTTTCATATATGTAAGACGACGATCACTCCGTACAAGCTTGTCAGCCCAATATCCAGAGGACCCCGAATTACTTCGTCACACCCCAGTTCCAGAATACACAGGAACTGATGACGTGAACATGCCAACTAATACGATCTAGGATAAGTTTCCAGTTTAATAGACTTCTCCCTAGATGTACTACGCTGTTAATAGTACTAAAAGTAACTAATCATCTATATCTCAATCCATAGAAATGAAGCAGATATCAAGAATGAACATAATGTATTAAAGTTGGCCACTCTGTAATATACATGTTCGAGCAAGCTCGATAAAGGAATAAGCTTGAAAATAATAGGCTACATAGCAGTATGAATCAAATAAAGATAAAATGTATACAGGGAAGAGTAAATGAAATACCAGAGAACACATACACACACACACGCACACACACACACACACACACACACACACACACACACACACACACACACACACACACATACACACACACACATATATATATATTTGTTTTTTTTTTTGTTTTTTGTTTACCAGAAAACTAGGATTTTATTGAATAATAGAGGAGTACCAACTCAGGTAACAATATAAGTCTCGGCATATATATAAAAAATATATGTGTCGATAGTCCAAAAACATAACATCACAGTAAATCTAGTACGTACACTTGACAGTAGCTTTAGCAATCTGCCTATGTATTTCCTTCACGAGCATATCTGTTGAGAACTTATACCCTTCATATCGCCATTTGTTACGATTTTTCCACAACACCCATATAATAGCCCCCACTCCAATCTGCTTTTGATGAAGCTGTCCTCCGTGCCACCACCTCCGCATCCTATGAACCAGAGTTCGACCACCTCCCATTATGTGGAACACACCTTGCATAACTGCCCAAACTTTCGTAGCTAATTCTCCAGAATTTAGAATGTGCTCTGTAGTTTCAACCGAACTGTGTGTGCAGCAATGGCACTGAGAAGCCATGCTGAAACCAATCTTCATTATCTGCTCATCCGTTGGAATTTTGTTATGCGATACTCGCCATAACAAAATTGACCATTTATACGGAATGCAGGTCCCCTAAATATGAATAAAAGATGGAGCTATAGGCCACTGTGTTCGTGAAACGTCCTATGCCGAAGCCAGGGTAAATCTCCTTTATGATCGATGCCAATGTAGTACCGCATCATCCTGAAGTATATACTACTCTGCTATATCCCTCCCTGCCAGTAGTCTTTTCCAAATATGAGATGAGTTCGATGTGATCCGCACCGTACTCGGATGTAACTGAGAACAATATTTCCTCATGAAGAACTGCACCCAGAGGCTCTCTTGAGATCAAAATTTCTACCATAATTTGATAGAGAAGGCCTTCATGATGTCTTCTAAACGCTTTATGCCAAATCCACCCTCCGACTTTATTCTAACAATGGACTCCCACACCAGCCATCTGCGTTTGGGAGCCGTCTGACTCGATCCCCAAAAGAAATTGCTGAAAATAGCTTCAATGCATTTCAATACCGAAGGAGGCAGGAAGCAAGTATGTAAACCGGTATTGAAGTAAGCACTGATTTAATTAACACCAAATTCCCCCCAGACGACAAGAGCTTGTTATGCCAGCCTTCTACTCTCGCCCGGATCTTGTTAATAAGTTCTTCATACATACCTGAGTTCTGATGCCCTGCTGCCATAGGACATCCCAAATAGGTGAAAGGAGGTGAGCAAATAGAAAACCCCGTGCGATCAACCAACTCAACAACACGTTCAGATGGTGTCTTCGTCGAAACATATAGGGTAGTATTTGCTGTATTAAGTTTTTGCCCTGATGCATCCTCGTACCTGCACAATGTTTCCTGAATCAATGTGATAGGCCTTAAATCCCCTGCTGAAAAGAGTAGCACATCATCAGCATAAGATAAGTGAGTTATAGGCACGCATTTCCTAGGGAAAATGAACGGAGTGAACCCGTCCATCAACGGCAACAACTTCAGACGACGGATGAACTGTCACGACCCGTACCCACTGTTAGGGTACGAGAACGTAACAACGCCCAGCCTACGTCGCAGTGTCGGCGATAGAGCGTTGTCCTAGGTCACATCATCTAACAATATAATGCTAAGCAGATACAGTCTCAATCACATTTAAGGTAGAGCATGATAAGGTTAGATAAAACATAAAATCCAAAGAGATACGGAAGATAGAAGTCTAAGTGTCTAAGATACAAAAACCCAGAAATACATCTCAAAACTCAAATACAGTAATCCACAAAGTAAATACAACTCCAGACAAATGAAATAACTATCTAAACAACCTCTAAGGTGTCTCCTCTAGGCTAGCAGGCAACCTCCAAGCTATCTGTAAAATTTATCAACAGGTCCAGTCAGGACAGGAACGAGCACATCTCATCTAGAAAACCCAAGTAAATGACAGAGAACTATAAAGCAGTTATAGGCAGTTGTATTGATAAAAATGGCAGTTTATATTCAGGTGATGGTAAGAAAGACAGATATGGTGCAAGGAAAGTAAATAACTAAACAAGAGAAGAATCATAGCAATGAAGTCTGTAAAAATAGAACTAGCTGAACCAGGGTAATATGATATGAAGTCCAGACAACAATGTAGACTAGTGTAACTCCAATGTAAGTCCAGTACAAGATGAATCTAACACAAGATGAATCCAGTAAGGGACGATTCCAGTTATAATGATCAATGATTCCAGGGTGAGTCCAGCCTATACTCTAACATTATGTTTTAAAATACCGAGATCGACATGTAAACGGCTGTGGGTAATCCGGCACACCTCTCACTGATCAGGCAAGAGATGGCTATCATTCCAGTAGATTCCAGTAGGGGTGATTCCAGTAATGGGGTATGTCTACATGTCTTACTCTAGTATTTCCCCTTCCAGCCAGTGAATCCAGAATTCCGACACAATAATTCAAGATGAGTCCAGCCAAAATATAATGATACCAGTAAATGATTCCAGTAAATGATTCCAGCAGGTGATTCCAGTAATAGAAGCCGAAAATGATGATACCAGTAATAGAGGCCAGAAAATAAATATATGTCATATACATGAATCCAGTAATATCCACACGTGTTGTAACAGAAAATCGTATACAACTAACTAGAACTGAAATACAGTAATTGACAAATAAATGAGAGAACTATCAGAGAATGTACTCGTCTGATAACCTGAACAGCTGATAAGTATAGGGGGTCCAACTGAAGCCACAGAGTCCTATTTAAAGCAACACAGGTTGCAAGGTGTCGGGCTCCTAATTAGAACAGCATAAGTCACAACATGTCCAGAAGGATAATATAAAGCACTACAATGCATTCTACATGAATCTAGGTCAAACTAGGCCAAAGTCAACCCTTGGTCAACTCTGGTCAACTGTACTAGTCAAACTAGGTCATGTCCTAACCCAGTAAGTCTTACTAGGCCTAACCAAGACTATCCTAGCAAGCATACATCAATACAAGGCTATACAAGCCAACATACACCCAACTCTATATAGCATGCAATTATTCAATACTCAAATAGGCAAGAATTCACATTGGATATACACTAGGTAATCTATTACTTTAAGCTATATATGTATACACATATATACACATGCATATATTGGTATTCAACATTAGGTCTATAATCATGGCATTTCAAATGGTTATATAAACTTATATATTACAATACAATATGCTAACATATATATAATATACATACATAGCTAAGTTAACTATATTCATAAATACTTATTTAAGAGGCTATGTGTGTGTATGTGAACATGGCAAAGGGGCAAGTGAGGGTTAAATGGGCATACATAGTGTATACATACCAAAGAGTGTCAAAGTGTAAGTGAACAATGTGTCAAGTGTGATAGTGTCAACATAGTGTAAGGGAGTACATGAGGTAATATAGGATTTTTGTTAACATAGAACATTACATCTCATTAACTTGTATATTGCATACATTACATCTATTATTACATTACATACTGTGGAACCTACATATTCATTACAAGCCATACTTATACATGCTTACATTAGATAGGATACTTACACCTCATACATTATTTATTTAACCATTTACTCATTTTTGTATTCTCTATTTAAGTACATAATGTATACATTAACATGGGTTAAAATCAAATAGAACATTATATTACACACAAGGGTGCACAAAATGCATATGCCGAATAGTAACTCCTACTAATAATCAATACTGTGCCATCTCAGCATGAATTAAAATTTAGGATTAAAGTATGTTATAGATCTATGTGTTAGCTTTCCGAAACTTTAAACGGATCGCGTTTTCGTTTCCAGAAACTCCCGGAATCGCGAAAACACCGAGAACGCGTTTGTCTTTCGTACATCTGACACTCAAATAATTCTCCAGAAAGTTACAGAAAGAATTAGGCCTATTAATACATGTTTTTAGAAAGCTAACTTCAATACGCTTCTTTTAAAAAAAACGGGAGATTAAACCGAGCTTTGAGCTAGAAGTTATGACATTTCTAAGTTAGGGCTGAAATTAAAAACGTGGATAACAATCATGACGGATTTAGGTAGTTTGAGACAAAAGAACACAAGTATATAACATAATATATCAAGAACTCACTCTCTACACTAATATGTATATATGAGACACTATAGAACACATCTCCAATACAAAAATATGAGATTAAACATGTAATAATTCATTCATACATAACAACAACACATAGTGTGTCCAAATTTAGGATTTTCCCACATGGACACAACCACAACACAAAGGACACTCCTATGACCTCCAAATGGACACGAAATGGACACAAATGGAGATACAACTATGGGGTCATTCCTATGGGTTCAAAATAGACCTATATGCATGAAGAAATTAAAAGAAGAAGGGATTTATAACTCCTGGTAGATCGAATCGAAGAAAAGCCTTCCCGGAGCGACACCGACACGTAGAGATTCCAAAAGGACACGAACGAGCTCCGAATCCTCCCAAACTTGGGTAGCTTCCTCCTTGGCTAGAATGGAGAAGGAAAGAAGAAGATTTGGTGGTGAAATAGAATGATTTGGTGGAGAAATTGCTAGGGATTGCTCTCTAGGAATTTGGGAAAGAACAAGAGAGAGAGTGTGGATGAGAATAATGAAATGAACTTGAGCCTATCCTCTCCCAAAGTGGCTGGCCATATGGGGCTATTTGTCCTATTATGGTAAGGTCCAAAATGCCTCCACTAACCTATTCTATGAGTATTAGGAAAGGGCTAATTGGTTGAGGCTACATTACTCATTCTAAATTCTCTAATCACACTAACCATATCCATAATAATTAGTCTAACCTCTAAATAAAATATTTCTATCATGTGGACTAAAATTAATATCATGTGGGCCATGCCTAACTAGTGTGTGGGTTCCACTAGAGTCAAACTACCCCCGGGTCCCCGTTTCAAGTCGAATTGAGTTGAAATTCGAACCCGACTCAAATAACCCCAAAACAATATCATAAATAATAAAATAATATCAAAATAATTCAAAGAGGTCAAATGCAAAAATATCCTTAGGCCAAAAATGACATTAAAATATCATAATCACATGGTTAGGCTCTAGGTCAAACAGTCTCTAGGGTTTCACTAGCAAAACGTCAAAACCACAAGTCATTGATTTAAATAATTTTAAAATGATTTAAAATCAACAAAAATCATATCATGAATTAAATATTATTATTAAAATAATTATAAATACGAAATTTCAAAATTACCCTCATTTGAAAACTGGGTGCTACAACTCTACCCACCTTAGAAAAATTTCGTCCTCGAAATTAAAATATCCATACTCCCTCTAGGTCAAACCCCCACAAATAAAGTCCCAGATTAAAACAAATCATGTGATCAAAAGGACGACAGACAGGGTCATGGCATACGATGGTAGTGAAAGTCTCATCTAGGTATACTAGTCATGCTAACCGAAACGGTCATAGGGTATCAAAACATACAAGCAATTTAGGGTGCTAAACTAGAGAAGTTACAGAAACAACAAACCATCAAAACTGTAAGGCGGTCTACCATCCTATATGAAACTGGTACTTATCAAAACAAAATAAAGGCAACTACCAATTATCTGAAAAAGGGTACAGAAAATCAAATTCAAAAATTAAGGAATTGAAAATCACTTGCATTGAAATCCAAATCACAATATATATATACAGAGAGAGCGTTAGAGAGGAAAAACTAGCATTATGTAATGTTATGTGGTTTGTGTGTGTATGGGTGTATGTGAAATATACCTGAAATTGTATATGAGCTATCCTGTTACACTACTCATGGCATATGGGTTAACAACCTACAATACACAACCTATTTAATCATAACATGCATTGCTAACCATAAACATCTATAAGAGATAGAGATTTAGTTATGTATATACATATATTATAACATGTATGCCTAAGCTCTATATATATCTATACAAGTATGTGATCATAACATAGAGAGGAAAGGTTAGGTTACATGGCAGCGTATACTAAGTTAGGGTGTGTGTGTGTCCTTGTACAGGGTTATAGCTTGGTATTGAAAGGTTAAACCCAGTTTTAGTTCAGCATTTACATACAAAATCTGAAAATAAGCTAACATTTAAACCAGTGTAATATTAGCATTATGCAGTCTCAGATTTTACAAATTTAACATAACTTAACTAATTTCTCTAAAAATTGAAACTCTGCAGATATCATATATGTCCAGTTATGTAGACAAAACTAATAACATAAAATTTATATTTAAATTACGAATTTAAACTGGAAAAGCAGAAAACCAGAAATATTGGGGTTTTGAAAATTTTAACATTAACAACATATTAATATGTATTTAGATAGGTGAAAAATCAAGTGTAGAATGCATATGTATCAGGCAAGTGTCCACTATGTAAATATACTCATATATTCTCATGTCCCAAAAAAAATTAATTCTACGTTAAGACCAACATTTAGATTCCTACCAAGATCGCAAAATAGGTGATTGACGAAATCAAGGCAGTTTTATTATTATTATTCAATACTAGAATAATAGCAAGCAGGAAATAACGATAAAAGCTGTTTGCTTATTTGCCTAAAAGAAGGAACCATTTTGAAACCAGAGCTAAATATCAAATCCAAGATAAAGTCTAGCAAAATCATCGATTCATTGTATTAAGAAGAAACTCATAGCAAGAAGTTACACAAGCTACTCCTAAGTTAAATAATTAGAAGCAAAACAAAGCAAAACAAATAATAATTCTTTTTGAAGGACTGCATCAAAGTAGAGAAAACATGCTTGAAAATATTTAAGGTACAATCTGATAATCATATGCGTCTATCCAAAATCATGGTACTCTAAATTCCCGTCATACTAGTAAGCAAGGCTACGATAATCACAGAGTCCTTGACTTATGCACATACCTCTAGAATCGTGGTATTTAACATTTTTGCGGTGCCGCTAGCTTGGCTGCGAAAACCTTAAATTCCTACACCCGAGAAATATATCCAGAGTCAGACTATATGTCCTCACCATGCTGGCAAATGTGACTATAGAAGACTAGATTCCATAACATAGATGACCTAGCCCACATAATTTCATCTTGTCAAAAAAAATTAAATTAAATCAACAATGAATACCCATAAATCAAATCAAATTTATCAACGAACTTCAAAATTCAAAATGAACAAAAATACATCAAAATAAAACTCGGATGCAACAGCTATCATCAAGATTCAAAATTCGACAATCATTCATCAAAATCAATGAATACAACTCAAATTCAACCATAATCCATCAAAATCAAATTTAACAACAGTAAGTAAAAATAAATCAAATCAAGGAAAAAAAGAGTTATCAAATCGAAGTTAAAATAAGATTCTCAAGGGTCGTTCCGGAAATCTCTCAAGGGTTCTTAACTGTGATTGAGTACCTTCAAAATATATCCTATTCCTACTGCAGGCTGTAGTGGTACTCAAGTTCGAATACCACTACATAAACTCGACCTGCATGGGCCACCACTAAAAACGTGTCACGACCCGCACCCACTGTTAGGGTACGAGAACGTAACAACGCCCAGCCTACGTCGCAGTATCGGCGGTAGAACGCTGTCCTAAGTCACATCATCTAACAATATAATGCTAAGCAGATACAGTCTCAATCACATTTAAGGTAGAGCATGATAAGGTTAGATAAAACATAAAATCCAAAGAGATACGGGAGATAGAAGTTTAAGTGTCTAAGATACAAAAACCCAGAAATACATCTTAAAACTCAAATACAGTAATCTACAAAGTAAATACAACTCCAGACAAATGAAATAACTATCTAAACAACCTCTAAGGTGTCTCCTCTAGGCTAGCAGGCAACCTCCAAGCTATCTGTAAAATTTATCAACAGGTCCAGTCAGGACAGGAACGAGCACATCTCATCTAGAAAACCCAAGTAAATGACAGAGAACTATAAAGCAGTTATAGGCAGTTGTATTGATGAAAATGGCAATTTATGTTCAGGTGATGGTAAGAAAGACAGATAAGGTGCAAGGAAAGTAAATAACTAAACAAGAGAAGAAAATCATAGCAATGAAGTCTGTAAAAATAAAACTAATTGAACCAGGGTAATATGATATGAAGTCCAGACAACAATGTAGACCAGTGTAACTCCAATGTAAGTCCAGTACAAGATGAATCTAATACAAGATGAATCCAGTAAGGGACGATTCCAGTTATAGTGATCAATGATTCCAGGGTGAGTCCAGCCTATACTCTAACAGTGTATTTTAAAATACCAAGATCGACATGTAAACGGCTGTGGGTAATCCGGCACACCTCTCACTGATCAGGCGAAAGATGGCTATCATTCCAGTAGATTCCAGTAGGGGTTGATTCCAGTAATGGAGTATGTCTACATGTCTTACTCTAGTATTTTCCCTCCCAGCAAGTGAATCCAGAATTCCGACACAATGATTCAAGATGAGTCCAGCCAAAATATAATGATACCAGTAAATGATTCCAGTAAATGATTCTAGCAGGTGATTCCAGTAATTAAAGCCGAAAATGATGATACCAGTAATAGAGGCCAGAAAATAAATATGTGTCGTATACATGAATCCAGTAATATTCACACGTGTTGTAACAAAGAATCGCATACAACTAACTAGAACTGAAATACAGTAATTGACAAATAAATGAGAGAACTATCAGAGAATGTACTCGTCTGATAACCTGAACAACTGATAAGTATAGGGGGTCCAACTGCAGCCACAGAGTCCTATTTAAAGCAACACAGATTATAAGGTATCTGGCTTCTAATTAGAACAGCACAAGTCACAACATGTCCAGAAGGGTAGTATAAAGCACTACAATACATTCTACATGAATCTAGGTCAAACTAGGCCAAAGTCAACCCTTGGTCAACTCTGGTCAACTGCACTAGTCAAACTAGGTCATGTCCTAACCCAGTAAGTCTTACTAGGCCTAACCAAGACTATCCTAGCAAGCACACATCAATACAAGGCTATACAAGCCAACATACACCCAACTCTATATAGCATGCAATTATTCAATACTCAAATAGGCAAGAATTCACATTGGATATACACTAGGTAATCTATTACTTTAATCTATATATGTCTACACATATATACACATGCATATATTGGTATTCAACATTAGGTCTATAATCATGACATTTCAAATGGTTATATAAACTTATATATTACAACACAATATGCTAACATATATATAATATACATACATAGCTAAGTTAACTATATTCATAAATACTTATTTAAGAGGCTATGTGTGTGTATGTGAACATGGCAAAGGGGCAAGTGAGGTTAAATGGGCATACATAGTGTATACATATCAAAGAGTGTCAAAGTGTAAGTGAACAATGTGTCAAGTGTGATAGTGTCAACATAGTGTAAGGGAGTACATGAGGTAATATAGGATTTGTGTTAACATAGAATATTACATCTCATTAACTTGTATATTGCATACATTACATCTATTATTACATTACATACTATGGAACCTACATATTCATTACAAGCCATACTTATACATGCTTACATTAGATAGGATACTTACACCTCATACATCATTTATTTAACCATTTACTCATGCTTGTATTCTCTATTTAATTACATAATGTATATACATTAACATGGATTAAAATCAAATAGAACATTATATTACACACAAGGGTGCACAAAATGCATATGCCGAATAGTAACTCCTACTAATAATCAATACTGTACCATCTCAGCATGAATTAAAATTTAGGATTAAATTATGTTATAGATCTATGTGTTAGCTTTCCAAAACTTTAAACGGATCGCATTTTCGTTTTCGAAAACTCCCGGAATCGCAAAAACACCGAGAACGCGTTTGTCTTTCGTACAGCTGACACTCAAATAATTCTCCAGAAAGTTACAGAAAGAATTAGGCCTATTAATACATGTTTTTGGAAAGCTAACTTCAATACGCTTCTTTTAAAAAAAAACAAGAGATTAAACCGAGCTTTGAGCTAGAAGTTATGACATTTCTAAATTAGGGCTGAAATTAAAAACGTGGATAAAAATTATGACGGATTTAGGTAGTTTGAGACAAAAGAACACAAGTATATAACATAATATATCAAGAACTCACTCTCTACACTAATATGTATATATGAGACACTATAGAACACATCTCCAATACAAAAATATGAGATTAAACATGTAATAATTTATTCATACATAACAACAACACATAGTGTGTCCAAATTTAGGATTTTCCCACATGGACACAACCACAACACAAAGGACACTCCTATGACCTCCAAATGGACACGAAATGGACACAAATGGAGATACAACTATGGGGTCATTCCTATGGGTTCAAAATAGACCTATATGCATGAAGAAATTAAAAGAAGAAGGGATTTATACCTCCTGGTAGATCGAATCGAAGAAAAGCCTTCCCGGAGCGACACCGACACGTAGAGATTCCAAAAGGACACGAACGAGCTCCGAATCCTCCCAAACTTGGGTAGCTTCCTCCTTGGCTAGAATGGAGAAGGAAAGAAGAAGATTTGGTGGTGAAATAGAATAATTTGGTGGAGAAATTGCTAAGGATTGCTCTCTAGGAATTTGGGGAAGAACAAGAGAGAGAGTGTGGATGAGAATAATGAAATGAACTTGAGCCTATCCTCTCCCAAAGTGGCTGGCCATATGGGGCTATTTTTCCTATTATGGTAAGGTCCAAAATGCCCCCACTAACCTATTCTATGAGTATTAGGAAAGGGCTAATTGGTTGGGGCTAAATTAGTCATTCTAAAGTCTCTAATCACACTAACCTTATCCATAATAATTAGTATAACCTCTAACTAAAATATTTCTATCATGTGGACTAAAATTAATATCATGTGGGCTATGCCTAACTAGTGTGTGGGTCCCACTAGAGTCAAACTACCCCCGGGTCCCCGTTTCAAGTCGGATTGAGTTGAAATTCGAACCCGACTCAAATAACCCCAAAACAATATCATAAATAATAAAATAATATCAAAATAATTCAAAGAGGTCAAATGCAAAAATATCCTTAGGCCAAAAATGACATTAAAATATCATAATCACATGGTTAGGCTCTAGGTCAAACAGTCTCTAGGGTTTCACTAGCAAAATGTCAAAACCACAAGTCATTGATTTAAATAATTTTAAAATGATTTAAAATAACCAAAAATCATATCATGAATGTAATATTATTATTAAAATAATTATAAACATGAAATTTCAAAATTACCCTTATTTGGGAAACTGGGTGCTACATGAACAATGCGGGAGACAATGGTTCTCCCTGTCGAACACCTCGAAATGCCTGAAAGTAACCCGCCGATTCTCCATTGATTAGGGGAGCAAACTAGACATTGTCTTGGATTCGAAGCATCATATCCACCCACTTATTATGAAATCCAAACTTTCGCAGCACTTTCAACAAAAATCTCCAATCTAACCGATCATAGGCCTTCATCATATCTAATTTGATAGCAATATTTCCTCCCCAATGCTTCTTATTCATCGTCGCCACAATCTCCTGTGCTAGAACAATGTTATCAACTATTTCTCTTCCACGTAAAAACCCACTCTGTTCAAGGGGAAATGAGCCTGGGCAACAATGGAGCCAATCGGAGAGCTAGAGTCTTCGAAATAATCTTGTTCAAAACCGAGCACAGACTAATAGGGCAATAATCCGTAAAGAATTTTGGCTGTTTTGTCTTTGGGATCAAAACCAATAAAGTGTTTGTTATAGCTCTAGGTAGAGAGAACCCATCAAAGAACATTCCCACCGCCTCTGTGACAACTTCTCCTATGATCTTCCAGCTACTGAGAAAAAATTTAGGAGTGAACCCATCTGGTCCCGAAGCACTATTCATGTCCAACGATTTAATCGTAGCATACAGCTCATCTTTGGTCGAAAGGGCAATAAGACGGTCATTCTCTTCTTCCCCTACCAAACAGGGTATAACCGAAAGCAAATCTTCATCTTCTTTGAAGTCTCCTCTCTGATATAATGCCGAGTAATATTCAACCGCATATGATTGTATATGAGCCTTATCGATCAACAAAGTATCATTCAGAGTAGATATGGAGTGTATCCTGAGAGCTTTCTTCTTATAGTTCACACATTCATGAAAGTATGCCGAATTCTTATCGCCTTCTAAATCCCACTTCAACCTAGACTTCTGTTTCCAGAACTCCTCCTCAATACGAACGCGTCATTTCAGCAATGCAGCTGCTTGGCTAAGTGTAATTTTGTTTCTCTCTGAGCCATCTGCTTCGACAACAAGCTCAGCTGCTAACACCTTTTCCTCCGCTTCCCTAACTGCTTGAAATAAGTCCCCATAGGTTGCACGACTCTACGTGGATAACGCCTTCCTGCATGCGTCCAATCGAAGCGCAACCTCAGTATGGCCATGCCGATGATCCACTGAGTGCCATGCATCGAGAATCAGCTGTTGATAGTCTGTATGTTTTCTCCAGAAATCAAGAAACCGAAATTGCTTATAACCACCTTGTTGTTGAGCTAAGAATCGAACTAGAATTGGAGCATAGTCCGATTCAAGTCGATTCAAATGTTCCTCAATAGTGCAAGGGGCCAGCTGGTGCCATCTTGTGTCCATGAAGACCCGATCCAAACGTGATGCACGACGATCGAAATTATCAGACTTCACCCAGGTATAGGCGCTCCCAGTGAAAGGTAACTCAGAAATACCCGCTTCTAACTGAAAATTGGCAAATTCCTGAATGGACACCGCATCTGCTCGTCAGCCCCCCAGTTTTTCCTCCGCTTTAAGCACAGCATTAAAATCCACACCAACTATCCATGGCTATCTGAGCGAGCTTTGCAGCTCCAGTAACCTATCCCATAGTAGCCTGCGTCCTTCCTTCTTATTATCTCCATGCACGATAGAGATAAGAGTCTCAAACGGTAGCAAAGGATCTACCAATCGAATAGATAAAGCTTGATCGAAAGACTCCACCAGTGTGATATCACAATTGGCCCTTGCCATGACCCATATATTTCCCTTAGAGTTAGAGAAAGCCAATAAGAACCCTAGCTTAACCCGATAACGAGTGAGTTGCTCAATATCCACTTTAGGTTCAATTATAGCCACAAAATTAATATTATGTGTTCTAATAATAGTCTCCAAACGCTTAAAAGTCATTGCGTTCGCAACTCCTTGAACGTTCCAATTCAGGAAGTTAAACATTAAGGGTTTGGGAGCTACCTGCATTTGTTTTGCTTACAGTCGAGTGCGTGACTCTATCAGATGACACCACCAGCTTCCTCCCCTTCGGACGCTTTTGTGTAGGTCCCTTTTCAGTTTGAGCTCCTTGTGGCAATGGCTCTGGATGCATGTCTCCACTTCCTGCTTCACCACCTTCTTCATGATCCGGATCCAGCTCTCCCCCTGTTGGTTTTATAAGGTCGTCATCTTCTCGACCAAGACGTTCTTCTTCCTCCATAATGTCCGCCCAGTTACTATGCAGCCCCCGAAATTCTCCTTCCTCTAACTCATCTAACGATGTCGAAGTAACCACGGTAGTAGCCTGTACAGTAGCCTGAATAGGCAAAACCCCTGCCGTCATATCGTCGTAAATATACATGCGAAACTCTGAGTCATTAAGGGCTGACGTCTGCTCTACGTTGATTGGAACACTTGGACCTGGAGGATTACTACCTGGGGGGACGTGAGATGGCGGCATAGCAGCTTCAACATGAGTGGCTGTATGAGCATCATTATTCCCCCCACCCGAGGGATTAGCAGCATCATTAATGTTAGTCTGGTCAGCATCCTCTCTTTGCAAGATCGACGTGACTTGTGGAGGTTTGGGAGGCCGACGCGTGTCCCGTCGTGCAGTAATGACGATTTCAGTTAACCCCTCTTGCATGACAGCCTTCCCTTTGTTCTTCAACTTGCAGGAGTCCACTGACACACACACACACATATATATGTATATATATATATATATATTTTATATATATATATATATATATATATATATAAAATATATATATATATATATATATATATATATATATATATATATACCTGAAAAAATATATATATATATATACCTGAAACATCAGTGCATCACACAGCACCCGTCCAGCTACTCTGTACTAACTGCTCAGCAAATACCAGAAGAGATCACCAGGTCCTAAGGAGGACGTAGCAAGATACATAAATACATGCCATAATATGAACTGAATAAAAGGAACAACCCAAATCATAACATGGTCCAATATCCAGTCATCAATCAGTAAACCATATCTCAGATCAATTATGAACAATGGATGGCATACCAGCCCATGATAAGTCACTGTCCCATGATACGGTCCGTTATAGGTACACGAACTAACCATTCTATGTGAATGCATGTTGAAGACAACTTTTGAAACGTATGGGTAGGTAAAAAAAGATATAACACCGGAGAACGAACCGAAATCAGATCATGAGCTGATAATTCGCACGTATACTAGTATACCTCCAGACCATACCTAGTGCGCAGTTAGTGGCCGCTACCGGATATATCCCCTAGTATACATATGTGCCCATAATCGGGTAACGATAGCCCATAATCGGGTAACACTGAGGCTAAATTGCCGTCTGTCCCATACGCCTACTGATTGTCTTCCCTGCCCCTGAACTGTATAAGTTGTATCCACAACTCAGACAATCCATATCTCAATGCGAGTCTCTAACCTAGACATCATCTAACTCCATATGTACCGACATACGAACCACTCGCATCGATGATCAGTCGAACGCGAGAGCTCATGCCAACACAATAAATCCTCACTCATAGTGCCGTGTAATGTCTCGTAAAAAGTCATAGAAGTTATTCGGGATAACTTCACCATTTCGGGCACGTCTACTAACTCTAAGTCACACGCACGCACCCATAACAGCGATACCACCATTGATAAAACCCAAGTTATCCTTGGATAAACACTACCAGTGTCACAACAAAAACACAAGAATAAATATGAATAATTTAAACAGAACAAGTGTGGCTAGGTATCTTGCCTGGGTAAAGTAGTGAGCCGATGACATCCTGCAAGCGAATAATCAAGTCCAAGAAAGGTAGTAACATAGGAGTCTCCATAAATATCTTCGGAAGCTAAAACAAACATCACCAACATTCCCGAAATAAGATGAATAGCTAAGATAGACTACCCATAAGTCTAATTCTGGATACAGGGGAAAAATAGTAATTTGGGGTCAAAATACGGTCAATTGTTGAACCCTCTTGTACCGAAATTCATGCCAAGATCAAAGTAATCATAATCTAGCAAACATTATGTCCATGAGTCTATAATGACGATAAGAATCCAACAATATATCCAGAATTGGATTTCGATAAGTCGATCTCAAAATGACCCGTTGACTCGGACTATGGGACTCGATTTGTACCAAAATACGTGCCAAGGCCAAAGTACACTAAACCTAGCAAACTCTATATCAACAAGTCCATAATGATGATATAAACTAAACTGTATATCCAGAATTGGATTCCGATGAGCCGATCTCAAAATGACCCGTTGACCCGGACTATGAGACCCGATTTGCACCGAAATACGTGCTAGGGCCCATGTCCTCCAAATCTATCAAACTATATATCAATTCAGGGATGAACGATGTTGTGAGTCCATGGTGGTGTCAAATTAGAATTCAGAGTCCCAAATTCAAAGTTGGAATTTTACAAGTTAGAAATTACGAATTCTGACGGCCAACTTTGGCGTCAAATTCAACCAATCAAACGACCTCACAATAGAATAAAATTTTAATCATAAGAAGAGGGTTAAACCAGCTATGCACAGGAGTCGGTGGCTCGCAAAACTAAACTACGATGGTAGACAAACAAATCCAAGAAGTTGGCTCCACAAAATTGTCAAAAATAAATACAATTATTTGCGCAACTTGGTGGCCGATTTTGACCTAGCAAATGATCGAATTAACGGATAAAAATTTAGGTGGAGGTAGATATATATCGGGATTGGAACGACAAAATGATTTCGATGATCCAACGGCCGGATTGCACAAAACATTTGTGCAAATTTGCTGTCTTGAAACACAAATTTTGACTTTGTCATTGCGTGCGTCACGACGGAATCCTGAGAATTTTTTGAAATCGACTATTGCGATCTCAGGTGAAGACAGGGTCGTATAGGGGTATATTGGGCTATTCACGTCGGCCGACGGAGAGGTCGACAACGAGCTCGGTCGTGGTCAAGCGTGCGAGGAGGCACGTGCAGTATGCTGTCGCGATGAGGCATGTACGGGTGTGCGCTGCCAAGCAGTACGTGCTGGGCTCGAGGCGAGGTTGTGCAGGCGCATGGCTGTGGTGGCATGCAGTACGTGGCCAGTCCCACGGTGGGGGACCAATATTGATGGTAGCTGCTGTATGCACTGTTGCAGCAGTACGACTGCCTCAGGACAGCGATAGCATTGCACATGTACAGTCGTGTGGGGTGCTGCAGGGCACCGTGGTGGTCGGTACGATGCCCCTAGGTTGTTATTGGAAGGTGGAAACAACCATAGTAATGGTCGGTTGCTGCCTCCACCGTAGCTACTATGGTAGTAGAGTTAGCAGCAGCATAAACATGGAAGAGAAAGGAAAAAATATGGAGTGGAGAAGAAGATGGGGAGTATAGGAAGGAGGAAGAGAATTAGGGTTCGGGGGGTTCTTTGTGGAGTGAAGAAGGAGAAGAAGAAGAAGAAGAAGAAGAACAGTAAAAGAAGAAGAATAAGAAGAAGAAGAAGAAGAAGAAGAAGAAGAAGAAGGGAACTATCTGTAAGCCCACTTTCCAATTTTTTTATTTGATTATGATTTACTTTTATGGTCATTAGGAGTCTTACCTAAGCTCATAAGGGATCTATAATCATATTACGGTCATTTGGACCTTAGTAAACATTATTTATCTATTTTATAGTTTATTATAATTTTAGATATTTTATATAATTTTTAAATAACTATTTTATGAAGATTTATATATTCTATTGAATTTCATGATTTACCATATGGCCATTCGGGATTATTTTTGGGACCCAGTATTTTATTTATGTTCTAGAACCTCAAAAACTATTTTCTAAATTTTTTGGATTTTTTTGGTATTTTCTAGAATTACTTTGATAATTAGATATAGGAAAAACCTATTTTCTGGGACTTTTGGAATTTATTGTGCTAGCCTAAGAGCAAATATTGATCCCAAATATTTTTCCAGGGTTGATTATGCTATTTTATATTTTCTAGAATTTTTCCATTTTTTGGGAATTTTTAAGTATTTATTTCTTAAGGTTTATATATTTTTAAAGGCTTCCAATATTTATTATGAGGCCAATTGGGACTAATATGAGGTAAAGTATTTTTTTTATTTTGACTCTAGGATGTTAGAAATATTTTCTGTAATTTTCTAGAATTTTTCTGGAATTTTTAGGATTTTATTTGAGTTTATTTGGCCTTAGAATGATTTTTAGATCATTTTGTTAAAATAAAAACCAATAGTACCTAGTCAGCAATGGGAGCCCACCCGTCAGCCAGCCAGTGGCGTGGGGACAGGCCTACCTGTCAGTCAGCTAATGCTGACTGGGCTTACTAGTTAGGAGCCATGGCTCCACCGACTCCGAGTCGGCTCAGCGAAGCAGCAACGACATCTAGCCGTCCATTTCTGAGCGGAAGCCACGGATGGCCACCACGTGGCAGCTCTGTTGAGATGTTCCATCGACTCATCGAGCTGCAGCTCGGTATATAAATATATATATGTAGAAGCAGAAAACCCTAATTATCTCAGACGATTTTGAGGAATTTGATCTTGGAGAACCCCGACTTCCCGAGGCGATTGCCGTCAACTCTGACATCCTTTTAGCATGCCATTTTTTGTTTGATTCATATGGAGGTAAATTTTAGAATATGTAATTTATTTTCATATAGTTTGTTCCTAAATTTTTGGAGAATTCGCAGAGTGTCGGTTGTCCGAAACATGACACGTTTTGGTATTTTCGATATTCCGGGAGGACCGAAAATCGAAATCATGAACCGTTTGAAGTTTAGGAAATCTAGCACACAGAGCTCTACGAAATATATTTTTCCTAGCAATTACTTCATTCATCTAGTATTTTAGTTATTCTGTTGAACTCAGAATTGATCTGTGAATTACCGTTTTGGTCATGATTAGCCATAACGGCGATATCTTTTGACCAAAATACGAATTTGCAGCATGGTTGATTCCAGTGCACTTGTGACACTGAAATCCACCAAGGTACATTTTCAAAATCTAGAGTTCACGACGTTTGACTAGATAGTCAACGACACACCTCGATTTGCGTGTCATGGTTTCCAAAATTAGAAACATGACTTTGGATGTCCAAAATTGCATGTTTAGATTATATTTAGATTATTATTAGGTTAAATGATATTTTTAAGTAATTTATTCAAGAATTAACTATTATTAGATTAGTAACCCTACTAGCCACTATTCCATGAATTTAAAACTAGAACCTTAGAATTGACTTATGGTTTTCGTACACGGTTCGTAGTACGATATGTGTTATAGGTCGACAGCTTCTAGATTGGCATTCACCTCATCCTCTACTTATGACTATGGTTTGTGCAAGGATTCAGGCAAGTACAGTATTATATTTATGTTTTGGTCCATTATAATGTTTTCTCTATCATTTTCTTATTTGATATCCCATTGAGATATTACTTCATATTCCATTGAGATACGATTGTGACACCGTAGTTATTGTATCCTTCTTAGTGTATCATTGATGTTATTGTTTGTTAGAGAGTCGGAAGGGGAAAAATACTCGGTATGTACGTGAACAAATCCAACTATTTTGATTGTGGATAGCTAAGTCATACACCCCACGTATGAGTTAGCCATACCCTATTATTGTGGTTAGCCATCGTATGATGTGCCGTATTAGCCCAGCCGTTCACATATTAAAAGGTATTTCACGCACACATAGTTGTTTCTATTATTCTTTTACAGTTTACACCTTGCTAATTCACATCTTGCCAATTCATATTTTGTTAGATCATATCTCGTTAGATCACATCTTTCTAGTTTACATTTTGCCAGTTCTTATCTTATTCGTTCATACCTTGCTAGTTACATCCTGCTAGTTCATATCTTGCTAGTACTAGTTCTTTATATACCCTTTGTCATCGTTGTTTCTCGTTGTTCTAACTTATTTTGGACTAACAGCATTAATTGCAATATGGTTCTACTCTGCTCCTTTCCTGACTAGATCATTTTTATAGGTGAGGTTGACGTGCCTACTCTTGCGCTATGGGCCATACGAGGGGGAGATAGTTACTCGAAGGCCAAACCATAGAAGACTACTTAGTTGTGTGGTAGTTTTCTATAAATGTGAAAGCTTACATTCTTCTTCAAATGTAAAGCTTCTATATTTTGTAAAGTTGATTTAGTTGTTATGAATGAGCAGTTAGCATTTATGAGCACTTTTTTATTGTGGGCTAGACAGCGTACTACCGTCGATATCGTGGCGTAGGCCGGGCTTGGACACGCACTCGTATCCGAAAAACGGGTACGGGCCGTGACAAGTTTTTTTGGTGGCCCATGCAGGTCATTTTCGCAAAAGATTGTGAACTTTGTGGTAGTACTTAAGTTAGTCGTACTACTGCAAGCCTGTGACTAAAAAATTGCTCATTGACAATTAGGATTGATTTAATTTTAGAGAATGACTAGGACCAGGAGTTCCTTATTCAATTTGACCCTTGGGTAGTTAAGGTTGCTAATTAGGCCATGTGATTTAGCTAATAATTTATTGAATTTTAAACCCTATTAGATATTTGATACGATGTTAGGATCAAAAGTGGGTAGACTATTCGCTTGGTAAGTTAGGCCTTCATAGAATTCAATTTCTAATTTTGATCATTTGTGCCATTTTATCTTCTGACTTCTCTAAACCTCGTTTTATTTTCAAAACTATTTTGCGATTGTTTTATTTTCAATTTCTAATCTTGGTTTAATTATCTATATATTAATTCAAGTCGTCTTCGTTTATTTTGCGATCATTTTGTTTTCAAAACTGATACTTTTATTCAAGGACATATACTTACATTTTTTTATCATGATGACTTGTTTGAATTTATAGAAGTTCCTTTAAAATTCTTATGGATATAGTTGAAATAATTTTTGATGACTTAAAATAGTAAGCCAGATGCGTACTGTCCCTATTTATTTGAATTATGGAGACTGCGGATTCACTACAGCCAGCAGCGCACTGGCGTGGCATGACCCCTAAGTTGAAATAATTTCAAGTAAGCATAGCTTGTCAAATGTCACTAAAGCTATATCCAAGTTGCATTATTTGATCCTTTGATTTATTATGTCAACATGGGATAGAGTTGATAGAGTGTTCGATACCATATTATATTTGAGTCATGATATCAAGGGTTACTCGAATCAGATGTACACTGGCGGGGCATAAATTTTTGGTAAAGTGACTTCATGTATACATACGGTTTTTGAATATTATAGAGATTACATCCTTTCGACATATGACTATTGATTAATTTTTTTATTCTTTTCCTTTATTTCTTGAACATTTTTATCTTATCCTTCTATTTTTGGAATGTTATTTGGCTCATAGCAATCTTTAAAATCTAATTGATTTTCTTTTTTCTAGATTCCTAATCTTATCTAGATGTTGATTCTTAATCGTATCCTCCGAAATTTCAAGGACGAAATTTTTCTAAGGTGGATAGATTCGTAAGCCCACTTCCCGACCTCTTTTTATTTGATTATGAATTACTTTTATGGTCATTAGAAGTCGTACCCAAGCTCATAAGGGAGCTATAATCATATTATGGTCATTTGGACCTTAGTAAGCATTATTTAGCTATTTTATAGTTTATTATAATTTTTAGATATTTTAGATAATTTTTAAATATCTATTTTATGAAGATTTATATATTCTATTGAATTTCATGAAATACCATATGGACATTCGGGATTATTTTTGGGACCCGGTATTTTATTTAGTTTCTAGAACCTCAAAAACTATTTTCTAAATTTTTTAGATTTTTTTGGTATTTTCTGGAATTACTTTGATAATTAAATGTAGGAAAAACCTATTTTCTAGGACTTCTGGAATTTAGTGTGCTAGCCTAAGAGCAAATATTGATCCAAATATTTTTTTAGGGTTCATTATGCTATTTTATATTTTCTAGAAATTTACCATAATTTTTGGGAATTTTTAAGTATTTATTTATTAAGGTTTATATATTTTTAAAGGCTTCCAATATTTATTATGTGGCCATTTGGGACTAATATGAGGTAAAGTATTTTTATTTTGACTCTAGGAGGTTAGAAATATTTTCTGTAATTATCTAGATTTTTTCTTGAATTTTTAGGATTTTATTTGAGTTTATTTGGCCCTAAAATATTTTTTTAATTATTTTCTGAAAGTAAAAACCCAGTAATACCCAGTCAGCAGTGGGGGGGGCCACCCGTCAGCCAGTTAGCGGCATGGGGGCAGGCCCACCTGTCAGTCAGCTAATGCTGACTAGGCTTCCTAATTAGGAGCCTTGGCTCCACCTACTCTAAGTCGGCTCAGCGAAGCAGCAACGGCATCTAGCCGTCCATTTCTGAGCGGGAGCCATGGATGGCCGCCACATGGCAGCTCTGCAGAGCCGTTCCACCGACTCGCTGAGCTGCGGCTCAGTATATATATAAATACATATACGCAGAAGCAGAAAACCCTAATTATCTCAGTCGATTTTGAGGAATTTGATCTTGGAGAACCCCGACTTCCCGAGGCGATTGCCGTCAACTCCGACCACCTTTTAGCGTGTCATTTTTTGTGTGATTTTTATCGAGGTAAACTTTAAGAATACGTAATTTATTTTCGTATAGTTTGTTCCTAAATTTCTGGAGAATTCGTAGAGTGTCGGTTGTCCAAAACTTGAAACGTTTTGGTGTTTTCGAGATTTCGGGAGGACCTGAAATCGAAATTACGAACCGTTTGAAGTTTCGGAAAGCTAAGACAGGGCTCTACGACATATATTTTTCCCAGAAATTAATTTATTCATCTATTATTTTATTTATTCTATTGAACTCAGAATTAATCGGTGAATTACCGTTTTGGTCATGATTAGCCATAACGGCGATATCTTTTGACCAAGATGTGAATTTGTGGCATGGTTGATTGCAGCGCACTTGTGGCGCTGAAATCTACCAAGGTGCATTTTCATAATCTAGAGTTCACAACATTTGACTAGATAATCAACGGTACGTCTCGATTTGCGTGACATGGTTTCCAAAATTGAAAACATAACTTTTGATGGCCAAACTTGCATGTTTAGATTATATTTAGACTATTATTAGGTTAAATTATAAGTTCAAGTAATTTATTCCAGAATTAACTATTATTAGATTAGTAACCCAACTAGCCACTATTCCATGAATTTAGAATTAGAACATTGGAATTGACTTGTGGTTTTCGTGCACGGTCCGTTGTGCGATATGTGTTATAGGTTGATAGCTTCTAGATCGGCATTCCCCTCATCCTCTACTTGTGACTATGGTTTGTGCAAGGATTCAGGCAAGTACAATATTGCATTTTTTTGTTCATTATAATATTTTCTCTATCATTTCCTTATTTGATATCCCATTGAGATATTGCTTGATATTCCATTAAGACATGACATCGTCATTATTGTATCCTTCTTAGTGTATCATTGATCGTTATTGATTGTTAGAGAGTCGGGAGGGGAAATATTCGGTAAGTACGTAAACAAACCAAACTATTTTGATTCTGGATAGCTAAGTCATACACCCCACGTATGAGTTAGCCGTACCCTATTATTGTGGATAGCCATCGTAGGATGTGCCGTATTAGCCCAGTCGCTCACGTATTAAAAGGTATTTCACACACATAGTTGTTTCTATTATTCCTTTATAGTTTACACCTTGCTAGTTTACATCTTGCCAGTTCATATTTTGTTAGATCATATCTTGTTAGATCACATCTTGCTAGTTTAAATTTTGTCAGTTCTTATCTTATTAGTTCATACCTTGCTAGTTACATCATATTAGTTAATATCTTGCTAGTTCATATCTTGCTAGTACTAGTTCTTTATATACCCTTTATCATCATTGTTTCTCGTTGTTCTAACTTATTTTGGACTAACAACATTAATTGCAATATGGTTATACTCTGCTCCTTTCCTGACTGGATCGTTCTTATAGGTGAGGTTGACGTGCCTATTCTTGCGCTATGGACCATACGAGGGGGAGATAGAGACTCGAAGGCCAAACCATAGAAGACTAGTTAGTTGTGTGGTAGTTTTCTATAAATGTGAAAGCTTACATTCTTCTTCAAATGTAAAACTTCTATATTTTTTAAAGTTGATTTAGTTGTTGTGAATGAGCAGTTAGCATTTATAAGCACTTGTTTATTGCGGGCTCAATAGCTTACTACCGCCGAAATCGTGGCATAAGCTGGGCTTGGACACGCACTCGTATCCGAAAAGCGGGTACGGATCGTGACACTATCGGCCAACATTGGGGGTGGGTTGTGTGTGTTAAAGAAATAGAAGATAGTAGAGAGGTTGGAGGGATGAGGTTGAGTGTTGGAGTAGTTTAGGTCTCTTGTTTAGTCATAGGTTAACTAGTATGACATGTAAGGGGGTGTATGAGTGAGTTATGGGAGGGGTGGTAGCCATCATTGTGCTTGGCCATTTATGCTAGAATTAATGGAGAGGGTAGTGTGTTCCTTTGGTTAGGCCATATTTTAGGGTTATGGCCAATGGTGTTGTCCATTAGATTTTGTGAGTGTTTAGCCTTGGTGTTGGGTGTTTTGTAGAGTGTTGTGTAGTGTAGTCTATTTGGGTGGTCACGAGGGAGTCATAAGTAGTTCGGGTTGGGTTTATTTGGGTTAGGTTGGGTCAAGATTGGGCTAGGTATGGTTAATGGCTACAAATTTAGATCAATTATGATCATTGATGAAATACAAAATGTGGGAGCTCAATTGGAAATCACACAAGTGGCATGTGCTAGTATGCTCGAAGTAGATCAAAACCATATATTGGGTCGATTAGGTTGGATAGGTGTCGAGTCCCGAAATTGAATTGGAAGTTTGGTTAGGTTTTACGGTAGATGGTCAAATGGCCTAAATTGACCAGAAAGTTGCGCAATATAAATAAAGTACAAGGGAACAAGTTTGAGTGGGACATGATATATCAAAATAAAGATAAACTTGTCTAAATCAAAACTCATGAAGGACATTTTGAGAGATTGACAACCCTGGAACTCCAAAAATAAAAGTCACGAAAAAGTACTTTAATGATCAAAACTAATTATAATAAAAATCTATTGAAAATAATTCATTTAAAAATTTTAAAAGAAACCCTAAAATCTAGGGGGCTTTCAACTGACCCACCTTAGAGAATTTCATCCTCCAAATTACATTAAGACATGGTATAAAAGGATAGACGATTAATATCTTAAAGGAGTCAAGTACGACGAGTCGTACATAGTTTATGTGGGATGCTGATGCCACTAATATCTAGGGTGCATATCCTACTAAATTCTAAATGCACCTCAACTTTATAAATGCAACAAGAAGGCTATGGTTGTGATCGTACTAGTAAGGTTTCTGGTGTAGCATATTTCCTAAGAGGGAAGACGAGAGTTTACGTATTACAGGCTACAATAATCCAAGGGTATTTAGGTACAACTTCGGTATTGTTGGTCAATTACTCTATTGGGGAATTGTTATCAATTCATTGCTACTCCTATATGGGTCAAGGTTTCAACAATTTAGAGGGATTTGCCTTGATTGGACATAACTAGAGTGAGGTGGCATGGAGGGGTTCATAATTGCATAATAAGGAGACAAGTGGGAGGTTCATGAGCAGAGAAGTTGCAGGTTATGGTAAGGAAATTTTTTTGATAAGTTCAAGAAGTAATTTGCTCAAGAGTAAGGCATGACTATCTAGTCAAGAAAATTTGAAATAAATTGGTGCCTATGGAAATACGAATTTTAGGAAAATGGAGGTATAGAAATGAAGGATTGGTTTTAAATTAGGGCATGGCTAGCGAAGAATAGGGTCTTCTTAATCGTATTTTTAGAATGATAAAATGGCTAAATCACGCAACCGAGTTTTTCGAGCTTAGAAATAGGAAGACAAAGAATATGGATACATCTTAAAACAATAACTTCCAGTCACTTAGAATAATATAAAAATCAAGCGGGCTGAGGTAATTACACACCAATTCATACTATAGTTTAGCCTATCTATCAGGTTCCTAGGGCAACATATAGTCCCTCCAATACGGTTAGCGAAACTTAACCCAGAATCAAACTCATAGAATTCGAAAGTCCTTGATATCATCCAATTTCTATTAGTACACTCTATTTTACGGTTTATCCTCTTCAATTGAAATTTTTGCTAACACAATACCAAGTTGCTCATAATGTGATCTGACAAGGTCTTTAAATATCCTTTTTTCTCGAAAATACATAGAATTTAATTCTTAACCTTTTTTACCCTTATATAAAACATCTTCATCTTCAGAAATGTATCATCTACTACGCACAACTCTACTATAGATCCCATTTATCAATCTATTTAGGGTTACTTTACCTCTCTATCTTGAAATCTTATATTCTCATTTCATGCCATAATCTTGGTCAGGTGCTTACAATACTGTTGGTATAATTTTCATGTCAGCTTCATTCTTTGTTTCTTTTTGTCAGAAATTCGTATCGTCTCTTTCCTCAGGATAGTCTTCTCATTCTTTATTGGATCTCAATTTCAAGATCTGGCTTAAGGTATGGTTCTCTCTGTAGTCTTCATCATAGATAATCATGGTCATAATCCTCGTCTCAAAAACTTTTCCTAAAATTTCAATCTTATTCATCTTCATTTATTCATACTGAATGTATTATTCCAAATAATTCTCTCTTCTTGTATATCCACTACTTATCCTCTATCCTAACACAATGTTCCAGTTGAAATTTTTTTAGGATCTCTAACGAACTTGCATCAACAAGGGTTTACTAGTCTGCCTCTTGAGGTACAGTTATAACTCTATTTCGAGATCCTTGGCTAGATTAATCATCGAAGATCATGATCAATTCATAAACTTGATCAACCCTGAAACTCTATGCTATACCTGTACAATATTCCTCAAGTCATATCCAATAACAACATAACTAATGATCTATCTTATATATCCATAAGCAATTATACGGTTCTCACAAGCACGCCTAACTATCTGATAGGAAAAATTGGAGGCTTGGTCAAATAAGTACTTATATCTAATACCTCTTATCATAGTTTAACTCTATTGATCATTCCTCTGGTCCCTATCTCCAATATTTTATTCAAGGTTTGACTTAGACTTACCTATTCCTAGATCACATTTTTATCTGATACCTAATTTTCCTAGGATAGTGTCTCATTATCCATAAAAATTCCTTTTCCTATTATATCATATTCCTCATTTCTATATCCTCAACGTAAAAATTCTTCAAATTTTAGTGCAACATAACTCGAAAGGTTTATATCTAGTCATGATCATCATGCTCCATCAATTTGTTTTATCCCATCGGAATCCTTGTACTTTATTTTATATCGTCTTTCAGGTTTGCACTCTTCAATCTAAAATCCAACTGTGTCTTCCTTCGAGTCGTATTCCTACTCATATCATTCCTTATGATCAAGGGATCTTTATATTCTTCTAATCAACTCGGGTGGATCATGTTAACTTCTATTCCAACTTAAGCTAGCCTAGACAAGGGCGGCATGGTTTAGCCTAATGATCCTCAAGTTTTTCATTAGGGTTAAGCCTGGTACCACACTCTATCCCAAATCCTATCTTGTTGGAGTGTCTATACAAGCCTACCCACCCTAGCTAATCACCTAGTCTTGTCAAGCATGGGTTACTATATCCTTCCAGTAAAACTACCTAGTTCAATGTGATAATTTTACATGATGTCATCGAACCACCAATTTACGACTCAGCAAATCATTCAACTAGAGGGATTTTCTTGTAGAAACTAAACCTTGATAGAAATGCCCTTCTTACTATCGGTCTATCTAGTAAAGACGTCTATCAAACCTCTTTATACCTTAAATAATCCCTACAAAATATTATATCTACCTTAGTCACCATCAATAATAAGATAATGATGAAATGATCATCAACACAAGTATTCATCCTTCCGAGGGAGAAAAAAATAAGAATTTATAAATAGTAATTCAAGAATGGTAAAATTGAGCATAAATAGGAATTTTCAAGGGCGATAGTATAAGATTCTAATATATTATCCTAACGTAGGCTCGTTCGGTACAATAACATAACCAAATAATTTATCTCAACCTGCATGGGCTACCACAGAAACATGTCACACTCCAGTTCCAAAATACATAGGAATTGATGACGGAAACATGACAACTAATACAATCTAGAATAACTTCCCAATTTAATGGACTTATCCCTAGACGTACTTGTAGAAGCATGGAAAATATTGCTTTTAGTCCCACATCGGAAAGGAGAAGAATAAAGGGCTCACTCCATTATATAAATAGAGCCTCCTTACCTCCTTTGAAAAGGGCACCAACTTCTCTTCCCTCCTTCCAAACTTGGACTCTTCCTATTACGCACCTTCGGTTGCTAAGTAGAAGAAGTCTAGGGCAGCGCGGGCTCATGGGCTCAGTCAGCTGTCCCAACCTCTGACCGTCGAGAGCGTCCCGCTAAGCGGGCCTCTGATGGAAAGTTGTACAGAGCCGCCTGTGTCCAGCCCCCGGCAGCAAACGGACAGAATGGTTCTCAAGAGTCTCCCAACAAAGATCGAGGGCAAGTGTTTCTATTAGCCCCCACATCAGGGAGCAAACATGATACCTACGCACTCGTGTGTTCGGGATACCCGGGCCCACAAAGCGAGTGCACGGGCAGATCAAGACATTCCTCATGCGAGTTATGAGACGTCCTTCATGCGGCTCGGTCATGAGACATTCCTCTTGCGGCTCGGTCATGAGACGTCCTTTATGCGGCTCGATCATGAGACATTCCTCATGCGGCTCGGTCATGAGACGTCTTTCATGTGGCTCGGTCATGAGACATTCTTCATGCGGCACAGAACCCAGGAAGCTTCATGCGGCTCAAAATCAGACGAGCTTCATGCGGCTCAAGAGTATCATGCGGCTCAAAAGTCACCAACATGGACATGCGGCTCAACGCACATAGGCAGCTCGAGTAAACTCCATGCGGCCCAGAGAGAGAGGCCACGTGGTCTTCAAAAACAGCTGTGCCCAACGTATGGACACATTTAATGCTCTGACGGCTGACAGACCTGACAAGTGACAGACCTGACATAAAGTTGTCATAATGACTGACACGAAAAGCAGTACTTCGGGAATAAGGAAAATCTTCAAAGTGGCACTGTCTACCAAAGTTTTGAGGCAAGCTTATGCGGCCAAGAATAAACGAGTTCATGCGGCCAATACAGAGAAACCTATGCGGTTCAACCATGAAGGTCCCCCATGCGGCTCGGCTATAAAGAGATCCATGCGGCTCGGCCATGAAGACTCTCATGCGGCTCGGCCATGAAGACTCCTATGCGGCTCGGTCATGAACATATCCATGCGGCTCGGTCATGACAACCTTCATGCGGTTCGAGTATAGAGACTATTCATGCGGCTCGGTCATGAAATCTTTCATGCGGTTCGGTCATGACGACCTTCATGCGGCCCAAACATCGACACTCCTCATACGGCTCAACGTTGACCACAGGACACGTGTCCTAAAGTCAATCAAATCTTGGGCCAAATCCCAATAAACTGGATTCGCAGATGTCAGCAAATCATCATGACGAAGATTATTGCAATCAGTATTAATTGTTGATGGAATTTGGCATAATCCTCATTAAAGGCCCAGATCCTTCACGCTCAAGATTAATGGCCCAGATTAATCACTTATCAGGCCGCCGCCACTTTGAGAATGGGCAATCATCAAAACCCTAATGATGCCCCCACTATTATAAATAGCAAGGTGCCATTCCCTTGTAAAAAGACATACATAGAGAGATATACAAAAAAAAACAGAGAAGAATACGTATACATAGAGGGGTACGTATACATAGAGAGACTTCCCCCATAGTCAGAGAGAGAATATACACAGAGAGAGAGAAGCCAGGAGTGCAATCAGAGAGAGAGCAAGAAGGTATTTCTTCGTCAACGACCAAGCAGATCTTCCCCGAGTCAAGGCTGCGTACCGATCGTCCAAGAGTAAGGCAGAGCGGCCGTCGCTTTCCCGAGCCTCTATCGTCACCCCCCAGAATCTAAAATAAACAATCGTACTTAGACTGCTGTACCTAGGTTTTCGTCCCTAGGCTTTCTTTGTACGAGCGAGTTTGTATTGTGAGTCTAAGTTCAGTCCTCCGATAATTGTTCTGTACTTTTACAATCAATGGCAAACACGATGGCGACTCTGCTGGGGATCGAACCCAAAAAATAAGAATTTATAAATAGTAATTCAAGAATGGTAAAATTGAGCATAAATAGGAATTTTCAAGGGCGATAGTATAAGATTCTAATATATTATCCTAACGTAGGCTCGTTCGGTACAATAACATAACCAAATAATTTATCTCAACCTGCATGGGCTACCACAGAAACATGTCACACTCCAGTTCCAAAATACATAGAAATTGATGACGGAAACATGACAACTAATACAATCTAGAATAACTTTCCAATTTAATGGACTTATCCCTAGACGTACTATGTTGTCAAGGGTAGTAAAAGTAACTAATCATCTATATCTCAATCCACGGTAATGAAGCGGATATCAAGAATGAACATAATATATTAAAGTTGGCTACCTATTAATATACATGTTCGAGCAAGCTCGAAAAAGGAATAAGCTTGCAAATAATAGACTACATAGCATCATAAATCAAATAAAGATGAAATGTATATAGGAAAGAGTAAATGAAATACTAGAGAACACACACACACACACACACACACACACACACACACACACACACACACACACACACACACACACACACACACACACACACACACACACATATACTCCTGAAATCTCAGTGCATCATGCAGCACCTACTCGGCTACTTTGTACTAACTGCTCAGCAAATACATGAAGAGATCACCAGGTCCTCAGCGGGACGTAGTAAGATACAGAAATACATGTCATAATATGAACTGAATAAAAAGAACTAACCGATTCATAACATGGTCTAATATCCAGTTCAATCAGAACGCTATATCTATGATCAATCATGAACAATGGATGACATACTAGCCCATGAAAAGTCATTATCCCCTGATACGGTCTGTCATAGGTACACGAACTAACCATTCTTTGTGAATGCATGTTGAAGACGACTTTTGAAACGTATGGGTAGGTAAATAAGCATATAGCACCGGAGCATGAGCCGACCTCAAATCGCGAGCCGATAATTCATACGTATACTAGTATACCTCCAGACTGTACCTAGCGTACAGTTAGTGGCCATTGCCGGATATATCCCCTAGTATACATACGTGCCCATAACCGGGTAACTATATCCCATAGTCGGGTAATACTGAGGCTAAATAGCTGTCTTTCTCTTACATCTTGTGATTGTCTTTCCCGTCCCCGAACTGTGCAAGTCCTATCTACGACTCAGACAATCCATATCTCAATGTGAGTGTCTAACCTAGACACCATCTAACTCTATATGTACTGACACACTAATCGCTCGCATCGATGATCAGTCGAATGCGAGAGCTCATGCCAACACAATTAATCCTCACTCACAGTGTCGTGTATTATCTCATGACAAGTCATAGAAGTTATTCGCGACAACTTCACCATTCCGGGCACGTCTACTAACTCTAAGTCACACGCATGTACCCATAACATCTATACCACCATCGATAAAACCCAAGTCATCCTTGGATACACACTAACAGTGTAACCAACTAATAATACAAGAATAAATATGAATAATTTCAATGGAACAAGTGTGGCAAGGTATCTTGCCTGGGGTGAAGTAGTGAGCCGATGATGTCCTACAAGCGAATAATCAAGTCCAAGAAAGGTAGCAACATACGTGTCTCCAGGAACATCATCGGATGCGGAAACAAACATCACTAACATTCCTAGAATAAGAAAATAGCTAAGATAGACTACTCATAAGTCCAATTCTGGACAGGGGCAAAATAGTAATTTTGGGTCAAAATACGTTCTATCGTTGGACCCATTTGTACCAAAATTTATGCCAGGATCAAAGTCATCAAAATCTAGCAAACTATGTCTATGAGAATAGAATGAAGATACGAACCCAACAGTATATCCAGAATTGGATTCCGATGAGCCGATCTCAAAATGACCTAACTCGGACTATGGGACCCGATTTGTACCGAAATACGCGTCGGGGCGAAAGTCCACTAAATCTAACAAACTATATGTCAACGAGCCCAGAATAACAATACGAACCCAATGGTATATCCAAAATTGGTTTTCGATGTGCCGATCTCAAAATGACCCGTTGACCCGGACTGTAGGACCCAATTTACACCGAAATGAGTGACGGGCCCATGTCCTCCAAATCTAGAAAACTATATATGAATTTAGGCAAAAACGATGCCACGAGTCCGCTAATTGTGTTAAAATTGGAATACGAAGTTCCAGATCCAAAATTAGAATTTTATAAATTGGAAATTACGAATTCGGACGGTCAACTTTGGCGTCGAATTCAACCAATCAAACGACCTCACTATGGAATGAAATTTTTATCATAAGAAGAGGGTTATAACAGTTGTGCACAGGAACTGATGGCTCATCAGACTGAGCTACAACGGCTGAGAAACAAATTCATGAAGTTGGCTCCATGAAACTATCAAAAATAAGTACAACTTGGTGGCCGATTTTGACCTAGCAAACGATCGAATAAACCACTAAAAAGTTAGGTAGAAGTAGAGCTATATACCGAGATTGCCACGGCAAAAAGTCTTCGATAATCTAATGGTCAGATCTTACAAAAAATATACACAAAGTTGCTGCCTCGAAATGTAAATTGTGACTTCGCCATTGCGCGCATCATGACGAAATCTCGTGATATTTGTCAAAATTGACTACTGTGATTGCCGGTGATGGTGGGACTATATAGGGGGTATGTTGGGCAGTTCGCGACGACCGATGGCGAGGTCGATGGCGAGCGCAACCGTGGTCATGCAAGCGAGAAGGCACGTGCAGTTCATTGTCGCGACGAGGCATGCACGAGTGTGTGCTTCTAGGATCTACGTGCTGGGCACGGGGCGAGGTCGTGGAGGCACGCAGCAGTCGTGGCATGCAAGGTGCGACGACTGCCACGACAGAGGACCAACATCAACGATGGCTGTTGCACGTACCGTTACAACATTCGACTGTATGGAGGTAGCGACAGCGCTGCACGTGTGCAGCTGTACGGGGTACTGCAGGACACCGTGGTAGTTGGTGCGATGCCTACAGGTGGTCGTCAGAGAGGGGAGGGGCCATGGTGGTGGCCGGTTGTAACCTCCAATATAGCTGCTACGGAAGTAGAGTCGGCAGCAGCATCAACATAGGAGAGAAATGAAAGAATATAGAGTGAAGAAGAACATGGGTAGTGTAGGAAGGAGGTGAAGAATTAGGGTTCAGGGGGTTGTTTGTGGGGTGAAGGAGAAGAGGAGGAAGAAGAAGAAGCAGTAGAAGAAGGAGAAGGGAACTATCGGCCAGCATGGGGGAGGGGGTGGGCTGTGTTTATTAAAGAGAAAGGGTAAAGTAGAGAGGTTGAGGTGGTGAGGTTGAGTGTTGGAGTAGTTTAGGTCTTTTGTTTAGTCATAGGGTTGACAATTATGACATTTTAGGGGGTATATGAGTGAGTAATAGGAGAGGTGGCCGCCACCATTGTGCTTGGACATTTATGGGTTAGAATTAATATAGAGGGTAGTATGTTCCTTTGGTTAAGCCATGTTTTGTGTTATGGCCATTGGTGTTGTCCATTGGATTTGTGAGTGTTTAGCCCTGGTGTTGGGTGTTTTGTTGAGGATTGTGTATTGTTGTGTGTTTGCGTGGTCATGAGGGAGTCATAAGTAGTTCGGGTTAGGTTTATTTGGGTTAGGGTGAGTCAAGATTGGGCTAGGGTTGGTTAATGACTACAACTTTAGATCAATTATGATCATTGATGAAATAGTAGCATTCGAGAATAGGTGCATAGTAGGCTCGAAATAGGCAAAAATAATATATTGGTTCGATTAGGTTAGATCGATGTCGAGTCCCAAAATTGAATTGGTAGTTAGGTCAGGTTTTACGGTAGATGGTCAAATGGCCTAAATTAACCAAAAGGTTGTGCGATGTAAATAGAGTACAAGGGAACAAGTTTGAGTAGGACATGATATATCAAAATAAAGATAAACTTGTCTAGATCAAAACTCATGCAGAACGTATCGAGAGATTGATATCCTTGTGCTCCAAAAATCAAAGTCATGAAAAAGTACATTTAAGGATCGAAACTAATGATAATAAAAATATCTACTGAAAATAAGTTATTTAAATTTTTTAAAAGAAATCCTAAAATCCAGGGGGCTTACATACTTGGTAAGTGGCTTATCACATCAATAACAGTTCGTAAAATGTCTTAATAAATTGACCAAGATACCAAATTTTAATTCCAAATCATTCCTCATAGGCTGAACGATCTCGGCTGTAGAAGCATGGATCACACCCGTACCTATTTTAGGCACCATGCTACCTATGCCTCACCTAGGCATTATATTACTCATGCCTCATCAAAGCATTGTATCACTCACGCCCCCATCTAGGCATTATGTTACCTTTGCCTCATCTAGGCGCCATGCTGCCCATGCCTCGTTCTCAAACGTTGGACCGAAACATTTCGATCTTCGTACAAAAGACGGCCAAAGCATAGAGACCGAGGAGTCATGATGAACTATGCTACTCGTGCCTCGTTGAGGTCACATCTCTCTATCCATTTGTGCCTCATCTATATAGGCATATGTCAACTCTCTGTATGTCCACCTATGCTTCAAAATTGATTCTTCCAAGGCTGCATTTAATCGGTTAAGCATCTTCTTCAAGATGATTCAACTCAACACTTTAATCCTCGTATAAAGAATGAAACTAGAAGTCAAATTTCATTCACCTTGGAAACAGTACGGACTGGCACATATTTCCTTATTAACTCAGGTATGTGTTGTCAGAAACCATTCAGGCAAGTGTTACCTGATCATTTAGGCGCGTGTTGCCCAGAGTTACCCCTGAGTGCACGTGCTTATATTTCTCCCCCACTATGAATACACGCCACCTAGGACAGTGATTCCTAGGCGTGGGTGTCTTATTGGTTGCAGTAGAACTAGGCGCGTGCCACATGTCGAAGACCTAGTCGCCCCAAAGAACGGGTTCTGAGCAGTTCAAGATCATCTCCAACAACAAATCTCAACAATATGACACATGGCGATCAGTTACAACCCCCACATCAGCGAAGTGTGCGTGCAGTTGCAACTGAACCCTGTTTAAGGGCATCATATGGCAATCAGAGACACACGCGCCAGCCGATGATAGGCGCGTGTATGATTACTTTTCCCCTGCTATAAATAGGAGTTCTTATTCACTCAAACACCATGATTCCTCCTATTTCCTCATTCTAGAGAGAGTTCTAGCTGCTCCCCTTAGCCAGTAAAGTTAAGCCCGGTAGTTCTCCCTCACCGTCAGATCGACACGGAGTAAAGAATCAACCCTCCACCGTCACAACCCAGATAAAAAATAAAGTATAATTGGAAATTTTCTGTTTATGAGTTCCTTCTTACATTTTCGTTTGCAACCTTCGAAGCTCTCCTTCAAGCACCAAGAAGAGATATCAAACAAGATAGTGACTCTGCTGGGGATGTCATTCTCTACCAAAGAGAAGGCTGTAATGCTATCTGATACGCCTAAGGCCCATATAGCCTACCCACAGCTTGTCGAGGAAGAGCATCATGTGCCAGAACCAATCTTATCTAGTGTACAGGCGGCATCACTCTCTATCCCCTCCCTGGCGCGTAGCTCTGAAAAGAACAATGCTTACTCCCAGAGGAAAGTGCTACGAAGGGCAAATGTGTCTGCCAACAGGCACGAGAATGGTTTGACCCAAAGGCAAGGTCAGTACCTTTGACTGTCTGGATGACCATGAGTCCCATGAGCGGAAAGAAGTCCAAGTCATAGGCTTTGCATAGTACATTCCTAAGTCAGCATGAACTACACGTACTACGTGCGCCACCACTGCTGCTGCAGTAATTGGCAAAAGACTCGTACCTCTAACCATAACATGATGTCCAAAAGGAAGCTCCAAAGGTCTAACTCGCATGCCCTCGTACCAGGGTTGGACCAATCTCCAGAATATCCCAAACATCCAAGTGTGCAACAGGTACAAGAATTGGGATCAAAAGTACTTCCACTTATATACCATAGCCTTTGGTCTACCCAGGGGCTTAAAGGGGGCACAAAAGGGAACCTACCTTCTCGCGATTTGTGTCACGTAATTAATCACAAACATAAAGTGAAAGGAACAACTACAAATGCTACACACGGAACACCTCTGGTGGGACATACGTGTGGTAGTATAGTCATCAATTGTTGTTGTGTAAAGCCGACAACAGCCCCAGAAAGACAGTCCATATTTCAACGGCTACAGTCTGACTCGTCCGTCCGATAGTATCTCAGTAAACGGATACAATCAGACGATGAAGAAGTGCCTCTTTTTGCTTCGTGCCATGTCGTAAGGAGTTCCCCTTTGGTTAAAGGGAAATCCAAATACAATCGCTCAGTTAGTACACCGAAGAATCAACCTAGAGGCAGCAAGTTGGTTGTGCCCAACCTCAGGGTGTTTCAGAGCACCAGTTCGACCAAACTCTTAAATGAAGCTTTAAAAACTGGGGATGGCCAGTCTTCCGACTCTGATGCAAAAATAGTTGGGGGTATGTACCCTCAGCATACTCACCATGCCGGGGGTAGCCAACTTCTGGTATTGTGCCATAACATGACGTTTCAAAAAGAAGGAAATTCTTATGAAACTGATGTCCGAGGAGTTTATTCCTATTTCACCTCTGAAGCCTCGGAGACTGAGGATAGTCGGAACATCGACTTTGGTGAATACTCCCAAATGATCGCTTCCGCGGACAGCGAAGCATGGAGTCAGAAATGGAAAGTGAGCAATTAGTTAGTACCCGTATCATGCCATCACACATGATGAGTGATGAACAGAGATCCCAGATAGCCAACGCTTTGACATGATCGAAGAAATGATACAAACTATGAAAGCTAGCCTGGCATTCTTGACAAAGAAGGTTGCTGAGTTAAAGGCAGCCAAACATCGTCACAACCGCTGGCTCAAGCTCTGGAACCGAGAAACAATAAGGAGTCCAATGCTCCCAATCACCCGACTACAAGTCATTATATAGTACTACCGTCCATAGCCAGCAACCATACCTTGCCGCAAGTTTCTATGCCAACGACGTCGAAAGGATTTTTCGAAGCCATACAAGATCTCCGAGCACGAGCTGATGCTAAAGATAAAAAGGAGTCATGGCGGAGGATGGGGCTTAGTAAACCTTTTCCCGTTGAGTGGAATAAGGTCGTCTATCCGCCTAAATATAAGCTTTTGTCTATTATTCCCTTCGACGAAAGAGGATCCCCCGTCAATATCTAAATCACTTGGAACCATGATGGGGCATCTACCCAAAGACGATGCTCTCCTCACGAATCTAATTATCGGTGCTTTAAAGGGGATTGCCTACGAATGTTCTGCAGTTTGCCAGATAATTGCTTTTCAACCTTCGACGATCTTCAACACTTGTTCCTGTCCCGATTTTACGAACCGAGAATGGACATGATGATGTCCACTCTACTAGATACCGTCCAGAAGGATAAAGACTCCACTCGGAACTATATAGAACAATTCCATCAAGTTGCATTATGACTACCGCCGAGCATTCCCGTGTCAGTCTTGATGGACATTTGTCGGAAAGGATTACTACCCATGGTCAAACTCTGGACTGGTTCCTCCAGTCACACAGATTGGGTTGCATTCATCATTAATGCCGAGGACACTGAAAGGAAAGCCAAGGAGTCTTATTTATTGGGAATGAGCTTTCCTAATGCCAGTAAAAAAGGCAAAAGATCTATCGCGGCTTCTAGCAATATTAATCGAGATTCTAAAGCAAAATAGTTATGACCGCAAGCCTCAGTCGGGGTGCGGTTCCTACTCAGAAGTCCGATAGACCCCCGATATAAAAGGGGAACTATTCTTTTAAAGACGAAGATGCATTACAATTACTCAATGTCCTCTTCAAGGGTGAAAAGCTCCAGCTTTCTCCTCCTAGGCATCCCAACAAAATAGACAAGGTGGATGATCCCAAATACTGTCATTATCATCGGTACTCCACCATACAACTCGAGACTGCTATATCAAGAAGAATCATATATAACAAATGATCGATGCAAATGTACTGTCGCTGGACTTCAAAGAAAAGGTGGTCTCTACCAACATAGTCACCCTCTAATTCGGTGATCTTCCATCTATAAAGGCACAAGATGGGGTCTTTTCAATCCTAAAAACAACCATAGAGGTCATTTACTTTCCGGCTGCTCAGGCATTGGGACTAGTACCCATCCAAATACCTCGAGAAGAGGTTATATGGGTACACCCAGACCTTACATATGATTTAGCTCGTCCAGTAGCCCATCCTACTGCTAATTCTAAGAAGAAAGTCAAATTGTGCATTACAGTTTCTGTTACGCCCAATAAAAAAAGGGTGGAAGCAACCAGGACTGGTTTAGAATACCCGATTAACTACTACCAGGCCCTCAAAAAAAGTATCACTGGTTTTAACGTCTCCAGCTCCCAGTTCATCCAAACATGGATCGTCCCAACCATCAGCAACAGATAAGCAGAAATAGAAGGAGGGGCGTTATGACAAACCCCTTAGAAAAGAAACAACTATATAGCTGGATAGACCCTAGAATTTTGATATCTTGACATAATTGGCCAACACTTCAGCTAGGTTGTCACTATTTAAGCTTCTTTATCTCTCCATAAAAATTGAAAGGCTCTAAGCGAGGCATTATAGCACGTCGAGTCTTATTTGGGACAGATACAACAGTCGGACGAAGACCCTGCTACATGTCCTCAATGTTATAATATGATGGAAGCTATACCGAACATCACATTCTCATGGCAGGACATGCTATTGAAGAATAATAGGCATGCCAGATACTTGTATTATACCGGATATATTGGTGCTACTAAGGTTGATCGCATGCATATCGACCCGAACCATGATTAGTGGTTTCAATAACAGCAAAAGCTACCTAGAAGGAAAAATCCGTCTGAAGATCCAAATTGGAGACCTGAAGATGAAGGCAACCTGCTACGTCATTGATGCTGATGTTTGTTATAACATTTTGATAGGAAGACCCTGGATACATGAGCACATGATTGTGCCATCTACCCTGCACCAGTGCTTTAAGTATGTTAATAGCGATGGTGTAATAAAACCTGAGTTTGCAGCCATCATTCCCTTTGTAGGGGTTGAAGTTTACTATACGGAATCGCGTCTATTCCAGAGGAACCATAAAAAAGACTCAGGGAAGGATGCTGATTATGAGGCAGAAGCTCGGACCCCCTCCAATGGGCCTATCAAAGTAATATTAAAAGAATGCCCTCCCTCACTAACGGCCAAGCCGCTGGCGAAGGCTCCAACTCCGTTAGTAGTTCAATTGAAAGAAAAGTTGTCAGCGAGAGATAGTTCCTCAACTAAGCCCCTTAGAGTGAAGATACGCAATCTGTCTCATCCTGCTTTATTTTTGCCAGCCTTAGACGTTGGGGGTAATAATTTGAAGGACATTATTGTACCTCACTTTTTTGCTTTCGACAATATAATTCCAGAGGACGATTTGTCATATTTTATCAATAAAAGGATGCCTTTAAATTATTTTTCTTCTTTTGATGCATACTCTTCAGAACAAAATCTACGGTTGTCGCTGATGGAACTGGGATTCCCAGGACCCCCAGTTTGGTATGCATATTGGTCGATGGAAGTTTAACAGATCTAGGACGTGTTCTAACCCTTCATAGTGGAACTAGGGTTCACGAATTATACCTGCAATAGGAAGAAGAAGAAGACACTTTCCAGCTACCTCGATCAGTCATGACCCCAAGATCTTCTGTACGTATTTTTTCCTCGGGTTCGACGTCGTGTGGGCGATGATCTCCTAACCTTTTCTTTCCATGGTAGCCTTCCCTTTCTCTCCTTACGTGAATCATGAATTTAGAGAAAGCTTCTTCTTTTATCAGATTATGACGGCCAGAGAATAGAGTATATATATATATATATATATATATATATATATATATATATATATATATATATATATATATATATATATTGAAATTAGGGTTAGGTCTTCTAACGGATCTGGTTATCCCGTGCTCAGCCCAAACACACAACCCAGGCCTATTAACAATAGCTCGGTCTACTAAAGATCTATTGTTGCACTATCTTTCTAATATGAAATTATGATTATGGGCTTCTTTTATTATATGCTTATTTGACTTCTCATGTTAAAATATCGAATGTTCGTCTATCAAATTAAGTTACTGACAACTATATTGATCAACATCTTTTATCCTTAAGTAGTACCATTCAACATTATTTGTCATGTCAGATATAATCCACCTATAGGGTTTATATGACAATCCTTATGAGCTCCTTAAGGGAACATCATCAATCCGACGTATCGAGACATGGATTCCTTTTATAATCAACAGTCCATCATACATACAATGCTATTACCTAATTCATAGAGGTTGCTGACCCATAATAAATCTCACTCTTTTATGAGTCAAAGTAATGCATACTACATATACATGTCTATTATTATATCCGGATTAAGAGCACAAGCATCCATAATAACATAGGTATTTGTTCTCTTATATAGTCAGTACAAAGACAACAACCTTAAGTGGTCATGTTCAATACACAAAAAGTGTACTAGTGTATTCCTATAGTTAAGATAGACTAATACCAGATTATACTACAACATTTCCAATGGATTGTCTAAGTCAATCTAGGTTGTGAACTATTTATATATTCCATAGGGAACTGATAATATGATCTTCTGTGTGACACCACACACCATATTATCTACAATATAGAATATCAGACACTTGCAACAAATATAATATGCAAACATTTGCCGATATGATTCTCATTCAAAATTTAAGGAAATAAAGGTAATACAAAAGTGATGCTTTTAGTTTATAACCCTAACAATCTCCCACTTATACTCAAAGCATTTCTTTTCATACTGTTACAAATCTCCCACTTATACTTACAGCCATGCTACTACACATCTGACTCTCATTCCCTCAACATGACTATCAAAAGCCTTAGCTGGTAAGCTCTTTGTAAAGGAATCAACTAGGTTGTCGGTTGTTGCTATCTTGATCACACCAACTTTTTCTTTCTTTACAAAATCTAGTATCAAGTGGTACTTGCGCTTAATGTGTTTACCTATCTTATGGGCTCGTGGTTCCTTCGAGTTTGCAACTGCCCTACTATTATCATAATAAAGTGTAACAGCCTTAGGCAAACTGGGTACCACATCCAAGTCCAACAAGAAGTTTCTGAGCCAAACTGCTTCTTTGGTTGCCTCAGAGGCTTCCACATACTCGACTTCCATAGTGGAATCAACAATACATTTTTGCTTGATACTTCTCCACACAATGGCTCCACCTTCCAAAGTAAATACATAACCCGAGGTAGATTTCCTGGAATCCCTATCTGACTGAAAATTTGAGTCTGTGTACCCCAATGGAACTAAACTATCTGCCTGGTAAACTAGCATATACTCTTTAGTTCATTTTAGGTACTCCAAAATATGTTTTACGATAGTCTACTGCTCTTGTCCTGGGTTAGACTGATATCTACTGACCATGCCAATGACAAAGCAGATGTCTGGTCTCGTACATAGCATTGCATATATTAAGCTACCTACTGCTGAAGCATAGAAACTGCTCTCATGTTCTCTTTCTCTTTAGGTAACCTCGGACACTGCTCCTTTGATAGAGCAATTACATGCCTAAAAGGTAAGAAACCTTAGAATTTTTCATGCTAAAACGAGTTAGTACAGTATCGATATAGTAAGCTTGGGACAAGCCCAACATCCTTTTCTTGCGATCTCGTAGAACTTTGATCCCAATGATGTGACCTATTTCTCCCAAGTCCTTCATATTAAACTGTTTGGATAATAATACCATTACATCAGATAACACCTTCACATTGTTTCCAATGAGCAAGATGTCATCCACATAAAGTATTAGGAATATCACCATGTTTCTATCACACTTTCTGTATACAAATTATTCATCCTGATATTGATCGAACACTACTAAAATATGCTCCATTAGCAACGTACATTTAGTGACGTTCGTAAAATATCGCTAAATTGTGCACATAAACGTCGCTAACAGTCGCTACTAGCGACGAAAATAGCGACGTGACAACGATGTATATTAGTTACATGAGCTAGTCGTCGCGTAACGTCGCTATGACGTTGCTAATAGCGACTAAATTTAGCGTCATTAGGATGAACGTCGCTAAATTCGAATTAAATTAAATTCCCCCCTTCTGATTCATTTCCCTCCATTTTACTCTCTCACTCTCTCCCTTCGGCGCTCTCACTCTCACTCTTTCCGGCGCTCTCACTCTCTCCGGTGACTCTCCTCCCTCTCCGGTACGTGTCTTCCCTCTCTCTCTCTCTCTCTATTTGGCTTATTAGTGGTTGGGGGTGCGGGTGGCTCGGAGGGAGGGGCAGGGGTGCGGGTGGTTGGGGGGTAAGGAATGGTTGGGGGTGGCCAGGGGTGGAGCAGGGGGGTGAGGGCGGCTGGGGGTGAGGAGGGGGGCTAGAGGGAGGGGAGGGTTAGGGTTCGGGTTAGGGGTGGGTGTATGTGTGTAGAGGGGAGGGGAGAGGGGAGTGAGGGCGGCTGGGGGTGGGGAGGAGGGGAGAGGGGGGGTGAGGGTGGCTGGGGGTGAGGAGGAGGGGCTAGGGGGAGGAGAGGGTTATGGTTAGGGTTCGGGTTAGGGTTAGGGTGGTTGATAGGGAAAGGGAACATGGGCGTGGGGGGCTGGGGAGGGAAGGGGGGCTGGTGGAGGAGGGGTTAGGGATATGGTTCGGGTTAGGGATGGTGTAGGGGAAAGGGATGCGGGGGGTGCTTGGTCAGGGGCACCGATAGTGCCTAAAAATCTGATAATTTAATAATAATTATTTTTTTCTGACATCGAAAAATCTGATACTCCGATTCAAAACCACCGATAGTGCCGATATTTATAACAAGTAGTTTTGTTGGTTGGTTAATGCCGTCGTCTATTTTCTTTGATCCCGATACTCATAGGAATGGTCCCGAGTCACGGCCGTACGTCGGATTAGGACCTTCTTGCTGCTTGTGGGGTTGGGGGGTCTGTTGCTCGGGGTGGGGCCCCGAGGGGGCTCGCAGTATATATGTATGTATGTAGTATGTAGTATATTCGTGTCAGTTTTAAAGTTTATTCATATTTGTAGATATCTAGAAATGTCTATATCCATGTATCTATTAGATCATTCGTGGATGTACAACCGCATTCGAGATGACAGGTGTGGTATGCGAGATGAATACATCATCAGAGTAGAACAATTCCTCCAATTCTCGAAAGCGTTTCCTCAATCCATGGACAGCATAGACATTAAGTGTCTGTGTACAAAATGTCAGAACATGAAGTTTCAACCATATTTGGATGTGACATATCACTTATACACAAAGGGTTTTCTTCTGAAATACTACCAATGGACCGCACACGGAGTGCTTGTACCTTTAGCATTCCAAGCGGAGCCTTATGTGGAGGCTTATATTGAGCCTTATGTGGAGCCTTATATGAATGTCTACAACCGAACTGGTGTCGACAACGAGTACGTGAACATGGTCTTCGACGCTGTAGGGCCTAGTTTCGATCTATACAATCGTGACGCAGTTAAGGAGGCACCGAATGTCGATGCCACGAAGTTCATAGAGTTGCTGGAGAATGCAAGGACTCCTTCGTACCCTTGCTGTGAGGACCATTCACCGTTAGAGGTGATCACTCGGCTCTTGAACATAAAGTCGGACTTTAATATGTCGCAAAAATACTATAATAGAGTGCTCGAATTGATTACAGATATCTTGTCGGAGGGTGCCAAGTACCGAAAGTCTTTTGCCGCTCTAAGAGGATGGTGAGATCCCTCTGGATGGGATACGACAAGATCGATTGCTATCAGAACAGATGCATGCTTTACTACAAAGATCACAAGGATGCATAAGTGTGCGGATTCTGCAGTGTTGATTACTACAAGCCAACTGCTGCAGGTAAGTCTAGAAGACCGACTGCTTTAATGCACTACTTGTCATTGACGCCGCGGTTGTAGAGGTTTTCATGGTGAAAGAGACTTCCAAAAATATGAGTTGGAACAAACGACAATAGACCAAAGTAGTGTTGGATCACCCATCTGATGGAGAAGCGTGGAAGCACTTCGATCGAGCATATCCTGATTTTGCTTCTGATGCGCGTAATGTAAGGTTGGGGCTCTGCTCTGATGGTTTCACCCCCATTTGGTCTTTCAGGCTTCCAATATTCATGCTGGCCGGTAATCCTCACTCCGTACAACCTACTACCTTAGATGTACATGAAGACTCCTTATATGTTCTTAACTATTATCATCCTCGGTCCGAACAACCCGAAGAGGAACATCGACGTGTACTTACAGTCGTTGATAGATGAGCTGAAGCAGCTATGGGAAACATGGGCGTACACGTATGATGCTTTAAAAAAATAGAATTTTTAGATGCGAGTAGCACTAATGTGGACAATCAACGACTTTCTGGCTTATAGAATGTTATCTGGATGGAGCACTCATGGTCTGCTTTTATGTCCATATTTTATGGACCGTACTAAGGCTTTTCGTTTGAGACACGAAGGAAAGCCATGCTTCTTTGATTGTCACTGACAGTTCTTGGTGAAAGACCATCCGTACCGTAGGAATATGACTGCTTTTCGTGTCGGAGCTATAGAGAAGGGCGATCCACCGCCAATGTTGTCCGAAAGGACACATGGAAGCAAGTAAAAGAAATTCCAAGTGCTATTGAAGATCCTACAACGAGCAGCCATTACGAGGGATTTGGGAAAGATCATAACTGGATAAAAGAAGTATATTCTGGGATCTGCCATATTGGAGCACAAATTTGATTAGACATAACCTTGACGTCATGCATATCGAGACGAACGTGTTTGATAACATAATTAATACTGTAGTGGACGTCAAGGGAAAGATAAAATACAATCAGAAGGCTAGATTGGACTTAGCCGAAATATGCAGACGCCCTACATTGCACATGATAGAAAACAGATTGGGAAAGCTTTTGCGGCCTAAGGCAATCTATTCGCTGGATAAGGAGGACAAAGTGAGACTTTGTAGATTAATCCAGGACTTGAAATTTCCAGACGGATACGTCCTCGAAGAAGATGTGTCGACATAAAGAAGTGTAAAATGACCAAAATGAAGAGCCACGATTGCCACATATTCATGGAGAGGTTAATTCCTGTTGTATTTCGAGAATTATTACCGTCGGTAGTCTGGAATCCATTGACAGAGCTTAGCATATTCTTCAAAGATCTTTGTTCTTGCAAGTTGCTCGTCGATCGTTTAGAGAAGCAAGAGAAGGACATTATGGTAACACTTTACAAAATTTAAGAGAGTTTTTTCTCCTGCATTCTTCGACTCAATGGAGCATTTGCCGATTCATCTTATCCATGAGGCTCTTGTTGCTGGACCTGTCGGTTATCGTTGGATATACCCGTTCCAGCTACAGTTGAACCACCTCAAGAGGAAGGTGAAAAAGAAGGCACGGGTGTAGGGTTCTATTTGTGAAGCACATGTCTTTGAGGAGATTTCTAACTTCTGTTCCATGTATCTTCAGCCTCATATTGCTAAAAACAGAACAAGAGCTCCCAGAAATGACGACGGCTATGAAGTTGGTATTGAGGCAAAGCTGAAAGTATTTACTTCCTACGTAAAACCATCTAGTAAAATAAAAAAAAGATACCTAAATGACGACGAGGTTAGCGCTGCAATGTTATATGTATTGCTCAACTGCGACGAGAAAGAAGTGGACAAGCTAGAGGGGTAAGTAAAATTATTTTGGGGGATTCGTTGCTTCTCAATATAATTAATATACCTATGCTTCATTGCTTTTCAGCATGTTTAAGGATGAGGTAACGTCCAATAATCCGTATACAACCGAGGAGGAAGTAGAACAGCAAAGGAGACTTTATTTTCCTTTTTGGTTTAGAGCATATGTATGGATATCTTCACAATTTACTTTTTTTGTACATATATACTTGTACAAAATAATTAATTTAGCATCATTTATTTGGTATTTAGGTTGATCATCCGGAGGCAATCCTTGAGAATGAGTATATTAAAATTCTAGACAAGGGACCAATTTATCATGTGAAGACCTGGCCAAGTTACTGCATAAATGGCTTCAGGTTCAAGTCAACAAATGCTCGAATAAGAGACGACTTCTTGGATTTGGATTCTAGGAAGAATAGCTGTTTGTGCATAAAATCTTCAAACTACAAAGACGTCGACCCTGGCAATGATTTCTTTGGCGTCTTACGGGAGATTGTAGAACTTGTAGGACCGTTGAGCACCTCTAGAGGGGGGGTGAATAGAGTGTGTGTGTGCAGCGGAAAATAATCACCAATTAAAAATTAAACTATGGCAGAGATATAAGAGACAGTAAATAAATATAGAGAATTCAAACTCAGTGACACAGCGATATATACTGGTATCCCTCTGAGAGGACTAATCCAGTCTCGAGTACTCTTGTTCGATGTTAATCCACTATGGCACAAGCTTTAACTGAGAGCTTGCAGTCTCTTACAACACCGTGCTTGGTGACGAGCGCACGACCAGCTCCACAACACACACCGTGCTTGGTGACGAGCGCACGACCAGCTCCACAATAGAAAAAGTTGTTGAACTTGGAACGACCTCTTTACAACTCTTGAAACACCAAAAGATTCTAAATCAACTCTGATAGTACAGGCTTTTGGCTAAGAGATGTATAGGTATGATTTGAAAATCTTAGATCGTTTGAAAATACTTGAGTAGTATAGAAGATAGAATGAAGAATGAATGAATGAAATGAAATGAAAAGTTCTTCTCTATTTATAGGTGTTTTCTCGAACCGAACTCGGGCAGAGTTCGGACAGAGTTCGGATGCAAATATCTCGCAAAGAGACGTTGCTCGCTGATTTGGAGGCAACAGAAGTTTGAATCATTTTTGACCGAACTCGGTCAGAGTTCGGACCGAACTCGGGCCGAACTTGGTTACGAGTTCTGTCAGGAGATATTTGATAATCATTTGTAAACACAGTTTTCAAAATATGTTTTTGGTTATTTGTAAAATTATTTGTAAAGGCTATTTTTAAAATATGTTTTTGAAATATTTTGTAAATGAAATACGAATGGTAAATAGGTAGGCTTTTGGAATGTGGACAGTTTTAACCCTAAGCCAGTATTACCAAAACTGATTTTACAAAATAAATCCTAGACTCAATAAAATATAAAATACAGAATAAAATGAGAAATGAGTCTTCTGAAGATTTGATGATGTTGACGCTTTGTTTGATGCAGTACATCGTCCGTTGAATTTGATTTCATGTATCCTGAAATAATTAGCAGCATTTTCTATATTTTTTGTATTGACTTAAGTGTATGTTGATTATCGAAATCGGGTGTGGCCATGGAATGGGCCAACAATCTCCCCCATTTTGATAATTGACAAACTTGAGTCTATACCAAAATATATTTATATGAAATAGAACAAAATACAATGTACCTGAAAAAATGAGATGTTTTGATTTTGTTTTTGGATTTGTATATGCTTTGCTTTTTGGTGCTTTGCTTTTTGGTATTGTATTGTCCCCCTTTGTCAAGTAGTAAAATGACTTGGCTCCCCCGTAATATGTGAAGCCAACAATAGACAAACACAAGACAAAGTGAAACAAAAAGACATAATCACAGCATAAGACATATGGAAACAACTAATATAGAAAGAAACAGCTCATAATAAACTGAAACAGTCAATGCATTCTGGTAGGTTTAAAAGTAGAATTTAATAACTTTGACTGTAATATTAAATAACGACTGTTATTTTTGGGTTAACTGTAGGGTTGTCCCAGCTAACGGAGGTTCACCGGGGAACTCTTAAATACCGCTTCGCTTTGACCGTAGTCGTGGTGACAGACATACCCTTTTTAAGTTTGTACCCAAAAACAATTTTCGTTAAATAAATAATAAAGTATCAAGTCATAAATTCAATTTTAATTACCATATACATTATGAGTCTGAGAATTCAAGAATGCCGAGCTCACGCCTCAAAATGTTAAAACGGTCTTCAGCCAATGGTTTAGTGAATATATCTGCTAGTTGATGATCAGTGTCAATAAATTCTAGGCAGATATCCCCGTGTTGTTGATGATCACGAAGGAAATGATGTCTAATTTCTATGTGCTTTGTGCGTGAATGACAAATAGGGTTCTTAGTCAGATTTATAGCACTAGTGTTGTCACAATAAATAGGAACATTAGTGTAGTGCAGATTGTAGTCCTCTAAGGTTTGCTTCATCCACAAAATCTGAGCACAACAACGTCCTACGGCGATATACTCAGCCTCAGTTGTTGATAATGCTACTAAATTTTGTTTCTTGCTAAACCAAAAGACTAAGGCCTTTCCTAAGAAATGACATGTGCCACTGGTACTTTTACGGTCCACTTTGCATCCAGCAAAATTCGCATCCGAGTAACCTATAAGGTCAAAGGATTTGGTTTTGGGATACCATATGCCAACTATAGAAGTTCCTTTAAGGTATCGGAAGATACGCTTAACGGCACTAAGATGTGATTCCTTAGGGTTTGCCTGATAACGTGCACAAAAGCAAACGCTAAACATAATATCAGGGCGACTAGCAGTTAAGTATAATAAACTACCAATCATACCTCGATACTTACGCTGATCGACATGTTTGCCACTTTCATCAGCATCAAGCTTTGTAGATGTAGCCATAGGCGTCCCGATTGGCTTTACATTCTCGAAGTCGTACTTTTTTAGTATGTCCTTCGTGTATTTAGCTTGGTTGATGAATGTTCCGTTCGAGTGCTGTTTGATTTGAAGTCCTAGGAAGAAGTTTAGCTCTTCCATCATACTCATCTCAAATTCACTATGCATACACTTGGCAAAATCTTGACAGAGTTTTTCATTAGCAGAACCAAATATAATGTCATCTACATAAATTTGCACTAGAAGAATATCATCATTCATGGATTTAATAAATAAAGTAGTATCAATCTTTCCTTTCGAAAATCCATTATCAAGTAAGAAGGCGCTTAGGCGTTCATACCAAGCACGAGGTGCTTGTTTGAGTCCATAAAGTGCTTTCTTAAGCTTGAAGACGTGATCAGGTTTTTGAAAATCTTCAAAACCAGGGGGTTGTTTCACAAAAACCTCTTCTTTCAAAAATCCATTTAAAAATGCGCTTTTCACGTCCATTTGAAAAAGTTTAAAATTATTAAAACATGCAAATGCACAAAACATGCGGATGGCTTCTAGTCTAGCAACATGAGCATGGGTCTCATCATAATCAATTCCTTCTTCTTGATTATAACCTTGTGCCACTAGACGTGCTTTATTACGTAGAACTTGTCCATCTTCACTGAGTTTATTTCGGAACACCCATTTGGTACCAATTATAGATTGACCAATTGGTTTAGGAACAAGTTCCCAAACTTGGTTTCTCTCAAATTGATTAAGTTCCTCTTGCATGGCAGAAATCCAAAACTCATCAGTACAAGCATCATCTACATTCTTAGGTTCTATTTTTGAAATAAATGCTACATTTGCTGCTAATTCAGAATCTTTAAGAGATGAACGTGTACTTACACCTTTGGATACATCACTTATAATGAGAGTTTCTGGATGATCTGGCTTGAATCTCAATGATTCAAATCTTTGGGCCATATCTTTCACAAGGCTCTTCTCAGTTCCTGCATCTTCGAAAATTTTATCAGTCCTTGCCTCTTGGGTCAGATCTTTCTCAGAACTCTTCTTAGTCTTTGTATGTATATCTTCATCATCACTATCGCTAGATCTGTGACTATTTAACTCATCAAAGGTAACATTAATAGTCTCTTCAATAATTATAGATCTTTTATTGAAAATTCTATTATCCCTTACTCTTAGTAGCATATCCGAGAAATATCCCGTCATATGCTTTGGAGTCGAACTTTCCCAAGTTATCCTTGGTGTTCAGGATAAAACAGCGACAACCAAAAACTTTGAAATAAGAAATATTTGGAATTCTTCCAAACCAAAGCTCATATGGTGTTTTCTTCGAGATTGGTCGAATTAACACCCTATTTAAAACATGACAGGCTGTACTAACAGCTTCTGCCCAAAAATATTTAGGAAGATTATACTGATTCAGCATGACTCTAGCCATTTCGCTTAGAGTACGATTCTTCCGCTCCATAACACCATTCTATTGGAGAGTTCTAGGACAAGAAAATTCGTGGTAATATCCACTATCATCACAAAACTTTTTGAAATCAGAATTTTCGAATTTGCCACCATGATCACTTCGGATACGAGTAATCATGAAGCCTTTTTCATTTTGTACCTTTTTGCAAAATATCTAAAATTCAAAAATTGTATCACTTTTGTTTGATAAGAAATAAACCCAAGTAAATCGAGAGAAATCATCAACAATAACAAAAGCGCAGAGCTTACCGCCAAAACTAGCGACTCTACTAGGACCAAATAAATCCATATAAATTAACTGCAAAGGTCTCAAAGTACTTACAGCGTTGATGGATTTAAAAGTAGACCTATGTGCTTTGTTCTTTTTGCAGTCAGCACATACCATATCTCTATTGAATGGAATTTCAGGGAGTCCTCTTACCAACTTCTTTGTATTTAGATGTGAGATAGTATCCATGTTTACATGTCCTAGTCTCATATGCCATAGCCAGCTTTCATCTTGATTGGCTACTAGGCACCTTCCTGCATTATTAGTATTCTCCAAAAAGAAAACATAAATGTTGTCTTCTCTAATCCCTTTATGTACGGGATCACCAGATGACATATCATATATGGTACATTTATCTTTCATAAAATTGATACCATAACCATTATCTGCCAAATGACTTATGCTCAATAGGTTATGTTTCAATTCTGTTACTAGACAAACATCCTTTATTATTGGATAAGGAGAAATACCTACAGTACCATTACCTATTATATCACTTCTCAAGTTATTTCCGAAGGAGACGTATCCTTCTTTCTTTATCGATAGCGTAGCGAACAAAGATGCATCACCAGTCATGTGTCGCAAACATCCACTATCGAGGATCCATTTGCTTCTAGCATGAGAGGGTTGAGGGTCCACCTACAAGACAAGTAGATGAATCCTTTGGTACCCATTTTCTAAAGGGTCCACTCAGATTAGCTTTAGGTCTCCAGACTAAAGTATGGTTGTCAACAAGCTTTCTTGCAAGACAATATTGTGATATGTGTCCGTGCGTACCACAATATGTGCAAGTCAGTTTGGTGGTAGAAACTGTGTTTGCAAGCTTGTTTTGTTTGGAGAACCTATAAGTGAAAGCATGATGATGTTCGTGTTTCTTCTGTGCTTTCTTGTGTTTAGTCCTTTTAGGTGTATGCTTAGCATTAGGACTAATCTTAGGCTGTGTCACAGGTATTGCCTGTTTGCCTAACTTGATTTCTAACTTTTTAGAAATCGCAATAGACTCTTCGTATCTAGCAGTCATATCTAGGAGTCTTTGTTCAGTTACTAAGTGCATCTTCTTCTCTATGTCATAAAGCTTTTGTACTTTGACATAGTCCCTTTCTTTCTTTTCAATATTGAGGATAGCCTCATGATAGTCTACCTTGAGTTTGGCTATCTCTTCCGTGTTACCGGTAGTATATGTCCATTTAATATCTTCAATCAGATTGGACAGTCTAGCTATCTCGGTTGTGTGTGCCTTAATCTCTTTTCGAGATTGCTTATACTTGTCGAGCACAGTTTTGTGATCTTCAAGTAGTTCGCTAAAGGCATTCTCTAATTCATCGAAAGTAAAATCATCAAACAAAGGGTTAGATGATACCTTATCAAATGCCATGAGACAAACATTTGCATTGCCGCAGGGTCTGTCTTCTTCTTCTGTATCACTGGCATCACTTTCGTGCCAGATGCTTGTGTTGGCATACTTTTGACCAAATATTGCTTTTCTGCTTGATCTTGATCTATCGTATGGACTGCTTTTCTTGGTGGTTGGACAGTCCTTCTTCATATGCCCTGACTTCTTGCATCCAAAGTATATAGTTTCATCTTCGTTGCTTTCTTGGACATCTTTCTTCTTTCTGCTTGTGAACTTTAGATATTTCTTGAAGTTCTTCACAAGTAGGGCTCGTTCATCACCACTTGACGATTCTTTATCGGAATCGTTGTATGTTGATTTTCTTGCTTGAGCTTTGAAGGCAATAGATTTCTCCTTTGGTGTTGCTTCTTCAAAATCTTGCAAGTCGAGTTCATGGGTCATGAGTTTGCCCATCAGCGTTTCCAGAGTCATAGTAGTGAGATCGTTTCCTTCAATGATTACTGTGGCTTTTGGATTCCAGTTCTTTGTTAGAGCCCGCAGCACTTTTCTGATCTTCTCGTGATTGCTGTAATCCTTACCAAGAGATTGTAAAGGATTAATTATATCAAGGAAACGAGTAAACATCTGTGTAATTGACTCACCGGTTTTCATCTTAAAAGATTCATACTCCTGTGTCAGTCTACTAATTTTGGATTCCTTCACTTGGAAAGTCCCTTCATGGGTTACCTCAAGGAGTTTCCAAATTTCGTGAGACATCTTACAGGTTGAAACTCTGTTGAACTCGGTTTTGTCAATTGCACAGAATAGTGCATTGATGGCACGAGCATCTAGGCTAGCTTTAGCCTTTTTAGCTTCAGTGTACTTATCATGGGTCTTTTCCACCAGCTGGCCTTCAACCACTGTTGGTGCTGGTTTCTTATAACCATCAATGACTATTGACCAAAGATCAAAGTCGAGAGACTTTAGAAAGAAAGTCATTCGTGTTTTCCAGTAGGTATAACTTGTTCCATCAAATAGGAGAGGTCTATTTGTGGATTGCCCTTCACCGTTGAATATATATTTTACGGCTGCCATATATATATACTCTCTAAGGTATGTTATATAGAATATAACCTGCTCTGATACCAATTGTAGGACCGTTGAGCACCTCTAGAGGGGGGGTGAATAGAGTGTGTGTGTGCAACAGAAAATAATCACCAATTAAAAATTAAACTATGGCAGAGATATAAGAGACAGTAAATAGAGATAGAGATTTCAAACTCAATGACACAGTGATATATACTGGTATCCCTCTGAGAGGACTAATCCAGTCTCGAGTACTCTTGCTCGATGTTAATCCACTATGGCACAAGCTTTAATTGAGAGCTTGCAGTCTCTTACAACACCGTGCTTGGTGACGAGCGCACAACCAGCTCCACAGCACACACCGTGCTTGGTGACGAGCGCACGACCAGCTCCACAACAGAAAAAGTTATTGAACTTGGAACGACCTCTTTACAACTCTTGAAACACCAAAAGATTCTAAATCAACTCTGATAGTACTGGCTTTTGGCTAAGAGATGTATAGGTATGATTTGAAAATCTTAGATCGTTTGAAAATACTTGAGTAGTAGAGAAGAGAGAATGAAGAATGAATGAATGAAATGAAATGAAAAGTTCTTCTTTATTTATAGGTGTTTTCTCGAACCGAACTCGGGCAGAGTTCGGGCAGAGTTCGGATGCAAATATCTCGCAGAGAGACGTTGCTCGCTGATTTGGAGGCAACAGAAGTTTGAATCATTTTTGACCGAACTCGGTCAGAGTTCGGACCGAACTCGGGCCGAACTCGGTTACGAGTTCTGTCATGAGATATTTAAAAATTATTTGTAAAAACAGTTTTCAAAATATGTTTTTGGTTATTTGTAAAATCATTTGTAAAGGCTATTTTTAAAATATGTTTTTGAAATATTTTGTAAATGAAATACGAATGGTAAATAGGTAGGCTTTTGGAATGTGGACAGTTTTAACCCTAAGCCAGTATTACCAAAACTGATTTTACAAAATAAATTCTAGACTCAATAAAATATAAAATACAGAATAAAATGAGAAATGAGTCTTCTGAAGATTTGATGATGTTGACGCTTTGTTTGATGCAGTACATCATCCGTTGAATTTGATTTCATGTATCCTGAAATGATTAGCAGCATTTTCTATATTTTGTGTATTGACTTAAGTGTATGTTGATTATCGAAATCGGGTGTGACCATGGAATGGGCCAACAGAACTGACATATAATTATGCTATAGAATCTTGTAAGATCGTCTTGTTCAGATGTGAGTGGTTCGATCCGATCCAAGGTCGAGGTTGGAGAGTTGACAAACATGGTCTTGTTGACATAAATTATGGCCGTCGATATCAAGCTTATGAGCCGTTTGTTCTAGCAAGCCAGGCTCAGCTAGTTTACTTTACCAGCTATCCGAAATGAGGAACCGGGAGATCAGATTGGTGGGCAGTCTGTAAGACTAAAGCTCGGGATACCTTCGATGTTGACGAGATAGCTTATCAGGAAGACGAACTACCTCTTATTACAGATATTATTGATGTGGACTCAACGAAAGTTCCTCATGACATGTTTCATCAATTGGAAGAGGTAGAAGTATCAGAAGAGGAAGTTGATAGAAGTGAAGAGGAAGTGGAAAAGTAAGAGGAAGAGGAAGAGGAATAAGATGAATTTTCAGAAGAGGATTGAAAATGTTTAATTTTTAGATGTAATATGGTTTACTTTTGTTATTTTTCAGATATAGTATGGTTTACTTTTGTTTTTTTAGATGTAGTATGGTTCACTTCTGTATTTTTTCTGATATGGCTCGACGTGGATCCTTTGGTTTCGGTGCTGGTGGGTGTCGACGAGGCCGATAGTCTCCATCTACCACTCCTCCTACCGACTGCTCATCCTCCTGCACTCCAGTATACACTAGCGGCCTAGTCGTCGGCAGTGTCTCCATGCTCGGCTTTAGCAGTTCCAGGATAGGGCCTTCTTCTTCTACGCAGCCAGTACCGTTAAGTATTCCGGAGGTCGACCCCACTACTGAGGAGCAGGCCGAGGCCCACGCCGAGGGCGAGGGCGATGGCAAGGCCCACGCCAAGGGCGAGGGCGAGGCCCACGTCGAGGGCGAGGGCGAGGCCGAGTGTCAGGATGCGGGCAAGAGAAAGGGTAGGCGCATGGGACAGGGGGGCAGGGGCAGGCTGCAGCTCCCATTTGAGACAGATCCTCCGTGTCGCCCGGAGGGAGATATGAGGTAGGAGATTTGGGCCTGTACTCGGACCAGGCGGTAAGTAAAATTGTTACATTTAATTTGTTTAAATTTATTATAAACTTGTTTAATAAATTTTAACTTGTATTTTACAGGTATTATCCCTCCTCCGTACACCGGTCGCTGGGTACATTCCTGCGATAAAACTACGGGAGGGGCCTGTGTCAACTAGAGGGATGTCCCGGCCGATAAGAAGGCCTTCTGGTTTGAGCATTTCTTGGTACATTAAAGTTTATTTCCTTTTAACATTTAGTATGTTATGTTATAACTTACATACTTTCATGATTTTTTCAGCGGACTTACTTCTTCCCACCCCACCGTGCCATTGCTGTCGAGTTTATTTTTCCAGCGTCGCCAGCAAGCTCATTAGGGACGCGATCCTCAACCAAAAGGATCACGAGCACCGGGGAGAGCCTATTCAAGGTTAGATCTCTACCGTCGATTGGGCGACAATGAAGAGGAGATTCAAGGAGGGAACCTACAAGGAGAAGTCCACGAAGTCTAAAAGAGCACGACAGGCGGGGTCGCAGTAGTATGGTGGGTCACGGTCCATCATGTATTTTTTCACTCTTATGGTACATATCTCGCCGTTTACCCATATTTAATACTTTATAGTAATATATTTCTTTCAACTAAACTGACAAATCATATAATAATTTTATAACAGGTTGAATCGGAAGAGGACCCGAATATGGTGACCATGTTCCTCGCCACGCATACGAAGGGGATTTCGTTCGTTGACGATAAGGCCCGGGACACCTACGTAAGTTTTACTTAATGCTAGTTCATTAATATTAATTTTTAGTTATGTAGAGAATTCATATAGATGTTATTTCTAGGCCGATTTTTGAAGTTTTATTTAATGCTGGTTCATTAATATTAATTTTTAGTTACGCAGAGAATTCATATAGATGTTATTTCTAGGTCAAGTTTTTGAGGCTTAGGGAGGCCGGGCTGATACGGTCAGAGGGAGCTGGTGCTAGCACTTCCCAGCTGCCCCCATCTGTCGCAGCTCAGACAGATGACGAGCTGTGGATGAGGGCCGTTGGTGGCATACATAGGGGTACGTACTATGGTACGGGCTCCTATGGGGCCTTCATTGCATCATAGGCCTCTACGACCGCCACTAGTATGCTTGGCCCCGTACAGACTGAGGAGTCGCTCCTCCACCAACAGAGTGTCGTTGTGTAGATCGCAGCTCTGCGTGACAAGATGCTGCAGAGGATGGTGGCATCGCAGTCGCATTCGCATCCGCATACAGATAATTCTGTGCTTATCTCACGCTTTGAGAGGCTTTAGGAGACAACTGAGGCGCTGCGACAGATGACCCATGCTACGCAGGAGACTACAAAGCGATTGGTCGAGCAGATGCAGCAGTTCCGCGAGATAGCTACGGAGCGACCGTCTGTTGGTACGCCGGGAGCATCGTCTACATCCAGTGGTGCACAGAAGGACATGCTCGTCCAGCTGTTGTCATCGGAGGAGTATCAGACGATCCTGGCGTTACGACGACAGTCATCTGGTGGTGCTCCTCCTTCATTTCCGGCTCCAGCTCGAGCTCCAGGCGATCAGTAGTTTTGTTTTTGTATTTTTGGACTTTGTACTTTATATTTTTTTACGTTGTACGTATTTGGGGATATTGACTTTGTTCGTTGAGGATATTGACTTTGTACGTATTTGAGGATATTAACTTTGTTTATTGAGGATATTATTGACTTTGTTCGTTGAGGATATTATTCATTGAGGATATTATTTGTTCTTTATATTTTTGGTCTATTCTGGAATGTATTGTGCGTGCCGGTGTTGAGTGTTCCACCGAGGGGGTCGGTGAACCCAGGGATTGGATTCTGTATTTTGTAGTTTGGATTCTGTATTTTGGCTTAAGCTCCAGCTCCATTTGCATTCAGGATTCTATTTTTTTATATTTTTTTAACTTAGCGATGTTTTAGCGACATTAATAATCGTTGCTAAACTATGGCGACGTTAATGAATGTCGCTAAAAATGTCGCTAAATTGCTGACGTGGCACCACGTGGCACCGAATCTGATGTCAGCACATCGTCGCCAAAATGTCGCTAAAGTGTCGCTAAACGACGACCACACACTAACGTCGCAAATAGTGTCGCTAATTAGCGACCACGTGAGAACGTCGTAAATAACGTCGCTAATTAGCAACGTTAACAACGTTGCTAATTAACGTCGCCATAGCGACATTTTTTTGATTAGGGACACTTTTTTCCCGTCATTTATAAAACGTCGCTAAAAAATTTAGCGATGTTTTAACTGGGTTTAGCGACGTTTGTGAACATCTCTAATTCGACAGATTCTGGTAGTGAAATCTATAGGACTTTATCACCTGATCAAAACAATCTGGAAGCTTACTTAAGTCCATAAATAGACTTTTTGAGCTTACAAACAAGATGCTCTTGGCCCTTTTTAATGAACTCGTCTGGTTGCTTCATATAGATGTCTTCCTCATGACTTCCATTAAGAAAAGCTGTCTTGACATCCATTTGGCAAATCTCATAATAGAGATAAGCTGCAATAGATAAAGGAATCCGGATAGACTTAAGCATGGCTACTAGCGAAAAGGTTTCCTTATAATCGATACCCTCTCTTTGAGTAAAACCTTTTGCAACAAGCCGAGCTTTAAAGGTTTAAAACTTACCATCTGATCTTTTTTTCTCTTATAGACCTACTTACATCCAATCGCTTTTACCCCAACGGATGGTTCTACAAGCTCCCAGACCTGATTGGAATCCATAGATTCTATTTCAGATATTATTACTTTTTGCCAAGACCCTGCATCCTTATCTTGGAGTACTTCATTGTAGGTATAAGGATCATAATCTTGTTCCTCAGGGACGAAGTATGACGACTCTCCCATTATCAGGTTGTATCACAATCCTCCCACTACGACGAGGCACTATCGGTTGTGGTGTAATACTTGTGACACTTTGTGCAGTAACTTGTGGTTCATCCTCTTGTATTGTTGGTACTGAAGTATTTGGTTTCTCACCTCTCAGTTCTTCTAGAACAACTCTATTTATGGGTTTAAGGTTCATCATATATTCTTCCTCTACGAATCGGTTATTGGTGCTAACAATGACCTTCTAATCCTTTGAAATATAAAATAAACCTTCTTTTGTTCCTCTTGGATAGCCAACAAACAAGCATACTTTTGTATAAGATTCTAACTTATCTTCTTTTCTATTCAGCATATGTGCTGGACTATCCCAAATTCGAACATATTTCAGACTAGGCTTACGCCCAATCCACAGCTCTATGGGAGTAAGAGGTACTAACTTAGAAGGAACCAAGTTCAAAATATAAGCTGCAGTCTCTAAGCCATATCCCTAAAATGAATCTGGTAAATCTGAATAACTCATCATTGATCTAACAATCTCCATAAGAGTTTTATTCCTTCTTTCGGCTACACCATTCTACTAGGGCATTCCAGGTACAGTCAATTGGGATGTAATCCCAGTCTCTGATAAAGAATTCCTAAACTCTCCAAAAAGGTACTCGCCACCGTGATCTGAACGTAATGACTTGATACATTTTTTATGACGTTTATCTGTTTCAGCCTTATACTCTTTGAATTTTTCAAAGTACTTAGACTTACGATGCATCAAATAAATGTATCTATAACTTGAATAATCGTCAATAAATGTGACAAAATATTCAAAGCCACTTCTAGCCTGGATAGTAATGGGTCCACACAAATCAGAATGAACCAATTCCAACACATCTTTGGCCCTATATTCCTTCGCCGTAAAAGGCCTTTTGGTCATTTGACCTTCTAAGTAGGATTCACAAACTGGTAGTGCCTTCACTTCCAATGAACTAAAAGGACCATCTTTAACTAGTCTTTAAATCCTTCTTATGTTAATATGCCCCAATCGCAAGTGCCAAAGATATGTTTGGTTCATACAAGACGGTTCTTTTCTCTTATTTAAGTTAGATGACATATTACTCATTACCATAAGTAGAATTGTGGGCAAAAAAATGATTAATGACATGCCGATTATCAACTAATGCACCAAAACAGACAAAATATTTATTCTTTCTAATAACAATATTTACATTAAAATAAACTGAATATCCATCTTTAACTAACATAGAAATAGAAAATAAATTCCTTCTAAGTGAAGGTGCATAAAGACAATCTCTTAATGTCAAAGACTTATTTCTACCAAAAGACAAAGTAACATCTCCTATTGCAATGACTACTACTTTTGGAGCATCACCCGTGAACAAGCATATCTCTCCATCACTGTGTCGCCTGGTTTCCTGGAACCCCTTCAATGTATTACAAACATGATTAGTGGCTCCTGTATCTACACACCAGGTGCCAGCAGATAACACTGCTAAAAATGTTTCAATTACTAGTAAATGAGATATATCTTCTTTGTTCCCTTGTTTGAGAAGTGGACGGTCACTCTTCCAATGTCCTGACCCTTTGCACTTAAAACATTTGCCTTTCAACTTTTTCACAATGCCTTGAGGTCCCATGCCCTTCTTTGCTGAGTTTGCTTGTTCCTGAATATTATTCTTCTTCTTAACACTTTTTGACTTAGAAGAAGCCTTTTCAGAAACATAAATATGACCACTCTGCCTAAAGAGAGCTTCATCATCCTGTAGATCTTTTGCAAGTTCTGCCAAACTATACAACTTTTATTCATGTTGTAGTTAAGGCAAAAATTGTCACAACTTTTAGGCAGAGTCCCAAGAATGATATCGACCTGGGATTCTCTATCGATTTTAGCTCCAAGGATCTCCATCTCATTCAAATGACCCATCATCTTGAGAACATGATCCCTTACTGGCGTACCTTTAGCCATTTTTGTATTCATCAAACACTTCGTAGCAAACTGCCTAGCTGCTCTACTCTGATGTTCTAAGAGTTCCTTGAGGTTATACATCATATCATAAGCTATGGCTATAGCCTGATGCTGATTTTGCAGTACATTTGACATAGATGCCAGAATGTAACACCGCGTCATCTCATCTGTCTTTATCCACTTCTTATAAGCCTCTTTGGCCTCTTCATCAAAATTAGCATCAGGCTTAGGTGGACATTCCTCTTTGAGTACATATTTTTACACTTTAACAGTTAGGACAATATCTAAATTACGTTTACAGTCAGTATAATTGTAACACCCCAGTCCCAAAATACGTAGGACTAAGTACGTAGACATGCCAGCTGTATACATACGAAGTACATGGGCCTTGTATGTATACATAAGCTGTAAAATGTATTAATCCAAGACAAACTAAATCTCATCCACAATGAAAAGAATAATAATATAAAAATTAACTTGAATATTTATGATACAATCGTTGGACGGAGACAAAGTCCACTACCAACTATCTCAATGAAAGAAATATACAATAATCGATCCATAAAATGGCAAGACGAACCAAGCGCAATCGTCTTCAAAAGAATGGAGAGAATCACGGCCTTGGCTAGAACACCTGCAATAAATCATGAAAGCACACACCTGGGGAATAACCAGGTCCTCAGACGGCCGTAGTAAGATACAGAAAGAGCAAGCTAATATGAACTGTCAGAATAATAAAATAATATATAAAAGACTACTCTAGACACAAATATGCAAAGGAGATTCTAACCGCCTAATATGCAATTTAGAGGACAACTTTCATGCGCATGGGTGGAATTTAAGGCTATGTGTACGTAACTGGCATCCAGTCATCTGTATCCGACCGTAACGTCCAAATCGTCAGAGGGTATCTGCAAATAAATCGTCACAGTTCCATCTGGAGACTGTGGTTTACCTGTTTGGATTCCCATACGCACTAGCGACTGTCCTTTCCCAATATTTCCCACAATGTTCAAGTCATGTCCATGGCTCGTCCAGTTTTGTAACTACTTGAGTCTCTAAAACCCTAGTTATAACAGTTACGATCATCTACCGTCGCACGACTTTAGAGAGGGCCGGTCCATAAGTCGTGCCCCTAGCAAAATATCTCAAACCGTGTAGTGTGAGTGTCATGGCCCAAGAGAGATATAAGGATATCCCCCAACGAGAAGGCAGTCCGCTAACACTAAGTTAACATGCATATAGTAAAGTAAAACGACTAATAGAGTCGCTTGCACCCAAGTATGGCTTGGACGCACAGTTTATAACAATTAAAAATAACAAATATAAAACAAAGTAAATAATGAAAAAAATATGACAGTTAATTACCAAGGTATACTTGCCTGTTGCGACGCCTAGTGAGCTGCCTGGTGTGGTACAAAAAAGGTGGCATAAGATCAACTTCGGTGTTACAACTATGCAAGGGAACCTCTGTTGACGACACAGAGTATTCTATCGGGTCCAAAACGGTCAACTTAGTTAGGTTTGACATAATGAAGTGCAAAATTGGAGAGGAAATAGGAATAGTAGGATTGGTTATGGGTAAGGGAGATTTGTCATGGATGGGATGATAATCGAAGAATTTGGATAAATAATATATATGGTTTTAGAAAATTCTTTATAATGCTTGAATGCTATATTTTATTATCCCAAAATATAGTAAAATCATTTAAGGTCAAAAACTTAATTTACTTAGTAAATATTTCGTATACTACTTGAAAATATATTTGATTACTTGGAAATTCATTTTTATTAGTCACAATACTTTCTAGGAATTTATTGGATATAAATACATTTGTATATATATATAAAATATTGAGAGTTTAAAATAATAATATAATATTCTTCAAAATATATATACATGCTTACTGTTGAAATACTTATAGTATATAATACTCACAACAGTACAATATACAAAAAATTTATTTTTTTAATAATAATAATAACGATAATTAATAGATAATAACAGTAATAATAATCTTAATAATAATACTAATAAAAATAATAGTAATAATAATAATAATAATAATAATAATAATAAATTAAATATAATAAACTATTAGAAAGTACAGCAGATGTCTCTGCTGTCTCCATAATAATAATAATAATAATAATAATAATAATAATAAAAACTAAAAATAAAAAAATAGAAATATATACTGCACTCCTCTCGAAGGGAGCGCACACACACAGCAATAAAACAACAAAAAAAATAAAAATAAAAAGGAAACAAAAGAAACTAAAGAAGAAGGAGAGAGAGGTTGGAAAAGAGGGCGACGAAAGCGAAGAAGTCGGGAAGCGGCGGCATGGGGCGGAGAGGATCGAGAGGGAGAGAAGGAGGTGAGCGGAGGGAAGATCGAGAGGGTTTTCGCTTGACGGCTCGGCGAGGGTCACCGGATCTGGAGGCTCTACGCAGGTACGATGGTCGAAAATGAGGTTGTGGGTCCAGCGGCGGCCAGAGGCGGCTGCAGCTGTGCGAGGGAGCGGGGAAAAAAGGGAATAGTCGGCGAAGATCGAAGCCGGCGCCGTGGTTCCAGAGTCTAACCGGAGTACGCATGGTGGATTTGCTCGTCGGGGCTCCTTGCTCGGCGGTGCGGGGAACTACGGTGGAAGAGTGCTCGCTCGGGCAGAGCCGAGCGCGAGGGACGCGCAGCAGCTTGGCGGTTCGCACGGACGCATGGTGCGACCACGACTCGGAGGCGATGAAGAGCGGGGGTCGGCTCGTCCCAGGTTAGGGTTTGGGTTTGGTTTGTCGATTCTCCTCTTCTTCTATTTTGTTTTGCAATGGTGGTGATAGTGGCTATGGCCGCGACGACACTGGCCAGGGGCCATTGGCGGTGGTGATGATTTGGGAGGGTTTGTCCTGAAACTTTTCGAGACGGTGGAGGTGGTTTTTGTACCGTGGAGGCGGTGGTGAAGGGAGCTGGTGGTGATGATGATGGTGAGGGTGGTGACGCTGCTATCCTGGCCTGGCCGGGGTGTCGTCAGGGCAAGGTGGTCGGAAGGAGTAGGTGGTCGGAGTTGATCGGAAGATCGGCGGTGGTGGCTAGGTCCAGGGGGGAGATCTGGTGAGGATGGCGGTGGCTGTCTATAGTGGTCTTGCTAACGGTGGGGCTGTCGGTGTTGATGGCCGGGTAGCAAGGTCGAGACGGGGAGGATGGCTCCAAGTGGGGGAGTCTGACGAGGAGGGCTGTGTTGGTGTCGCTAGGGTTAGGTTTAGAATTTAGGATTGGATATTTGATTCTGTCGGTTCTATCGACAAGGAGATGGAGAGATGGATAATGTATTTGTAAAAAAAATGGAATAAGAATTGGACGAAAAACACGGACACGATGCACGCACGTATATTTGTGGAGAATTTTGTGGATGTGAGGAATTTATGGAGGAGTACCTGCCTATTTATAGGATGTGGGAATTTCCATTTGGATAGGATTAGAATTGATTTAAAATTCCCATAGATAATTTACTATTAAATTTAAATTCATATCTAAATCCAAATCCAATATAGATAAATTACATATTTAAATTAAACTATTTAAAATAAATAAATAAAATAAATCACCATTTAAATTATCACAATTAAATTCAAATTTCCTTTTTATAATAATAATTAATAAATTTTGAAAATCATAATAAATATTTAAGTATTAATAGGAAATAATTTTAAACTACATATTTAATTAAATAGCATAATAATTTCGAAAATGAGAATAAATATTTTAAATAGTAATAGGAAACATCTTTGAAATACATTTTAATAATCTAGATAAAAAAAAATTAAAAATAAACATAAACATTCAAATATTTAAAATACCTTTTTGCTAAATAATTTATTATAAATAATAAAAATAAATTTGAAAATATATATGAAATAGTTTTCATGTACTTTATACAAGTAGAATATTCACATAAATCTAGTTTCTAAATTACCATTATTAAAATAAGATAGCATTTTATAAATAACTAAAATAATAAGTTTTGACAACCTTGATAGATATTTTTCAAAACTTTTAATAAGAATAATTATTATAAATATTATTTTGAAACCATCACCGATAATAAAATCAAAAACTATTTTTCTAAAATATGTACCTCGCACATATTCATAGTCGACGATAAATACGAAAAACGTAAATTCCCGCGCGACGTACATACGACTATGCGACGTATAAATACAAAAAAAATCAGTACTAAAAATATAGTAGAAATTTAGGGGTTTTACAATAATTAGGTCCAGTAAGTTTGTTTTCTTTAAGAATCACCATAAGTGGACCGAAAGAACCTATTTTTAAAATCCTGAGAATCACATAAATAAAAATTATATCAGACAAAAAACTTTTTGAATTACTTAAATATTGATTCCCTCAAAACAATAATAAAAAATTACCAACACCATGAATTTAGCATGCCACGATAGTGTGGACATATACAAATTTAACTTTGTTCAAGTAGGTTTTTTCTATTAATTTTATTATCAAGTCAACATAACTTTATGACAAATAAATTTAATCTGTTGGACTTGCTCTGGTCAAACAAATAATAGAAGTGACTCCGATGGGAGGGAATACCATTATTTGTATCTAAGTGTATATTATTACTTAATACTAAGTCTATTACCTTGTAATGAGTTCCTTCAGATGGAGAAGTGAACACATACTAGATAACTTTTTATAATTATCCCTAAGGAAGTTTGTAATGATGATCCATAATTATACTCATCCGATATGGAGGAAGGCACTAAAGCCAACACCCAAGTATAGTTACATCACCTACAAACCAGTATGGAGATCATAGGATTTATACTAAATAAATTTCCTCTCCCACTTAGTTATTTAACAATGATAGTTTTTCTACTAGTTGATATTTTGTCCATGTTGTCCATTATTAATGTAGGCTTAGTTTTTCATAAAAAACATCCACAGAATAATAAACATGCATAATCACAAAAAGGAAAATGCCAATAAACAGAAGAAAAAATATCCAACTATTATGGTCATCTTTACTGTTCCGTCCTCAACTATCTGAATCCAAAATCTAGCACTGTGCAGACTTATTCGAGGTTCGACCTGCCGATTTTTCATCGAAAATTATTCGTCTGCCTCTGGACTGCTTAAAATAAGCATCTCATCTGGCGTCAAAAACAGCCACCATCGCCATCACAATTGATAAAAAATAATTAAAATTACATCAATTCTACTCCTCCTAAAGGAGTTCACACATAATCTAGATTGAAAGATTAAAATTATAAGCACGATCAACACTTGTGATTTTAATTACATCCACGACAACAACAACAACATCCATTACATGTCCATGGTTTAAAATAACACAAATAAAACATGCATTGGACCATAATAGTTGGATCTAAGATGCCTACAAAACCGAGTTAGAACAGGTCTTCCATCTACTGAATATTACACAACGCAAGTTTTATTGGACAACATGGATGTATCAATCAATACACAGATCCAAGGTGGCTCTGATACCAACTGATGGAACTGGGGATTCCCAGGATCCCTAGTTTGGTGTGTATATTGATCGATGGAAGTTTAACAGATCTAAGACGTATTCTAACCCTTCATAGCGGAACTAGGATTCACGAATTATACCTGCGACGGGAAGAAGAAGACACTTTCCCGCAAACTCAAGCATTACGACCCCAAGATCTTCTGTACATATTCCTTTCTTGGATTGGACGTCGTGTGGGCGACGATCTCCCAACCTTTTCTTCTCCTTGGCAGACCTCCATTTCTTCCCTAACGTGAATCACAAATTTAGAGAAAGCTTCTTATTTTTATTTTATTTTTATCAGATCGAGATGGCCAGAGAATAGTAGATATATATATATAAGGCTACGGTAAGGACATGAGGAGAAATTAGTATTAAGTCTCTTAACGGATCTGGGTATCTCGTGTTCAGCACACAAAACCTAGGCCCATTAACAATAGCTCGGTCCACTAAAGAGCTATTGTTGCACTACCTTCCTAATCCTAAATTATGATTGTGGGCTCCTTTTATTATATGCTCGTTTGGCTCCCCATGTTAAGATATCGAATGACCGTCAATCAAATTAAGTTACTGACAACTATACTAATCGACATATTTTATCCTTAATAGTACCACTCAACTTTATTTGTCATGTCGGATATAATCCACCTATAACATTTACATAACAATCATTATCATCTCCTTAAGGGGACATCATCAACTCGACGTATCGGTACATGAATTTCTTTTACAACCAACAGCCCATCATACATACAATATTATTACCCAATTCATAGAGGTTGTTGGCCCAAAATGAATCTCACTCTTTTATGAGTCAAAGTAATGCACAATACGTATACATGTCTATTATTATATCCAGATTAAGAGAACAAGCATCCATAATAACTGAGGTGTATGTTCTCTTATGTAGCCAGTACAAAGAGAACAACCTCAAGTAGTCATGTTCAATACACACAAAGTGTACTAGCGTAAACCTATAGTCAAGATAGACTAATACCAGATTATACTACAACTTTACCAATGGATTGTCCAAGTCCATCTAGGTTGTGAACTATTTATATATTCTATAGGAAACTGATAATATGATCTTCTGTATGACATGACACACCATACTATCTACAATATAGAATATCAGACACTTGCATTAACACTTTCAACAAATACAACATGCAAATATTTGCCCATACGATTCTCATTCAAAATTTAAGGAAATAAAATTATTACAAAAGTGATGCTTTTAGTATATAACCCTGACAGTCGCTACAAACTCAAATTGCATCCGCTTACTATTTGAACCAGGTGCTCCTGGTACGCGATTTGTAACACAAGCCGGGAAAAGGGAAGAGAAGCCCATTATCTTCGGTCGAATCAAAGGCTCTCAGACCCACATCCCTTGTGAGTCAGAATATGAGACCGGTTTGGTGCAGACTCACCACTACACTCCCCAAGCCAGACATATTATCCAGAAGATGGGGTATGATTTGATAGCAATATGGGTCGACTATGGTAAGGGTCGTCACTTGCCAGTCAAGATTAATCCCCTAAGGAGAAGTTTGACTTGTATTACCATAAGAACCGTTGTGGACTGGGGTATGTCTCACCTAAGATTCCTGAAGTCTCACAATCAAAGTCTATATAGACTTTCGTGATCTGAATGCAGCTTGCCCAAAAGATAATTTTCTATTACCAATCACTGATGTGATGGTCGACAACACTTGTGGTTTCGAGTGTATGTCCTTCATGTATGGTTACTCAGGTTATAACCAAATCAAGATGTTCCCAGAGGACGAAAAACATACATCATTCCGAACTCCGATCGGGATATTCTGCTACACGGTGATGCACTTTTGGACTGAAGAACGCAGGTGCTACATACCAGCGAGCTATGAGTACTATATTTTATAAGCACTTATGTAAGACAGTCGACTGCTATGTTGATGACATCGATGTCAAGAGTTATTTTTGTGGTGACCAACTTCATGACTTAAGGACCATCTTCGACCTGATGAGGGCACACCAATTGAAGATGAACCCGACCAAGTCCTTCTTGAGATATCCAGCGACAAGTTCTTTGGTTTTGTCATCACTTTGAGAGGTATCTACATTGACCCCGAGAAGATAAAAGATATTATTAAAATGCAACCACCGAAGAATCTTCGTGAACTTCGTGGTCCTCAAGGACGCTTAGCATACATTCGAAGCTTTATTTCTAACCTTTCGGGACATTGTAAGCCCTTCACTGAGCTTATGAAGAAAGGAGTATCTTATTGTGGACCGAAGAGTGCCAACAAGCATTCGAGGACATTAAGAGGTTCCTCATGACCCCTCCGGTTTTAGTAGTATCAGTCATGGGAAAACCCTTTGTACTTTATGTAAGAGCCAGGGACTATTCTCTTGGTGCTTTGTTGGCCCAGAACAATGATGCAGGCTACGAATAAGTTATCTACTATCTCAATCGGCAACTGGTTGGAGCCGAACACAGATACACTCCTATTGAGAATGAAGGTCTCGCTCTAGTTTTACCATCCAGAATGATCCAAGTCATTTTCTGGGACAATTCGCTTAGGATCCTCATGACCAAACCGGGAGCGCTAAATTCTCGCCTGGCTACGTGGGTAATACTATTATCACCTTACGATATAGTATTTGTACCATAAAAAACGATCAAAGGCCAAGAACTTGCCGACTTCCTGGCCGCTCATCCGATAACCAAAACAATGAAACTTTTAGATGATATTCCGGAAGAGGTAATGGAAGCCCATATCACAACAAAAGGACTAGCTTGGCAACTGTTCTTTGACTGTGCTTCAAGGATAGGACCCAAAGGTGATATCATGGCAGGAGTGGAGGTAGTATTAATCTTCTCCGATGACTTGGTCATCCCGCAAGCATACTCACTCTCGAAATCATGTTCTAATAATGTTGTCGAGTAAAAGGCTCTCATCGTAGGGCTCCGGCTAGCTAAAGAGTTGGGGGTTGACTTCTTGGAAGCTTATGAATATTCTCAGTTAATAGTTAACAAGGTTCGAGGTCAATAGGAGGTTCGGCATAAAAACCTGATCACGTACCATCAGGCAACGATCTCGATAATTTCTACCTTTACCGGATTCTTTATAGAATACGTTCTACGATTATGAAACCTAGAAGCAGACACCCTGGCTGGTCTTGTGGCCTCATTAGCAGTACCCGTCGAAACTCAACAGACAATCAAGGTGATCGGTCAGGAGCTGTATATCCTAAGAGTAACTTATGTATTTGAGCCAAACTTTCCATGGATGTAAATATGGATGTTTGAGACTGGTGGTCCCTCTTTATAGATTTTGCAGTCTACAAAATCTTGTCCGATAACGCAAAGGATGTAGCTTCCGTCAGAAGATGTTCCCTTCGATTCTATTGCGATATTCAAACTAAAATACTATATCGTTGCTCTTTTGGTGGACTCCTACTCTGATGTTTATCGGACAATGAGGCAAAGAAAAGCACTTCTTGAAGCTCATGACAGTACTTGTGGAGCCCACCAACTAGGTCCTAAACTGTAGGACCGACTCAAATGCATAGGCTATTATCGGCCCATAATGATAGCAGACGCATTGGCATATGCTAAAAAAAATCGACTGTGCCAGATCCACGCGGACTTCATTCACCAGCCGTTAGAATTCTTACACCCGACACATGCATCTTGGCTATTTAAGCGTGGGGGATGGATATCATCGGTACGATCACCCTGCCATCATCAAAAGTCACCGATTTATTTTGGCTATAACTGATTATTTTTTCAAATAGGCGGAAGCAATTGTAATGCCCCAGTCCCAAAATATGTAGGACTAAGTACGTAGACATGCCAGTCGTATAATAAATATACGTAAGCTGTAAAAGGCAGTAAATCCAGACAACTAATCTTATCGACAAAATAAGAGAATAATGATATAAAACAACTATGAATTATTATTTTGTACAAGACGTTGGAGGGAGACAAATCTACTGCAAACTGTTTGAATGAGAATAATACATATCAATGAAAGAATTTGTCAAGCGAAGCAAAGACGATCCAAGAGCAATCATCTTCGAAGGAATGGAGAATATTATGGCCTTGGCTAGAACAACTATAGAAAATCATAAAAGCACACACCTAGAGAATTCACCAGGTCCTCAGAGGGACGTAATAAGATACAGAAAGAATATGTCACTATGACAATAAATAACATGCATAAAGGAAATGATAGAAATATGGCACTCTATAGAAATGCCAGTCGTATAATAAATATACGTAAGCTGTAAAAGGCAGTAAATCAAGACAACTAATCTTATCGACAAAATAAGAGAATAATGATATAAAACAACTATGAATTATTATTTTGTACAAGACGTTGGAGGGAGACAAATCTAATGCAAACTGTTTGAATGAGAATAATACATATCAATGAAAGAATTTGTCAAGCGAAGCAAAGACGATCCAAGAGCAATCATCTTCGAAGGAATGGAGAATATTATGGCCTTGGCTAGAACAACTGTAGAAAATCATAAAAGCACACACCTAGAGAATTCATCAGGTCCTCAGAGGGACGTAATAAGATACAGAAAGAATATGCCACTATGACAATAAATAACATGCATAAAGGAAATGATAGAAATATGGTACTCTACTTCTAAACAACTATATGAAACACAACATCAAGGACAATGTTCAACACTTGGGCTAACAGATACATGTAACATCACAACCGTAGCTCATCCGAAACTAACGGCCAATAGATAAACACATTCGCATAGATCTCATCCGAGATTAACGACCAACAGATGATAAGAACATAAAATGTTATACTTTTTATCCCTTAATGTTTACCACTTTACGCTTATTTCATGACTAAAGGTACTCACTATTCTTCTATTTTGATTTAGGATGCAGTTGGAGACACTGTGCAAAATGGAGCTAAACTGCAATTCTGGACAGTTTTGACATCTTTTACCAAAATGATCATAACATTTGCATTCAAAGAGCAAATGAGGTGATCCAAAAAGATTTGGAAAGATAAGGCCGCCTCCTACAACTTTCATATTTTGAGATTTCCGAGATTCAAGCTACATCATGGACGAAAACAGGCTTGAAGTTGAGTCAAATATATTGTGAACAAAAATAGGAACCAAAATAACTATTTTTCTATTTGTTTTGTGACATAGTTTTTTTTGTTTGAGAAGTTGTAACTTTTAGAGGATATGTGGGGAGATATAATGGGCTTGAAACAACTAATTTAGGGTTTATAAAAGGGGTAGAAATCAGGAGAAGGAAACATAACAACAGACAACTCTTCTTCTTCTCCAACTTTTCTTTTGAAGTTTTGATGAACATGTGCGGCTAAAAGTCTTTTTGATCGAAGGAAATGGAAGCCTTCGAATCAATAAACTTGTGAGATCTAAACTGGAATTTTTTGTTTGATTTATACTTTGAGTATTGAATATTTTCTTCATCTTCATGATTGTTTTGTTTAATTACTAGGAGGCCTACTAGTTTATTATTTATTTTGATCTACTGCTTATTTAGATGTCAAATCTGTAATTGTTTAATTTTTCAAATTTGTGAATCAACCAAGATTGAATAAACTGCTTTGTTTTATTAGAATCTTAGAAGAAAAACTTTTGACAAAACTAAATGCAACCGCTTGTGCTTGTGTTGTTTTGCTTCATCGATCTCTTGGTTCTTTAAGAAATTGCTAGATTAAATCTTCAGCACTTGTCTTGGATTATTTAGTAATTAAAGTTAATTAGATTACTTATTTTTAATTAACTAAGCCTAAGAGAGATAGGAAGATACTTCCAACGGTGAATATTCAAAGATTAAGTTAATTTATGCTTGCATCGATGATCAATTTTAATTCCAATGATAAATGTTGACTGAGACCAATATTTGTTCCTTCGATTTATTTCAGTACTTTAATTGTTCTTAGCTATTCTTAAATTTTACATTATCATTTTCAAAACTCTCTCCCTCGTCCTTGTTTACATAGCATAAAATTGTACTAGTTACTCTCCATGGGATCGATCCTTACTCTCACTTCTACATATATTTTTAAGAGTAAATGTTTCACTTTTGGGTGCTTACGACAGCATACCAACAGACTATCACAACTGTGGCAGGAAACTAACGGCTAACAGAATATCACAATCGTAGCACGAAACTAACGGCCAACAGAATCATCAATACAACCGAAGCTCATCCGAACTATCGGTCAACAGAATACTATCATATAACTGCATGCCTAGTAACTGTCTTATCTATCACATTGAACTATACAGGTGTCCAGCCAAGTCAAATTAAGTCAAGTACAAGTAACAGGTCAAGACATATCAAGTGAATGTGACTCAGGACACAGCAATACTATCAGGACCTATACATGAAATAATATGAACCTGAGAAACAATAACCAAGTATGAACGAAAGGAAACAACAATAAAAAATGAATCAAATATTGTACAGTAGGCAAGGTATACTTGCCTGAGGTTGTGTGCAAAACGACAGTATATAGTAGCTCGAACCAACAGATCGATGAAGCAAAGAAGGCCAACTCCCGTAAATGTCCTCAGATGCTGAAACAGACATCACCAACAATTTTGTTATAAAAGAAATGTCTAAAAATACCTACCCAAAAGTACAATTCTGGACACAGAGACAAAATTGTAATTTCGGGTTAAAACGATGTCTGTCATTGGATCCGCTTTGCACCAAAAAGTGTGCCAGTATCTATGATCTCTAAAGTCATCAAACTATATGTCTACAGGTTCGATTTGATGATACAAATCCGACCGTATGTTGAAAGTTTGACTTTGGTGGGTCGTACACAATTTTGCCCGTTGGATCGGGTCGCGGGTTCCCCAAATTAGCGTTCCAGTCGACCTTTTCAGAATCGGACCAAACTTTGCATACAAGACCAGAAAAATGATACGGTCTTGTTGGCACAAGTATTGTCCCGAGATGACGAACATGCACGAAGTTAGGGGCTAGTTTGCAAAAGGGCCGATACGGGATATCTCGACCGATACGCCTCGATTTCATCGCACACAAACAACAAAATCGAGTTTCGTCGAATATCACACGTCCGCGAAGTCGATATGCACCTTTCGATGCCTTCAGTTCATAACCACATCACCTGGTGTGTCGGGGCGCACGCAGTATCGATTTTTTTGTTAAATTTTACAGTTTTAAAAATAATTTTTCTTGATTTTTATAGACGAACAATTTTGCTCATACACGATGAAATCAGGAGATACCAAAGGGGTTTTAATCAGGTATATGTTGTCTATAAAGTTGTTTAGGTGGTTTTCGAAATTGGGCTCGAATTTGACAGAAATTAGGCCTCAAAGTAGTGTCATTGGGACATTTTCGAACCCAAAAATTGAGATTTTTTCTCGATTTTGGAAAGCGATTCTAGTCGCACACAAAGTGAAATAGAATAATCTAGTTGAAGGGATATGAACTCATTTATGTTGTCTACGCACCTGCGAAGATGGTTCACGAAACGGAAAATCAAGGGAACGAAATTCTAGCCACGATGGAACCCTCCCTGCTTATGGTTGTTGTTATTCCTCCGTGTTGTACTGCACAGTGCTGTCAGTTCTGCACAATAGCGTGTTATCGGCCGATGACCACCATGCGGCGACGCACGCGGAGTAGGGGAAGGTGGCGCAGGGTTAGGGTTCTCTCTTTATATATATCTCTATATATATTTTGTTTTACGGGTATATATATATATATATATATATATATATATATATATATATATATATATATATATATATATATATATATATATATATATAAAGAGGAAGCGTGGGAGGAAAATGGGTCGAGGGGCTCGGTTTACTGTTCCCAAAAAGGAACAGTAATCGGGATATATATATATATATATTATTATTATTATTTTAACCTTTTTCTTTTCTTTATACAAAATCTAAATATACTTTTAAACATAATCTAATAATTATACTAAAATCTGGAAATTAATTTAAATATGATTTAAATATACTTATATATAGGTATAGATATATACTAAACAAAAATCTCTAGAAGGTTTAAAACATGTATTTAAATAAAGGAAGTGGATCAAAAGCACATCTTAGAAAACCCCCTAAAAAACCCCACTCTCAGCCATAATTTAATGTTAATATTAATGTTAATATTAATGTTAATATTAACATTAAATACTAAAATTAACAATAACTTAACATTAAAATTAATATTAACATTAACATTAACATTAACATTAACATTAATATAAAAATAAAAATAAAAATTAATATTAACATTAACATTAATATTAACATTAATGTTAACATTAATATTAGCATTAACATTAATATTAACATTAATATTAACACTAAATTACGGGTGAGAGTGAGGGGGGTTTTTAGGTGGTTTTCTAAGGGGGGCTTTTGATCTGCTCCCTTAAATAAAACATTCAAATACATATATATATATATATATATATATATATATATATATATATATATATATATAAAATATATATATATATATATATATATATATATATATATATATATATATATATATATATATATATATATATATATTAATAAATTTCACGATAAGGTTTTTAAATAAACTATTTTTTTACACAATATTTTTAATCACTAAAATCACATAAGGAAACTTTAATCAAACAAAAAAAACATTAATCTAATTTATATTATTTAGAAATAGAAAATAATTACACTAAATTTAGGGTGTTTACAGCAATACCGCTTGTTGATGTAAAAACCTTGAATGTGGTCAAATTCCTTAAGCATCACGTCATCTACCGGTCCGGGTTTCCTTGGAGGATCATCCACGACAATGGCCGCCAATTTGTTAGTAGCGCCTTATGCCAATTCTGGGACGAGAATCGGATTCAAAGTAAGCCTCAACTGCATACAACCCAGCAACAAATGGGTTGTCTAAGGCTTTCAATAAAATGATTATTAAACTTCTTAAGAAAGTCATGTCTTCTAACAAGCATGATAGGAACAAAAAGCTCGATGAATGCCTATGGGCTTACCGAACCATAGTCCGAACACCTACTGGTAGTACACCGTTCTCCCTAGTATACGAAAGTGAAGCTGTACTCCCTCTAGAACTTCAAATCCCCTCTCTACGGGTGGCTCATAACATTTATATGACTACCAAAGATAACCACCATTTGCAACTAATGGAATTGGAAGCACTTGATGAGAAACTCCTCCTAGCTCAACAGCATATTGAGATATACCAAGCACGAATCTCAGGAGCATTCATTAAAAAGGTCAAAAAAGTTCATTCTGGGTTGGTGATCTTGTATTGTCAACAAGAAGGCCAATGGTTATGACACACAATATAGCTGGAAAGTTCCAACCTAAATGGGAATGACCATTCATTGTGGAAACAGTCTATTCTAATGGTGCATATCGGCTATCAAAATCCAACGGAGACTTGCTCATGATGCCCATCAATGGCAAGTTCCTTAAGAAATATTATGTTTAAGATAGGAGTGTGGGCGTCCCTAATTGTAGTCTTCACTCCTACATTCGTACTTATCATGCCTATATTTGAATTTCTACCATGTCTATATTACCTCTGAGTATACATTCTTATCTCTCGACCTTTTTCTCGACACATCCATATTACCTCTGTTGATAAAATTATCGTTATAATTCATCATCTGCATCTAGTCCTAGGCGCATTAGCGGTGATAAAACCACAAAAAGGGATTCTTAGAAAAACAAACATGTCCATATTACCTCTGAGTTGTTCTTACGTTTCTTACCATATTCTTTTAACCTCTGAATAAGTTACCTATTTCTACAGTCCGATGTTTGTCATGTCCAGATTACCTCTGAACAAATATTGTCCTCCTCCGGTGATCGTTACTTCTAGTCACCATCCGCACTTGACCCTAAGTGCAGCCTATATTACCTTTAAGAAGGTAGCAAATGCCAGTATCATAGATATAACACGAAGTACAAAAACAAAAAAATAGGACAAGCAACAAAAATTGTCTTTATTTATAACCCCAAAAATGGAGACTACATTAAAGGGGTTTACAACCCTGGATACAAAAGAAAAGACAAAAAGACTACGCTATACGTCGGGGCAGATACTAGTCCCTCAGATACTGTGCATAAACAGGATACAGGTGATCAAGATCCACTATAGGAGATAGGTGACTGGAACTCCCGGTGCTACTGCCTTCTGGTGCCAACTCCTCCTTAACAATGACCTCGGCTTTAGGAATCACTACCTCCTTAAAAGAAGGAGGTGGCTCTTCTTCTTTAACAACGATCTCAGCTTTAGGTATAACCTCCTCAACAGCAGGAGGTACCACCATAGGCACTGTAAAGAATTAACAAACAAAAAATAGAGAGTTAAAGAAAAATATAATGACACATGAACGTGTGGTTTTGAAGGAAGTGAGCGCTTTGACGCATGTCCATCTTAAAGAACCTAAATGCGCAAGTTACAAATACGTGAAGCTTTCAGAAAAGGCACGTGGAGGAGATGCATAGCCACTCTAAACGCGCAAGTTCTGACGTGTGAGCTTTTTTAGCACGGGTGTTTTTATGCGCGCATGGCCAAAAAAGGTAAGTGGAGGTTACGCGAAGCCGTTCCAAACACGCGAGTCTCAGCATGCGGCCATGCATGTAGGTTTTTGTGCATGTCAGTGGGGAAAAACCTATCCATATTCCAACATTGGGTAGATGGCTGGAGCAGGATAATCGACTGCGAATAAAGTTCTCGGATGAAGAAGCTCTACCTTCGACTTTATACAAACGTTGGGGTGGGTTGGCTCGTTAGCAAAAGTGGTAGCGATCGCCTTAGACGACCGAGCTTTAGCCTTTTCTTTCCCTTTGATAGTGGCAACTTTGGGAGCCATGGCAAGAAGAAGTCGGCGAGAAAGAGATAAAGAGTTGACGAAGGTGGAGAAGGAGAACGAACAATATTTTTCTCCAAAAGCCCCTATTTATAGGCTCAGGAAATGCCTATACCCCCACTTAATGTAATAGACCTTGCATTATTGATGATGAATCTGACACATCGACTCTCATATCGATCAGTTTCTGAAGGTCCTTCTCGACGCCTATTTATAGGCTTCAAATAATGCACATTTAGATATTAATGTGCCTACCGCCTCTTCAAAGATTGAACCAAATTAATTGCTCTTATCCCAAAGCAAATATGACAGGTTTGCTAAGGCGGGGACTACACTAAAAGATTTATATGCTGACGTCATACACACGCCAGGCTTCTATTCAAAGTATTTCTAACTTTGCTCGAAAAGTTAGAAAACTTTGAAGGGGGTCTTGTAGAAACATGGATCACACCCGTACCTCATTTAGGCACCATGCTACCTATGCCTCATCTAGGCGTTATGTTACTCATGCCACAACAAAGTGTTGTATCACTCATGCCCCCATCTAGGCATTATGTTACCTACGCCTCATCTAGGCACCATGCTGCTACGTCTCGTTCTCGAACCTTGGGCCAAAATGTTTCAATCTCCATACAAAAGATGGCCAAAGCACAGAGACCGAGGAGTCATGATGAACTATTCTACTCGCACCTCATTGAGGGCACGCCTCTCCCTCCACCTATCTTCATCTATATAGGTGCATGTCAACTCTCTGCATCTCCATCTACGCCTAAAAACTGCTTCTCCTAAGGCTGTATTTAATGGGTTCAGCGTCTTCTTCGAGACATTTCAACTTAACATTTTGATCCTCCTGCAAAAAATGAACCTAGAAGTCAAAGTTCATTCACCTTGGAAACAGTGCAGACTAGCACGTATTGCCTGATTAACGCAGGCGTGTGTTGTCAGAAACTATTCAGGCGCGTGTTGTTTGATCATTCCGGTGCATGTTTCCCAGAGCCTCTCCTGAGTGCATGTGCTTCTACCACGTGCTTACAGTTCTCTCCTACTATTAACACACACCACTTAGGACAGTCATTCCTAGGTATGGGTGTCTTGTTGGTTGCAGTAGAACCAGGTGCGTGTCACGTGTCGAAGACCTAGTCACGCTAAAGAATGGGTTCTGAGAAGTTTAAGGTCTTTTCCAAAAGCAAATCTCAACAATGTGACACATGGCAATCAGTTACAATCCCTACATCAATGAAGTATACGAGCAGTTGCAACTGAACCCTGTTTAAGGGTGCTACGTGGCAATCAGAGACACACATGCCAGTGACTGATGGGCACGTATATGATTAATTCTCTCATACTATAAATAGGAGGAGTTCTCTTCCACTCAAACCCCCTAATTGCCCCTATTTCCTCAAGAGTTCCTGAGCATTCCAGAGAGAGTTCTAACTGCTCCCTTTATCCAGTAAAATTAAGCCCGACAGTTCTCCCTCACCACCATATCATCAACGGAGTAAAGAATCAACCCTCCACTATCAAACCCTAGATAAAAAACAAAGTGTAATTGGAAAATTCTTGTTTAGGAGTTCCTTCTTACATTTTTGTTTGTAACCTTTGAAGCTCTCCTTCAAGCACTACGAAGAGATATCAAATACTGGCACCCGACGTATCACATTCGAGGGAGCCAACACTCGTACACAGGCTATATATCTCAAACCCATTTGACCATGCAACGTGCATCAAATTCATACAACCAAACATAGTCTAAGTCTGAAACCCAGCTATCATATTATCTTAACATTCAATTCATCCAACTCTATTTCCATTGGCATAATGCCCTAACTCAATGTTCATCAAACGAATGACCCGAAGGCCATGAACATTTCGAGGTAGCATACCATATTCAATAGTTATTCAATATCCTTCGTCTCCTGCATTCAATGCATGCCTCAATTCGGTCTTTCAGTGTGCTAGACTTATGTTCATTCCCACTGACTGGTGCACTAAGGCACGTCTCGATAGGGTATTCATTGTTCTATGGCTCGTGCACTAAGGCACTCGCCTGAATATAGTCTTTCAATGGTCTAGCCTTCTAATACGTGCACAGAGGCATGAATGACTCTTGTATTGACACACTTGCCGATATAATTATCCCATATTTTTATGGCTTGTGTACCGAGGCACTTGTTGTTGCGGTATATCGATATTCATTGGCGACTCGTACATTTGATACACGTTTTAATTCAATTGTTTTATCTTAGTGTTCAACACGCACTACGATATCTTTTATACAAGCCACGTCCGTGGACTAGATAAATTAACTTAGCATACAATGGTACATTTTAATTAGGCATGACGGAGTAGAAAAGAAAGGTTAAAGTCCTCCATCCTTACGTTGATACGCCTTGTCATTTCGCTGAGCCGATGTGGCTCGATTTTATAACTTTATTGCATGGCCAACTCTTCTGACTTGCCATTCGAGCACTTCGTACTCCGATGAACTACTCGACTGATTCAGCCTAATATACCCACGCATCAAACAGTTGCGAGACGATACTTTGGTTCTGTGGACACCGTTATAAATAAGGCACAAGATCGACCTCTTATAATTTTGCATAAAACTTATCCTGCACATGAAACCAATTAAAATCAATACTTGTTCAATCGGACTTATGCTTTGCATCGCTTTCATTTATACATCTTCGAAAGAACTCAATGCTTTCTCTCGGGCCAACTTAATACTTGCATCGATTCGACTCGATGCATTACTCGGGTCAACGTAACTCTTCGAGTCAATGACTTAGCATAATGCACCGTGCGGAGTGGGGCTTTATATAATACACCATTCAAAATAAGGTTCATCCTTGAGCCAAAACCAACACTCAATCCAACTGTTTCTTTTGACCGTTTTACGATCTCGTCTCACTATTGATGTTCCATTTCAAACAATCGTGCAAGCTTTTATTAACATACCATAGTCTTTCCTGCAGTTTGATTTGAATTTATCATACAACTTGGTTTGGATCATGCACATATTTTAGGCATCCCACCAAAATATGCATTTCAGCCAAGTCCAATGGTAGAAAATTGAAACAAAGCTAACAGTAAATTTTTAATCCTCTTATATTTTTCGTCTCGTACTCTCTGTCGGACTTGATCTCTAGCGTTCGTTCTAAAAATTCTATCGCATATGCATATTCATACATACGTGATCATCTAACAAAAGTCACCACATGCGATGCGATTCAAAATCGTATTTCTTATTTTCGTAACTTTTGTACTAACCATCAAATATATGCATTGTGTCAATCCTTTGCGCATTCGATCGCAACAAGTCTCCAAAATGCATTGCATTCAAAGTCGCTGGCCAACTATTTCTGAAGCCTTACTTTGTAACTCATCTCGATATAATTTCCCTTTGTTGACTTGCAAATGCGTCAACGTTCAAGACTATCCCCATTTGGCAACTTACCCAGACATTATGCTTAAATTCTCCTGACGCAACTCAAATCGACAATGCTGAAAGGCAACGGTCTTTCTGACACAATTGTTTAATTCGATTTGACAATGATCAAAGGTAATAATCCTTTTGACACAAAGGTCTCTACGACGCATCTTATGTTCGATTCTTATTGAGTAGGAATTTCCTAGCCAAATTCCCAAATTGTTTATCTCGCAATATCGAATATAAGTTCGATTCATGCAAGCTCAATTGTTAGGTGAATCCAAATCCAATGACAACTCGAAAGTCATTCTCCTACCGCTCGATCTCGTACATAGAATGATTCTCTAAAATCGCCTATCTGTATCACCAAGTTTGTTTGTGAAATTTTTATTTCGATCGTCGACCAATATAATTATTCAAGCATTCATCCGACTAATCCTCAAAATTTGACTATAAAATTCTTAGCCGAAGTTGTTCGACCAATTCTCGAAACAATTATTCAATCGCCTAGACTATCATTAACATACACAATATTATATTTGTTTTCGACGCAATTCCATATGCGACATCATATGGATCATCCTATGGGTCTGTAATATTTATTTTGATTTGGCAATCAAGTCTTCTAGGGTCTGTTACCCTAAAGCTATGCTTGATAATTTGGATCATTAATGAAGGACAGCTACACGAACTACGCTAATCCTATTTTTTAGGCCAAATCATGTTTCGACAAATTCTATGGGACTCTACCCAAATCCAAACATAATCATTTCCATCTGCACAACTAAGGCACAACTATCCCCCTAATCATGCACTACTGATGATGATTTCGCAATTCACAAAACATCTACTCGTATCGAGTTCGAGTCTATCAACCCATGGTCAACACCCGAGATGATATATGCATCAAAACAACCATCGATGACTTTATAGTCTAGCCCTAATCAATCACAAAGTTTACGGCCAACCAATTTAACATTCTCGTATTGTTATTTATAAAAATTTGGATATCGTAGGCTCGCTTCATTTTGTATTCTCACATCGTGCTTACGTTTTCTTGTGTATCAATTTCGATAGCGCGAGGGTCAACTTTGAATCTGTATCAACATCAACTTAACTCGCATCACATACATCTAAGTTCATAATTGAAAATTCTATACGCATCACATCGTTTTCCAATTCTTCGTATCTCGCTATACTTTGGTCGCGTAACTGAGTTACCGATTATCCAACTTCGAACCTCGAGTTATACGAATACCATCTAAGTTTTGTGCGATTCAGTCATACCCAAATGAGTTTCTTCTCAACATAACCAACTATTTTCTTAGGCACGATTATCAACATCAACCAACATTTTATCGGATTCGTGCGATCCAATCACAATTCGTATCGACCAACATTTTAATCGAGATCGTAAGTCGTGCGACCTAATTATAACTTTAGGTTTTCTATCCCACCGATTTGATTATTGCCTTGAAGCATAATCGTTCAATAGTCTCAGTTATTTGACCAACTTATAAACTTTTGCCCGATTTATAATTTATTGATACAAGTTCACGCTTGATCATTCTAACTGATTATAGAGGGAGACTTGCATCAATATACCATCATACAAATTTCCAATCGAGTCTCGGTACTATCCCATCTGTTGCGAACAAAACTTTCATAATTTACAAAATGTGTTTGATGCAATCTATCGCACAAGTGGTATGGCATATACTACTCAAAAATTGAGCTATTCATTGTATAGGTGGTATGGCATATACCACTCAGAAATCAAATCATTTCTTTCGCATCACGTTCGGTACTAATCAATTTTATTCCGATCTAACCATCCCATGATGATCATGCCGATCACAATCGTAACTTTTGATAAAATTAAAATCTAACACAATTCGGCCAATGTATACATTTTGCCCACTCAAGTTCGGAATGCAACCAAACTGATTCATTCCAATTGATTTATGATTTGTAGTTCCATTCTTTGCATATCGTGCAACATTTTATTTCCTTCATTCAAAGCCAATAGCCGAATCTGTTCAACACATTCGATATCAACTTTTATTTTTATTGCAACGCGTTATTCACAATCAACTCGTTGCAATTGAAAAAACAACATCCTACGACTTTCTTTATATCTCATATCATGTGTTGTATCAAAACAATAAATATCTTAATTCACATCTCATGGCTTATTGCACTTGCAGCAACAATCATTTAATGGCTCGTTGCACTCAATACAACAAATAATTTACGACTTTACACAGCAACATCATGTTAATTCACTACAACAAAAAGACCTATTATTGACGCTTGACAAGGAGTTTTAATGACGGCTGATACATAAGCGTTATCAAGTTGAGAAATACCTTTTTTCTATGACGGTTTGGACTAATTCTGGACTTTTTATAATGTTTATAAAACAAAACGTCATTAAAAGTTTAGAGCAGTGGCAAACTTGTAATTCCTTCACTGTATAAAAGCTCAGTGGGAGAGAGAAAATTCATTTCTCTCCCAAACTCCAGATCTCTCCTCCTCAAACGTCTTCTCCCCCAATTTTTCACTTTTTATTTTCCCTCCTTTTTGGTTCGACTCTAATTTCTCTCCCAAACTCCAGATCTACGCAAAGGTTCAATTTTTCTTCCAATTTCTCTTCGGTTAGGGCTTATATTTTGCTTATACTTCGTCGATTTCTAGGGTTTCTGATGGATTTCTTCTTCATCGAGTGCCTCGCTCAACCCGAAGGAGAGATTCCGGTGTTCGCTGACCGGCGCTCACCTGGGGGAGTCGACGCGACGGGACGCTCTGGAGGCGGCGCCGACAGATCTCTTCAAGATACGACTTGACGCTGAGGGGAGGAGCGGAGGAGCCCACACTGCCCGTCGAGGATGCACGAGCAAACGGTCGGCGCGGATCGGTGGCGCCGACGTACGTCGGCTGCAAGTCCGGACACGAGACGAGGGCTCATGGGGGCGACGGCGGTTGGCGGGACTCGAGCGCCGGGCTCGACGAGGAGAATGAGTAAGGGCTGGTGGTTCCAAACCAAAATGTGCTAATTATAATTAACACTCCATGGCTGCAGCTACCTGGCTCCGGAGTACGCCTCCAGCGGCAACCTGGAAAAGTATTGGTTCCTCCGGTGGTTGACCAGGTTCAGGGTCAGGCATTGTCTGCCTTACAAGTTCTGAAGGTATTTCCATGTGCTGACTGAGGAATTTTTGAAACTTATTACACTTCTCATATGAGTGTTCACACAACACTTGTATGCACACACATGCACATGCTTTCCCTATTCCTTAAGGTGTTCTAATGTTGCGATGACCTCACAATGTGCCATGAATAGCATATATCGATGCAATGTTGTGTTACTCCTACATGGCATTAGATCATCTAAGAAGGATTGCTTTTTAGTGTCTTATGTTTGTTAATATGAATCAATTCTCTCTCTATACGTGATGGAGGTTGAATGATCTGCTTGTTTTGCCGGTGGTAGCAGTAGCTTATAATTTACAACATTGATTATGTGAGCAACTAAATGTTTTGGTCTTACACTCTTTTTCTTTATAAATCATTTCCCTTAATTATTGATACTTTTCTCCTAGTGTTGGCTGTTCAGGTGCAAATCTTGTTGTTCTTTGATGCCCTTCAATAAGAAATATTTATTCATGAATCTTATTTCCGGTCTGTGATAGACTTGTAATTGATTGCTAGAGTTTTTCCTTTCTAATCCTTATTTTACCTTTGGCACCATTTTTTGTCTTTCAGTATCTTAAGTTTGCCTTCGGATATTCAAACATTTCTTTTATTTGATATTCAAACATTTTTTCTATGGTTTTCTAGGTAACTTTTAAGTATAGTATGTTCTCTGCAATGTCACTTTGTTTCTTCAAAACTTCAAGCTTACTATTACTTTACAGCTTGCACTCTTTATCAGAAAGAAGAAGAAAATGCTTCAAACTGAAGGAGCTAAGAAAGTTACAAGGTTATGATAATCTTGACATTGATCGTACCTCATAGGAGAAACATTTCAAGAATTATTCATGGCAATTAAAATTTTGAAAGAAGGTTCTAAATGAAGCTGTTCTTTAGTAATTAAGATTTATGGTAAGTATCTAAGGTTAAATTTTATGCAGACTTGTAGTCTTGACAAATGGCCGTTAAGATTTTAGTCGAACTGTGTATTATAGAAGCCAATTCAATCTCAGGAATATCCTCATTTAAATGTTCAATGTCATAAAATACTCATCTATAGTAGGGCTTCTACGTGTAAAATGTTGTGCAGTGTAGTCTTAGCTAATGCAACTGGTGGTTGGAGTACAAAACTATATAAGAAACTGAAACTAAATTGAAACAATGTAAACTTCAATAATTTTCTCTTGTAGCTTTTTGCTTCGTTTACTAGCTTTTTGTGGTATTGTGGTTCAGGTCGTTGCCGAGGAAGGATCTTCAGGTTCTAGTAGGCCATGGATGCCCCAGCTTGGATCCGAAGGTCGTCTTCTCCACAAAGTTATTGAGAAAGCACGTTCATCTTATCGAGGGAGATGTATGTGCCCGTTCTTGATATTATAGTCTCGAATTTAATCATACATTTGATATTTCGTTTAACTTAATAGTACTGAATGAATAAAAATGTATAAAAATGTGTCAAAGCAGCTTTGTTTTCTCTCCAAAGAAACCATCTTTCAAACTAGTGTTTTAAGTGATGGTTCTTTGGATTCTAATTTCATTTTGGCATCTAAAATAAATGTGTGATTTTTGACCCACTTTCACATGATACATATGATAACTTGGAGAATAGTATCAGTAGTAGTATGAGAGAATGGTAAATCAAGTCACCTTCATCCATGTCTTCACCTATTAGGATGTGTCGAGTATGAGGCATGAAAAAAAAGCTTCACAAAGAGTTGACAAACTTTTTTATGAATTGTGAAACTTTTTTTATGAACTGTGAAACTTTTGGTGTCTAAGCTTGTGAGACCAAGGAACATCCTCACAGTTCTCATAGTCTAGATTAGTATAAAGGAAGAGGTAACAGATAAGCCTTATGCTAGGAAATTGAATTAATATTTATGACGTAAGCCAAAGAACAAGATGAGATGTTGTTGCATCTATATAGGACTTGCTCATATGTTTCTATATGCCATGTATATACTTTTAGGAAATTTTATTTACCAGTTCAGTTTCCCTGAAATGTAATTAGCATTATTAGCATGCACTTCGGTGTTAACTTGGTGGCTCATCAATGTGCAGAAGTTGCTCATACTTTTGAGTTGTAACCCTTTCAACAAAGTTTCAAGTAGCTACCTCGTCTTCTGTCATGCCTCACATTTGATTGCATTCTTTGAGTGGCCTGTTTCTTTCACTCTTTGAGTGGACTGTTTATTACTACAGGTAGGTATTTTAATGCATTCTTAGATTTAATGTATATGAAAGTATTTTATTACATGATCCTCAATTGCTAGTTTCTTGTTGGAAACTTGGTACCAACTCTTAAGACATGATGTGGTCTTTTGGTAATATTTTTTTTTTTATCTTTTTCAGGGTTTTGCTACGTGATGCCGACAGTTTTGATGTGCTCAAAGTTGAAGCCAATGTACTAATAGTTTTGAGGGTCTACTTACTAGTAGTAGTTGTAAATATATGTATTTGGATGTCCTATTTTGAAAAAAATATAATGAAGATGGCGATATATATTATGTATATATTTGTAAATGGATTAAATGGTACTCTATAACATTTAGATGTTTTCTTGTGAATATGGTTCAAAATGAATGTTTTGAAATTGAATTGAGCAACATTGAGCATTGATCTATAATTTTTTGGAAAGTAATATATAAATGTGCAGAATTGAGCGTTATAAATGTGCTGAATTGAGTCTATACAGATTATATATTCATAACGCTTTCAAACTACGCTGAAAATAAGTGTAGCAGAAACTCATCATATTCATGACGTTTTTATTTATGACGCTTTTAAAAAATATTTATAACACCCGTTTTCATCACGCTTGCTTTGGAAAAAAAAAAGCGTCATGGTTTGTCATTAATGACGGTTTTTAGCCGTCATTAAAGGGTATTTCTGTTGTAGTGATTTTTGAAACACTTGCGACAAAACACATAATATTTTGTTTAAACTTATTTGTATGGAACATCCAATGCGACATCAAGTAGTGTCAAGAGTCCTTTGATCGTGTTAGGCAACTTTCGAATTGAAGAGAAACATAATGTCAAGAGGAAATTGAACCTAAAGCTCTGATACCACTTTGTCACATCCCGACACGGGAAATTGCTCATTCTTGCATCGATTTCACCGATTCGATCATCCTCACTGGGGCGTAATGTAGTACGAGTCTGGAATTACAATCATACAAGGCTAGATGATTCAAATCATTCAAATGGTTATCTCAATTCAATATTAGCAGTGGAAGAAATAGAGTCACATTGGAGTTACACAGAGTACACGAAACAATTCTCTTTATTCAATAAGTAGTAAAATTACAAAGGCTTCCAATAGTCCAAATGAATTTGCCAGATTGACTTATAACACTCAAGTTCTCTCTTGTCCGCAAAGGATTTCATCGTTTCATACATCATGTCTTTTATATCTTGGCCACATCAGCATGTTGCAAGTTCGAGCATCAATGCGGTCGCACGCCTCAAAATGCTATATGGCATTCCATGCCTTAGCACGTTCAAGTGAAGCTTCGCCGTGAGCAATACATTTCTCGCATCCTGTAAGCAATCTGGTGGGAGATTAGTACTAATCCTCCCGCGTACTGTTAAAACCCACTTTACTAAACCGACATTAAGTAATATAGTAAATCATACAGTTGAACTTATGATCTTTCTATATTTGCCTCAGGATCTGTTTAATGGCATATTCAAAAGCAATAAAGCATGTATTTCAGGGCAAACATGTTACCATTGATTCACATAAGGAAGCAGTTAATATATATCAATCTCGTGTTGTTTTGTGGCAACTTCTTACCAATATCGACGCACTCACCCTTGCATCGATGCAAGGTGAATACGCCTACCATCTTTCCCTGTCATGTTATAAGTGATCTTTGTGCAGGATCTCTGTGCGCCTGCACCATTCAGCCCATTATCCCTTATCCATATGAAGATTACTGTATTCCAAACCAGAATGGACTATATTTCAAATATGTAAGATGGTGATCACTCCGTACAAGTTTGCCAGCCCAATATCCAGAGGACCCGGGTTATTGGTAAGTAGCTTATCATATTAATAGCAGGTCACAAACCGTCTTAATGAAGTACACAAACATACCAAAATTTAATTCTAAATTAGCCCTTCTAACGCCTCAGTCCCAAAATACTTAGGACCAAGTACGTAGACATGATAGCTGCACATATACGAAGAATACCCCTATATATGGAATCCTCATATACGTACATAAGCTGTATATATAAAATATCACAGGCCAGAATATAATAATCTAATCTCAGCACAGCTCAACACAGAAGATATAAGAGTCTAATAAATAATGTATCAAAGGGATAGCCGGGTGGACATACCCACTCCAAACAGCTGTAAAAAATAGTCTCAAATGATCTGAGTTCAACCTCCTCAAAATAAAAAGAAAAGAGATATAAAAATGTCCACTAAATGTCTCAATAAATTAATAATCTAGAAACCAGCAGGAGATGCCTCGTCATCAATGTATGAAGGATCCAATGATGCTCCGTACTCCTGCAGAAAATCGTATAACCCTGGAGAGATAACCAGGTCCTCAGAGGGACGTAACAAGATACAAGAAAACACCATGCCATATAAATTTTGATATATAATAGAGAGTAAAAAGGGAATGCATGCAAAAGGGTTCCTAACCATTCTACTGTGAATATGCAGTTGAGATATAATCCTTCGATGCATGAGCCCTTGCTGATAATAGGATCCTTTATAGTCCCCTCTTGGGCACAAGTGACCAAGTGCATAGCGTTTAAGAACGTCAGTGGCCAACCTGAGGGGGTAAGCATACTGTATCTCCAGCGGAGCTTCCGGGTTACAAGGAAAAGTGTACTAGAAGCCCATACGTCAGGTATTGTTCTCTCCACCTACTGTCTAGTATCGTCATCTCCATGACCAATATGAACCTCTAGTAACTGCCAAGTCTACTAGCATGTAATTCTTTTGGCAGTTACAATTATCCGTCGCACGCCTCAGACGTTTTGGTGGTCAACCGACTACGCGAGTATGTGTCCTACATGTGAATTACAACACGTGATAAAACATGTGTCAAGGCCGTATGAGATATACCAATACCTCATCATCAATGGACGGTCACTATGCTAAGTTAATACAAGAGAATATAAAAAAACAAGTAAAACGACCGATATAGTCGCTTGCTCCTAAGTATGACTTGGACGCACAGTGATATAATACTATCAACAGATAAGTAATATTGAATATAAATAACTGAAAAATAAGATAAAGTAAATCACAGAGTAAGGTGGCAAGGTATCTTGTCTGGTAGTGCGGGGATGGAAACTCCAAATAATCAATCACGTAAGCAATGGAAACTCAAAACCCACGAACGACTCCGGATGCTAAAACAAACATCAAGAATATTCCCGACGTAAAAGATATATCTATAAACTGCCTGTCCAAAAGTCTAATTCTGGAACATGGGCAAAATCGTAATTTTATGTCAAAACGATGTTCGCCATAGGACCCGTTTTGTACCGAAACATGTGCCAATGTTTATGGTCTCTAAAGTCATCAAACTACATGTCTACCGGTCTAGTTTGAGAAGACGAACCCAATCGTATGTCCAAAGTTGGATTTCGACAGTCCGTGTACAATTTTGCACATTAGATCGGATCGTGGGCCTGCCAAATAGGCATTCCGGTCGACATTCTCAGAATCGGACCAAACTTGGCACACAGGACTAGAATTTTGATTCGATCCTATTGGCGTAAGTTTTATCTCGATACGACGAACGTACACGAAGTTAGGGCCAAGTTTTCAAAAGGTCGATACGGGGGTATCTCGACGGATACGCACTAATTTTGTCGTGCTCGTGCAACGAAATCGAGTTCCTTAAGTTCCCACACGTCGGCAACATCCATACGCGCCTTTTGATGCATATAATGTGCGACCATGTCGCCCGTTTTATCGAAACGTGTCACGACCCGCACCTACTGTGAGGGTACGAGAATATAACATCGCCAAGCCTACGCCGCAGTGTCGACGGTAGAACGCTTTTCTAGGTCGTGAACTATAACTAACATAATATGAATACTCTCCATAAGGAGGCCAACACAGAGGTACAACTCAATCACAATCTAGAGATAGAATATGGCACGATAAAATAGATAAGAAAATCCTCAACTGAGGTACAACAGAACTGAAATACAAGCCTTATCATCGCTAAAAATATACAACTCTGAAAACAAGGACAACAACTAAACATGAAAAGAAACAGTCTAAGCTATCTATACTATGCAAGGGTATCATCCTCAGCAGCTGTCTGAACCTCCCCAGGGGTCCAGGTCGTGAGTGTCATCTAGGCAAGCTCCAAAGTAAGGGGTGCAGGGTTCCTCATCATCCTCTGTAAAATTTTTAACAGGTCCAGTCAGGACGGGAGCGAGCATAATACATCTCAACAGATCATAGCAGGTTAGAAAATATAATCATACAGTAAAGTAAGATACATGAACTGAAAGAAAGTACAGAATATAAACAGAGAGAGAACTGTAATAGAAATATCTACTATAAGTAGAGAGCTACCAGTGACTAGTGATTTAGAGTACAAAGTCGACATGTGAATGGCTTAATTTGCACATGGCTATACTAAAGAGGCGTACATGGCTATTCTACTTTGGAATTGTTCACATGACTATTTATACTTGTAATGCCCTAGTCCCAAAATACTTGAGACTAGGTACGTATCCATGCCAGGTGCATACGTATGAAGTATACTCCAATATATAGAAACCTTGTATGAATGCATAAGCTATAAAATACAGTAAACCAAGAGTAATCTAATCTCATCCACAAATAAAGAATAAAAGATATCATATAATCAACTGTAATAAGTCTTCGTACAATACGTTAGGCGGAGATGATGTATGGAGGCTATGGAGAGTTTGTTTCTGCCAAAATTATGGAGAGGGAGAGGGTTTTGGTCGGCCAAAGGTGTGAGAGAGAAAGATTTGGATTTGGTTAAGATTTGGGATAAGTTGGTATATTTAAATGTATCCTTAAATAAATTTTAAGCAATCTAGGATTTAAATCCTATTTAATTTGATGCATTCGGCCATGGGAGGGTTGCTTGGCCGAAATTATCATGGTGGGGGTCCACTTGGCATGATTTGGTTGTTCGGTGAGTTGGCAAGTTGATTTAATTGAGGATTTAAAAATGGGTTTCCTAATATAGAACTATTTAATTCTATCTATGTAATTACACTACAAAATCTGAATTAAATACAAATAAATATAATTAATAATATTCATTAATGCCCAACATGCCTACATAGGGTTGGGTTTGGCTTGGAAGAGGTTTGGGAAGGTTTTGTGCAACCGGATCTCCTAAAAAGTCATAAGGGCTTTCTTAACTAATTAATTAAATAAAAATATAACTTGTGCCATAATTTGAATGGTTAACATGCAAGAGATTACAATATGACCATGGCATTCGTAACATAGCTAGCATACTAGTTAAAGCACCCGACTATGCTAGGCATGCCATACCTTCTAGTTGTCTTGCATATTCAAACTCAACCATGGCTATAGTCCTTTTATATAATATAAATAAGATAAAATTAAGTTAGAATTAAATAAAATCCAAAAATAATTTAAATATTTCTTTAAATTATAAGGGGTTTTACATCCTACCCAACTTATGACAATTTTGCCCTCGAAATTAAAAATAATCATAATATCAAGAATTGCAAGATTTTGTACGGAGGGAGAGTAGGTACGTCAAATCTTAGCTCAATTTTTGAAAGAATGGAGGGGTGGTTGTCATAGGAATCCCAATTGACCTCATATTCTACAAGATGGGGTATGCTTCCTTCCAGACTCTACCCAACTTATAGAAGTTGGCCACCCGTAAAGATCGTCGTCATTACAAGACTTTAAGGAGGACAATTTCTAGGGAGGGGCACGAGAATAATGGACACTTCTGACCGCAATCTTTGATTCTAAGTGAGCCTCGATAACACCGTGACGTTCTTGGTCAATAACAACTATAAGAAAGTTACTACAATCAAACATTGTCACTCTAGGGGTCATGCTTTTGACAAGCACGTAGCGACCTCTGGTTTGAATTTACTAAGGTGTGTCGGTTCAGAAGGATTCGTTCTGCGTCTAACATGGGAAACAAAGAAGTGAGCTTGAAAACTTAGAAAAAAAAAATTTATGGCCAAGTGATGAGAATCAATGATAATTAAAGAACCCAAGCAATAGAATATGATTAGGCAAGTGTTTTGAAAACTCTAAGTCAAAACGACTAATATGTGTAGGCTGATGTTTGGTGTTGTGTAGGAGGCATGCGCTTGCTTGTTGGAAGGCATACGTCATAGGTGTGAGTCTTGCATAGATCTTGAGTATTCAGTTTAGTTAAAGGAATGGGTCGATATTTGCATGGGTGAAATCGAATAGGTCGAATTTGGGTGTATATGGTTTGTTTTGAGGAAACAATATGTCATACACGTGGTGTAATTTTTTCTAAATGGAGCACTGGAAAGTTCGTTTATGTGGGACATGTATGTCATGTGAGTAGCATGACTAGTCTAGTTCGTGAGTGTGAACTTTGTCGAAAGGAAAGGCTACCGTTGTGCTTCAATTATCAAAATCACAGTCGAGGGTATCACATGATACGAATATGGGTCGACGTTATGAACCGTTGAATTATTAGCCTAATTGGAACCAATCATTTCCATCCACTTGTTAATTCCAAAATCTTATGTTCCTTAGAGAGGCTTGCGATCTATTTGCCTAAAAAAAATTGCTATTGATTTAAACAAAAATGATCCTGTGATTGACTTGAAGAATTTAGGTTGCAATCTATTACCGTAGTTATCTAAACGCACGAGCAAAGGGTTATAAAATGCAAAATAAAAGATCGTTTCATAAATTCCATACAGACGGAAGAACAGTCACGATTGTAATCCCATTCTGAGAGGTAGAGTATAATAAGTTCAATGTTCTACCCAACTTATAGAAGTTGGTTAGTCAGGGAACGCACAGTAATAGGGCTTCTAAGAAGGTCAAATTTCAAGGAGGTATAAGAAGTATGAGGTATTTTCAATCATAGTCACAGACTCTATAGGAAGTCTAGGTATTATCTATTTAATATGGTCCATATATTAACTATGTTTGGTCAAAACTGTATGAGAGGTCTTGGTCAAGTATATCTGAAAGCAAGTTGGTACCTAGAGATGCATAACATAGGCTACGAAGAGATGCAATTACAAAATCTATAGAAGGAGAATTAGTAAGCCGAGAGGTGGGGCCTACATAATAGGAGTGAGGGCCTATTCATCAAGTTTGGTTTTATAGTCCCAATATGGCGATAGGCTATGATGGGTTTAACTGAGTCTCAATAGGTTCCCTAATTGGACTTTAATCTTTGATTGCATGAACTTTAGATTTTAATCTATAGTGGCTGGACAAAATTTTGTGGAATTTTAAACCATCCCTATTAGGTTAGGGTAATGTAGAATAGGTTCAAATTCAAGTGGTATGGCAAATTTCCCGTCGGGTTGGTAGAATAGGTTCTGTAAGTCATAAGATCCACCTTCCGTGACTTTTGTGTTTAAGTAGCACACAAGTCCTCTATTGAGTAGCACACTAGTGGCATGTGCGTAGAGGACTTCGAGTAGATCACAACCATATATTGGGTCAAAAGATTTGAGTCAAGGTTGGATGTCTAACTGCAGTCCGAAAGTACATCGGTGTTATGGTAAGGGTTATCGCTAGTCCCTTTTGACCTGAAAGTCGTATCATAATAATAGAGTCCAAGGAGATGTGTTTGAGTGGGACAATATGTCTACTTAAAGGTGGAATCATTTAAGTTTTGCATATAAATTTTGTTGGAGGGTAACATTTAGTATTACACTTCAAATATCAAAGTCACGGTAAGGGACAACAAAAGATCTAGAAAGAAAGTGGGAGTTCATGAGTCACTAATTTACCATCCTAGTGAGAACCAATTTACCTTAATCAATCGGTGATCCGCAAATTCCTAAAAGTAAGAATTGTTTACAATCTATTCACTGTAGAGACTAGGACATGGTTTCATGAATAATGAGGTTAGGAATATTTGAGTTGCGACATCGTACCTTGACCTTTGGTAATTATAAGTCACGATGTGATCGATAACATGATAGGGTAGTTGTGAATTAGTTTCGAGGATTGTACCCCAAGTCCTAATAAATAGAAATGATCGCGTACAGTGGTACCTGAGTCGATAAGATGGAATGACCCGCTTGTCCATGGTATACGAGAGTCTATCGGTGGAATAACAAACCCTAAAGCACGTCATGGGAAAGATCCCTAACTACTAAGTCATGAATTTCTATTTGTGTCAAACCTGCCAGACTATAGTCACAAGCGTTCTAGAGGTATTAAATGTAGTGCTCATGCATTACTTGTTGATTACTAATACAACATAATGACGGGGCTTCATGCTACAGATTTTGGCTAAGCTGGTGAATGTGTTGTTCTAATTTTATGTCACTTCTTTGATAATAGAATTTTGTACCTAGAGTAACATCTGCTGAATCTCTAATCTTGGAATGGGTGTCTACCACAGTCCTTGCAATGCTTGTCGTTGTTTTGGTCTATTCTTCTCTGTCTAAACTGTGGGGGCCTAGTCAAGTAAGGTTTGAGTTAAGGCATACGGGTTGCTAGTTAAGCCAAGAATCAAGATGAATATTTGGAGACTCACAATAAATGATTCCTAGAGATTAGATGGTCTCATAGGTTTGTGGTTTACCCAAGGGTAAGATCTTACACATCTTTCAAGCTCAAATGACTAGAAGGTCACGATATTACTATTAGGGTCGAGGAAAGGACGAGCAACTTTAGGCAAGGTTGTAGTTATATGGCTTGGTCGATGGTTGCTATACTTGTGCATATAAATACCATGGCCATGGGGATACTCTGTATTTATCTATCAAATACAAGTGTTCGTCTTTCCAATCAGTGAAAGACAAAAGCAATAAAGAGTTCAAGAAAGATGTCATTGAATACAATTACGTAATTCAAAGGCGAATGTGTAATCCAAGAGGAATTGTCAATACAGTCGCGGATGAGATCCTAGATACCTCTATATCTCAATCCACGTGGGATAATTATATGAAGAGCGAACCAAGTGCACTATGGTTGATCAGACCATAATACATTGATTCTAATTAGACAATATGCTTATGGGCGTCCCCAGTATACATATGTCCTGAACAAGCTCGACAAAGAATAAGCTTGCAAAACTAGGCTATAAATAGCATCAACATTCATGGTAGTTTAAAGTATAAGTATGGAAGAATACGTTGAACGCAGTAATAAATAGTTCGAGTTTCACAAGGATCTAAGTCTTATCCAGTGTGCTTGCATATACAGTCGTCCTACTGTTTCATGTATCAGGCCTTCGTTGACCAATGGGTATGGGCTACGAAATCTCTATATTCTAGGTAAACATCTCTCCTACACTAGCATATAATTATTATCACTCTGTTACACTTTAATACTAGGTTAAAAGGATACGGGTGGTAGGTTGTAGTCATACTACTCAACTTATGAAGTCAACTAATAGAGTAATTGAGGAATATAACACGTATACTCGTATGAGTTATCTCCTAACCTCCCTATTCAGCATGAAAGAAGATAAGATTTACAGTGAAAGGAATCAAGCAGAAGGAAGTCAAGATAATTGGACGAGAGATCGAGATTTGGAATTGAGGGAGGAAGTCAGGCTTGTGGGTGAGATTCCTATATCCTAATCCTATATACAGGTTCACATCGGTACAGTAACGTAATCGGTGTGACAAACTCGACCTGCATGGGCCACCACAAAAATATGTAACGCCCCAGTCCCAAAATACTTAGGACTAGGTACGTATCCATGCCAGCTGCATACGTACGAAGTATACTCCAATATATGGAAACCTCGTATGAATACATAAGGTGTAAAATACAGTAAACCAAGAGTAATCTAATCTCATCCACAAATAAAGAATAAAAGATATCATATAATCAACTGTAATAAGTCTTTGTACAATACGTTGGGTGGAGACAAATCCACTACCAACAAGTAAGGAAAAATATACATGGAAACTGAAATGAATTGGCGGAAGAAGCAAAGGAAGACCCAAGACACGTCATCTACGAACGAATAGAGAAGATCTCGACCTCGATTAGAACACCTGCAATATCACAGAAGCACACACCTGGAGAGATAACTAGGTCCTCAGAGGGACGTTACAAGATACAGGAAAAACATGCCATAAATACTGAATACAAAATATGCCACAAAGAATATAAGTGACAAGACAACAATATGGTAATCTAATCGTACTACTGTGTTCATGCAGTTAAGAACAAACCTCCAACGCATGGGTATCTGGCTCAGTAGCAGTAACTCAGGCATGGTCCCATCAGGATACCAGGGACCTCAAAGCGTAACATTCCTCAAATGTCAGGGGCCAGCAGTATCAGTAATAGGAAAGTGCATAAGGACCCATACGTTAAGGAACTGTTTTTCCCACCCAATGCCTAACAAAGTCACATCCATGTCTCGTATACCACTATTAACTGCTAAGTCTCCTAACATGCCTCTATTAGCAGTTAGCCCTAACGCATGCACATAGGGGATCAGCTCACATGCAAGGACCTCTACATGCTACTCGTCTCACACATCCTCGTGGTACAATTGTGTCGAGGCATATGCAATACACTACAAACGGTAGTCCCCTAACTCTAAGTTCATATGCAATCAAATGATAGTAACAAAGTAACTAATAATCACTGAGCGTGTAGTAAATCAAGAACTGTAATAACTGGAAATAATGAACAGTGATATGTAAATAAATGTAGACTGAATGTAAACACAGTATAATGGCAAGGTATCTTGCCTGATTCTGTGATGTAAATATGAAACGCCGCTTCCGCGTCTACGCCTCCAGAATCCGACGCTCCTAGATAATTAATTAACTAAATTAAGTCACTACTTATGAAACTTACGACACGACTTAAATAGTCAAAGTAATGCGTTAAAATTATATTCAATATCTTATGGAACCATTTAGATCCATACAATCACACACAGGTTCCACGAGACATCGAAACACAGTTCTAGGGTTTCTAACTTTTAATTAGTCGGTTATGCCTCTACTTCAATAACATACTTAAAAATCATATAAAAATCATAAAAATAATATTTAAACTAATTTTCTACAGATTTATCTCTGAAATTCCAGAATTAATATTTCTAAAGACATTTACGACTGGTTGATTACTAAGTCAGCTAGTCTACCCGAAACTCGTCCGGAACATAGTTAATGACTCAAAATTGCTAAAATAATCAAAAATATATTTTAAACAGTAATAAAATACTGTATTTCATAAAATAATATTAGAGGTGCAAGGGTTGAGTTATACTACAAGTTTGGGACATTCTAGGTCAGCCGGTTACCCGAAATTAGCTAGTTTTGACCTACAATTTTCTCGACCAGATTTGAGTTGCTAAAATCATGGAAAAATACTTAAAAATCCTAATTTATGTATATGAACACACATAAAATTCAGTTTTGAACGTAGGAACCAATAACTCATAGTTCCTTTACAATGGGGTTAATTTTGATCCTACCGACACATGAATATTATGCCTATATTTTATGAAATCTTTATGGATGATTATACCTAACAAAAGCCATCAAAATATAATTTATACATAATTAATAACATATTTTATACAGAATTTTAGCAAAGGTTTTTAGAAGAAAAGATTAGGATTCTTACCAAAGATCCTTGCTAAAAAGGGTGATGATGACTTCTCTTCACCAAAGCTCCAATCTTTTCCGCTATCCTCGCTTGCTAATTCTATCTTAGTGAGTATGGGAGAGTTTATAATGGCTATAGAGGATTGGATGGGGGAGATGGAGTTTTTAGGATTTGTTTTGAGGGGTTTCTGGGATGTATGGTAGAGGAGATGAGTTTTTGTGAAGGATGGAGAGATGTGCAATAGAGGAGATAATGTATGGAGGCTATGGAGAGTTTGTTTCTGCGAAAATTATGGAGAGGGAGAGGGTTTTGGTCGGCCAAAGGTGTGGGGGAGAAAGATTTGGATTTGGTTAAGATTTGGGATAAGTTGGTATATTTAAACGTATCTTTAAATAAATTTTAAGCAATCTAGGATTTAAATCCTATTTAATTTGATGCATTCGGCCATGGGAGGGTTGCTTGTCCGAAATTATCATGGTGGGGGTCCACTTGGCATGATTTGGTTGTTCGGTGAGTTGGCAAGTTGATTGGATTGAGGATTTAAAAATGGATTTCCTAATATAGAACTATTTAATTCTATCTATGTAATTACACTACAAAATCTGAATTAAACACAAATAAATGTAATTATTAATATTCATTAATGCCCAACATGCCTACATAGGGTTGGGTTTGGCTTGGAAGAAGTTTGGGAAGGTTTTGTGCAACCGGATCTCCTAAAAAGTCATAAGGGCTTTCTTAACTAATTAATTAAATAAAAATATAACTTGTGCCATAATTTGAATGGTTAACATGCAAGAGATTACAATATGACCATGGCATTCGTAACATAGCTAGCATACTAGTTAAAGCACCCGACTATGCTTGGCATGCCATACTTTCTAGTTGTCTTGCATATTCAAACTCAACCATGGCTATAGTCCTTTTATATAATATAAATAAGATAAAATTAAATTAGAATTAAATTAAATCCAAAAATAATTTAAATATTCCTTTAAATTATAAGGGGTTTTACAATGCTCCCCCGTACCCCCAATCAATACACAAGGATCCAGCCAGGTTATGTTATGATTCCATGCAAAGGCCCACAAGGGGTGATACATGGAGGGCCCATAAATGGGTGATCTGGAAATGCCCATAAATGGGTGATCTGGGAATGCCCATAAATGGGTGATTCAAAGAAGACTCTGTGATCATGAGAGTACATGTCACAAGTGATCAATGAACCGTGAAGCATAGTGATACACCATGTAAGTGAAACGCACAGAACATGTGGTATCCGATGCTCCTGAGGGGATAACATCTCAAGAATGGATCCATATAGTACTAATCCGTGTGACCAACGTGACAGTATCAAGTAAAGTAATTTAAAGCAGGAAAATAATTCTAAGCAGGATATAAAATGATCAGAGAATGTACTCGCCTGGTATCTGAATATCTGAAGTAAATGTACTGTCCGAGATGAGGTACCTGACTCCTAGTTAGAGTAGCACAAGTCAAGATGTATACGTGGGATGATAAATGCAATCTACGATGCGTCTGTATGCTGTCTAGGTCAAACTAGACTAAAGTCAACGCTTGGTCAACTCTAGTCAACTAGACTGGTCAAACTAGGTTAAGCCAAACAAGTCTAATAAGTCTCACTAGGCCTAACCAAGCCTAGGCTAGCACTCTACATCAATCCCAAGGCTATACAAGCCAACTGTACACCTATACTGGCATTCAAACCACACACAAGCAATGAGCCATAGGCTATATTATCTATATGTTAATTACATATGAAGCATGCTAACACAAAACATATATCTATGCATACATTGAAACAAGTAAATTAACTAGTTGTATGCAGGCATGTGTATACTCTATATATTTATATAATCATGAACTTAATATATAGTGAAATAGAGAGGGGAAAAATGGATAGGTTTTGGACAATTTAGGACAGCCAACAAGTGGGCTAATATATGGCTACCAAGTGGTGCCTATGGTGGTTAATATGGCCTGCCAATAGGGCTGAATTTGGGACTGCTTATAGGGTGTTTCATGGGGCTGATATGGGCATGTTTGGGGCTGTCATTTGAGGCTCAAATGGTTGCCAATGGGGTGGCTAATTAGGCTGATGTTAAGGGAAATATAGACTGAAATATGGACTGCTATGGGGCTATGTTTGAGGGACTAAATGGGGCATACAAGGGCTGATTTTGGACAGCCAATAGGGTTTAAGGGGACTGCTATATGGCTTGTGTTTAGGGACTGAATGGCATACAAGGGCTGATTTTGGACAACCAATAGGGTTTAAGGGGACTGCTATATGGCTTGTGTTTAGGGACTGAATGGCATACAAGGGCTGATTTTGGACAGCCAATAGGGTTTAGGGGGACTGCTATATGGCTTGTGTTTAGGGACTGAATGGCATGGTGTGTGTGTGTTCCAGTTTTGTGTGTGTTAGATAGGAATTTGTGTGTGTGTGTGTGGAGCGTAAGGAAGTAACATAGGCTAGCAGGAAATAATGTAAGTGTGATGGTGTGGGGAATTTACACTGGTGTGTGTGTATGTGAAACAGTATCAAATAGAGCTCATGTGTGATGTGTCAATCTCAGTTTGTGTGTGTGTGAATATACATCAGTTAGAACAGTGCCAATGTGTTCAGATTTCAGTGTATGTGGTACGTATCCAAACTCAGGAATTTTTTTGTTTGAACATGACAGTTTTTAGGATTCCTGTTTACACATTAGTCCCAAAACCAATTCGAAACCCAAATTCTTTTATTAACATCAAAACCTAACATGTACACAATCACTCAGATACATATAGGTGAACTAATCATGGCAACTTATCATTTAGAAATCAGTTAAAGAAACAATTTAATCTCAGAATAGTAAATATGTGAAGTGTGTATCAGTAAATTGCAAAGGAGTGACAGGAATCAATAGAAAATGTGGTAGATTAGCAATTCATCCAAGCCAATTCAAAAACTCAACCTTGTGTTAACCTCAACCCAGTAATAAATCTTAAGTTAGATATAGGAAATCTCAGATTTTGTTTTTACATTCAAAACAAATCACTCAGTTTAAACCTTGGAATAATTCTCAGGTTTTTGGAAATCAAATCAGTTATCTACCTATATCAACTCATTTTAACCACAACCCAGTTCAGTCAATCAATCTCCAAGTATATATATATATATATATATATATATATATATATATATATATATATATATATATTAAAAATATATATATATATATATTATTTTATTTTTTATATATATATATATATATATATATATATATATATATATATATATATATATATATATATATATATATCAACATTCGAAACTGGGAAAGGAAGACTGATTCAGTCTTAACATTCATCTAACTAACACAAAACTGAAATTAAAAAAAAAAGAAAAGAAATAATGGGCTGATACCATAACATTCTCAGTCGAATAGAACCCAAAACCTTGTCAAGCTCGATCAAAGCCTCCCCCCCTCATCAACACACATATATAAAAGATTAAAAAAAACATAATGTAGGCATGACACTATAGTTAACATGAAAAAACATCATTAACTTATTCGAAACCGAGAAAAAACTTCTGATACAAAATTCATTCAGCCGAACCCCAAAATGAACCCAAAAACCAACTCGAAAACTCCTAAGTAAACCAAACTATTGGTTGGTAATCAATGCTCAGGTTTGATGAGAACTAACATGTCACATTTGGTTTAAGGAAAGCAATTTAATGACAGTGAACTCACATTGAAACAACCATTCAATTTCAGTATCAGTCCTATACATTCAATAGTCCAATTCAACATCGAAATCAAATTCCTGAACATAAAACCTAGTCTAACATGTAAAAACCAATATAGCAGGTATTAATACATGTGTTCATAACCAATATGACAATTTAACATTAATTTAAACAGTTGAAATGGGAAATAAACTTCAGAAAATTAGAAACTGAATGCATGTATCAGTTACAATAGGAATTCCACATTTTGAAAACAAAAATCCTAAGGAACACACAATCAGGCATATGGACGTGTCACCCATGTGTAAACGTGTCTAGGGGGTCCATTCGTGTCCAGGAAACTGGACACGAAGTATCCAAACAACCACAAAACCCAATCGGGTACACAGAACTAAGAAAAACAGTGCAGTGTCGTACACGTGTTCGTGCAAGTCTAGGACACGACACGACACGAATCAAACCTCATGCTCATGTCTAGGGTTAGGGGGGACATATGTCTAGAGGGTCGACACCCTGATTCGTGTCCTCGTCGTGTCAGGACTGGACACGAAGTGGGTACCCGAACCTTCGACAGAACGCGCACAGCACAATGTAAATCGGGTTCGATTGGGATTTCTCCCAACCCACTCGATAACTCCTCCTCAAACTTCATACGTGTTGTGTCAGTCATGTGTCCAAGGTGTCCAGCAAGTATCGTGTCCAAATGTGTCATATACAGTGCATACGACGTGTCCAACAGCAGGGCAGCCGTACGTGGCGTCGTGCTGTGTGTCTGTGTCAATTTTCGACACAAAAAAGCATGGATTCGTGCTCAGAGTTAGGGTTTCATGATCTACACCTATAGGGCTAGAAGATTGTTCAATTACTTTTCGAAAATATGTGGATTCAATCCACTCAAGCATTTCATCAAACACCTAGATTCTAGGACTGATATGTGTCCGATACGGACACGAAATGAATACGACTCGACACAAATCCAATACCTACGGCTAGGGGACACCTAGGGCTTCCTATTTATGCAAAGAAATAAAAAATCTATGGAAGGAATAGGAAGCTACCTATATGTGCAATTTGCATAAAAAGCTTCAAAAGGAGGTGGTTCTTCTTACTAGCTAGCTCCTCCAAATTGCTCTCCAACTGGGATTGGCCTCCATGAACAGTAGGAAAATAGGATTTAGGTCACCATGGAAGAAGTTTGAATGAAAAAGGATTAACATTGATCAAAATAGGAAGAGTTTCAATGGAGACAAACCTTGTTCTCTAGAAAATGAAGGGATGGATAAAAGAGGCAACTAAATTTGAAAGGGATTAAATAGTGATGGAGGAATCCCTAGGCTGGTCATAAATGCTAGGGTTAGGGTTTTAGGGAATCAATCTAAGGGCTCTCATTCCATCTAGTATATTCAATGGTCAAAATCTAGGTCCCCCTTTAAATCAAGTTGCAACCTAGTTTATTCTAACTAGTCATGACTTAACCAACTAACCAATACTAACTAATACTAACCAATGCTAACTAAGACTAGCTATGTCAAATCTAGGTTAGGTCCAATCTAGGTTAGGGCTAATAACAATCACATGGCAATCAATTAAATAATATTAAATCACACCATTCAAAATAATATATATTAAATTCCAAATAATTATAATAAATTCAAATAAATTCAAGATAACCAAAATACCCTCAAGCTAAATGTACTAAACAAAATCTCTACCCACATGGTTAGGCTCTAGGGTAGACAGTCTCTACGGCTTCACTAGCTGCACATCAAAAGCACAAGTCATGATATTTAAATAGTTTTAAAATGATTAAAAATTACTAAAAATTATATTATTATTTAAATATCATAATTAAATAAATTAAAACACAAAATTTCAAAATTACCCTCATTTTAGAAATTGGGTGTTACAGACGCACACCGTATCGGTAGGTGTTTCATAATTTATATAGTTTTAAGAACAATTTTTCTCCAAACTTTAACTTTGAATAATTTTGCATTAAGCTAATGAATTTATGAACTACAATAGGGGTTTCGATCATGTATACATTGTCTATGACTGACAGAAATTGGTTCTGAGGAACTGTCAGTATGTTGGCCGCAAACAGCCTTCCATGTCGGGTGTTTGGGTAGTCTCATAACTCTATTTTTGAAAAATATTTGCTCGACTTCGTGTCTAACCTCTGGTCTGATGGGTTCTCGATATCAAAACCTAGGTCTTAGGCTTCCTAAAGGATCATATAGGCTGTCCATAGATGTTTGTGTGGTAAAAAACGATCGAGAGTATAAGGAGAATCACAGTCAAAAAGATGTGTACCTTACGGTGTTGATAAAATAGGGCCGCTCTGTTTGATGTCGGCCCAGGGCTACGCGGCGGAGTTCCAATGACGAGGGGGCGATACCCGATGGCTGGAGGAGTGCACGAGGTGGTCGGAGGCGTTCTGGATTGAGGGTGGTTACTCGAAGGTTTTCGTGTGTTTGGGAAACTCTCTTTCGCATGTGCATTCATATAGGGCCATATGAGTTCGAGTTTTAATCGAATATCACAACAACTATGATTCGATTAGGGTTAATCTGCTAGAAAATCTGATTTAGGATTAATTATAAAATATTTGAAAAGATTTGGCAAGATTTTCAGAGGGTTTTAATTACGTTTGCTTTTTTTCCTTCTTCTTTTTTCTGAGAAGCACGGCCTGTGCTTGTTTGCTTGTGGGAAAGGAGGGGTTAGGATCAATGCATTACTGTTCATGTGAACAGTAATGCAAGTTCGTTTCTTTTTTTCGCTCTTATGCAAATATTTATATATATACACCTATATATCACTCTTATATAAAATTTCCAAAAATACTATAATTCTAAAATAAATTAAATAAATACATATATAAAATATAGGGGGATTACAGCCTCATAGGCTGAACGGTCCCGGTGCCCCGACATACCATGTTCGAGACAGCCAACACTCGTACACGGACTATATATCTAAAATCCATTTGACCACGCAACGCGCATCAAATTCATGCAACCAAATATAGTCTGAGTCCAAAACTCAGCTATCACATCATCTCAACATTCAATTAATCCAACTCTATTTCCATTGGCACAATGCCCCAACTCAATGGTCAACAAACGAACGACCCGAAGGCAATGAACATTTCGAAGCAGCATGCCGTATTAAATAGTTATTCAATATCTTCGACTCGTGCATTCGATACACGCCTCGATTCAATCTTTTAATGTGCTAGACTTATGTTCATTCCCTCTAACTCGTGTACGGAGGCACATCCAGATAGGGTATTCAATGTTCTATAACTTGTACACTAAGACACTCACCTCAATATAGTCTTTTAATGTTCTAGACTTCTAACTCATGCACTGAGGCAATGTCGATACAGTTATCCCATATTCTTATGGCTTGCGCACCGAGGCACTTGCTATTACGGTATTTCGATGTTCATTGACAACTCATACATTTGATGCACATTTCAATTCAATTGTTCTTAGTGTTTGACATGAAATACGATATCTCTCATGCGAGCCACACTCGTGGACTTGATAAATTAACTTAGCATACAATGTTATATTTTAATTAGGCATGATGGAGTAGAAAAGAAGGATTAAAGTCCTTCCATCTTATGCCGATATGCCATGTCATTTCGCCGAGCCGATGCGGCTCGATTTCCTTACTTTTTTGCACAACCAACTCTTCTGACTTAGCCATTCGAGCATTTCTTGCTCCATTGAATTACTCGACTGATTTTGCCTACCGTGTCCATGCCTCAATCTGTTGCTAGACGATGCTTTGGTTCTACGGACACCATTGCAAATAAGGCACAAGATCGACCCCTTATAATTCAGCGTAAAAGCTTAGACTGCACACGAAACCAACTAAAATCAAAACTTGTTCAAATTGGACTTATGCTTTGTATTGCTTTGATTTATAGATCTTCGTGTTAGCCCATTGGTCATGGTCAAACCTAATTTTAATAATTGATCTAACCCTGTCTCGATATAAGGGATACTTGGACAATTGCTGACAACTACCGTTCAAGACAAGAAGCCAGCTTGGCATTGAGTCTATATTTTTTTATCAATGTAATTTTTATTATTTATTGAGTCTAGCAATATGATGTACACTGAGTCGTACAGGCAAATAGGCTACCCCAAAATCTTTTCAAAATATCCTTATTTTGAAAATAAACCTATTTACAAAAGCTCCTAACTGTCCAACTTTTCAATAAGCCAAAAACTAGTTTACAAAAACCCTAACCGAACACCAAGGGAATTCGGGCCGAGTTCGGTCCGAATTTGTCACGAGTTTGGTTAGTGCCCGGTGGATTTTCAACTTGGTCTCCCTGCAGTTACGGATGCAACGGCTATCTGCCGAGATTCTCTCAAAGAATTCTGCCCGAATTCAGTCTTTGGAAAACCTATAAATAGAGAAGAATTTCCATCATTTTAACACACCTCTCTCTTCTCTTCTCTCTAAGCATAATACGTTCTTCTAAAGTATTTTAAGCATTTCATTTTCAAATCCTAAGCCAGTTATAATCCTCTAGTCGATTTGCCAGTGCAGTACGGTCAAGAAGTTTCAGAGTGATTATAATCAGAGGCTTGATTAAAGAAAGACACTTCAGAATTGAAGTTGGTCGAGTACTTCAGTTCAAAGCTTGCGTTGTAGAAGTTGCAAGAACTTCGCATGAAAACTTGCGACATTTTTTTATATTGGATTTCAACTAGAAGCTAGAGTTCTCCGACTAGACTAGTCCGCACAAGAGGGAAACCAGTATACATCCTTTTGTTTGCGTTTGCTCTCTGCTTTCTACTTTTCATTTACATATCTGTGATATATATATTCTGTGATCTTGTTGCTAACATTTTTAATAGCTAATTTTTTGCTGCCTACTCTATGTACCCCTCCAAGAGTATAGCCCTTTACATTTCGTTCCTACAATTGGTATCAGAGCTAGATATACAAGTAAAGCAAGGTAACAATGTTATTATATTTTTATCAATACTGTTGTTGCATAGATCACTATATCATACATGGCAACTGTGAAATTCAAAAGTGAAGGCCAGGCCACAAACAGACCCCTACTGTTTGATGGTACAAATTATAAATACTGGAAAACACGCATAAGTTTTTTCTTGGAATCTCTAGATTTTATCTTTTGGTCTATTGTGATTAAAGGCTATAAAAAAGCCTCCACGTATTCGTGTTGATGGAGAATTGGTTGAGAAATCCCATGACAAGTATACTAAAGCTGAAAAGAAACATGTAAGTCTTGACGCACGTGCTATTAACGCTTTATTTTGTGCCTTAAACATGACTGAATTTAACAGGGTGTCTAAATGCACAACATCCAATAAAGTGTGGAAACTTTTCGAAGTTACTCAGGAAAGCACGACACAAGTCAAGGAGTCAAAGATCAGTCGACTTACTCAGGAGTATGAGGCGTTCAATTTGAAGTCAAACGAATCCATCACTAAGATGTTTACAAGATTTTTGGATATTGTAAACCCTTTTTCTTCTCTAGGCAAGGAATACAATAACCATGAGAAGATTCGCAAAATTCTACTAGCTCTCATGAAGAACTGGATTCCAAAGGCTACTGCAATTATTGAAGGAAACGGCCTCACTACTATGTCTCTTAAAACACTCATGGGTAACCTACTCACTCACGAGCTGGAACTTCAAGAGTTTGAAGAAGTTGCACCAAAGGAGAAGTCAATCGCCCTCAAAGCTCAATACAGAAGATCTGTCGAAGATGATTCCGACGACAATAAAAAAAAGTTCAAGAAGGACTGTCCGATAGCTTCATCATCAAGAAGTCTGAAGATCAAGCTCTCCTAGTAAAAAAGTTCAAGAAGTTCATGAGATTCAATAGAAGAACAAAAGAACACAACAGTAATAATAACAACAATGAAGAAGATCCAATCTGCTACGGCTGTAAAAAGAAAGGACACATCAAGAAGGACTGTCCGATAGCATCATCATCAACCAGGAAAAAAGTATGAAAAGGGTTACCTGATGAAATCAACATCCAAAAAGTATGCTAACACAAGCATATGACATGAAAGTGAAGCTAGTGACTCAGAAGATGAACAATTAGATGAAGCTGCAAATGTATGCTTAATGGCATATGATCAGTTAAACACTAACCCCCCTGTTTGATACATATGATAATTTTTCCTTTGAATAGTTAGCTGAAGCCTTTAGTGACCTCTTAGGTGAGAGGTGACTACAGAAAACTCTGTAGCAAGTACCAAAACTCTAAGAAGGTACTCAAAGAGTACAAAGGTGAAATAGGAAGACTTACCGACCTACTAGCTAAGGTTAGAAGTAATGATAATTCTAGTGAGGTAGGTAAGCTCTCTTCTGTCAAGTTATAATTAACACGAGACCACAAGGCTATCCGAAGAGAAAGACAAGACCATTACCAAACTAAAGGAAGACCTATTCAAAAAGAAGAAAAGTCTTCAGCAAGCACTAGTGAAAAATGATGCACTCACTGCTGACTACAATATACTGTTTGACACTTCTAAAAAGTTGAAAATTAGGTTAGGAAAGCAGCCTGAGGTTGCTACTTCCTACCCTAACATGTGTCACTTATCGAAACACCGGAACACTATCAAACCCAATACTGTCAGACCAAACCCAACCAAATCCTTGCCCAAGAAGACTAATAGGCATGTATTTTATTACAAATATCCAACTAGAAGACCATGACCTACCAATCATGCACAACACACTGTATCTAATACTCAACATGCTAGTTGTCATTATTGTGGTACCATTGGTTATATCTCTCATGCATGTAGAGTAATAAAGCTAGTTGATTTAAAATTATGTGCATGGATACCAAAGACTAACATTTCAGGAACCTATAAGAAATGGGTACCAAAAGTTTCATCTACAAATTCTCTTGTAGGTGGAACACCCTACACATGCTAGAAGCAAATGGATTCTCGACAGCGGTTACTCACGGTACTTGATCGGTGACGCTTAATTATTCACAACACTATCGAAGAAGAAAGAAGGATACGTCTCATTCGAAAATAATCTTAAAGGGTATATAGTAGGTATCAGCAATATTGGTAAGGCTTCATATCCTGTGATTAAAGATGTCAGTCTAGTAACCGAGTTAAAACATAACCTACCCAGCGTAAGCCATTTAGCTGATCATGGTTATGGTATTAACTTCGTCAAAAACAAATGTACTATAGTTGATAGCTCAACTGGTAGTACTATTTTTGACGATATTAGGGAAGACAATATATATGTTTTCTATCTGTTGGAAGATGCTAACAAAGCAGGTAGATGCTTAATCGCCAAGAATGATGAGAGTCAACTATGACATATGAGACTCGGTTATGCAAACATGGACACAATTTTAAGACTATCTATGAAAAAGTTGGTACGAGGCTTACCAGACATCACCTTCAAGAAGGATACAGTATGTAGTGAATATGAAAAGAACAAAGCTACCCGATCCACATTTAAGTCCAAAGATATTGTAAGTACCACTAGACCTCTACAATTATTACATATGGATTTATTTGGACCTAGTAGAATTGCTAGCCTAGGTGGTAAGTTATATGCATTTATAATAGTAGATGATTTCTCTAGATACATATGGGTATATTTTCTTGCACGCAAAAATAATACATTATCTGAATTCGTCTCCTTTTGCAAGAAGGTCCAAAATGAGAAAGGATTCATGATCACTCGTATTCGAAGTAATCATGACGACAAATTTAATAATGTAGAGTTTGAACAATTTGTGAAGCACACACGATTATCTTCTTGAGTTCTTCCGCCCTAGGACTCCATAACAAAATAGAGTTGTGGAATGTAAAAACAGGACTCTATCTAAATTGGCTAGAGTTATGTTAAAGCAGATTAGTCTACCTAAATACTTTTGGACTGAAGCTGTCAATATAGCTTCTTATGTTCCCAATAGGGTTCTAATTCGACCTAAATCGAAGAAGACTCTCTATGAGTTATGGTTTGATAGAACACACTCAGTTTCTTCAAAATCTTTGGTTGCAAATGCTTTATTCTTAATAATAAAGATAATTTAGGAAAGTTCGACAACAAGGCCGATGAAGGTATATTTTTAGGTTATGCGGCCAAAAAAAAAGGGTATCGAGTCTTCAACAAAATGACTATGATCATCGAAGAGTCAATGAACGTAACTTTTGACGAGCTGAATCAATAGACAATCGACGACGACGATGAAGATGTCAGTACACCGAGCACAGCACATGCAGAACCTTCAAGCACAGCACCTGCATATCCATAAAGCAGAGCACGTACAGTACCAGAAGCCGGAACCAGCTACCTTGAGAATCTGCAAAAAAGAATGGAGTTTATGGCTGACTATCCCAAGGACATGGTAATAGGTGAGATTACCAGGGGTGTAAGGACTCGTTCCTCTAACAGAGATATAGTTTCTTGTGTTGTATTTATTTCACAGATAGAACCCAAAACTATTTAAGAAGCATGTAGCAATATTTTTTTGGTTAGATGCTATACAAGTGAAAATAAACCAATTCGAATGGAATCAAGTTTAGAAACTTGTTCCCAAGCCCATTCATCATTCGGTCATTGGCACCCGCTGGGTATTCCGAAATAAACCCAATGAGAATGGTTTATTTACTCGTAACAAGGCCCAACTCATAGCTCAAGAATACAATCAGGAGGAAGGTATCGACTATCATGAGACCTATGCCCCAGTTACGATATTAGAATCCATTCACATGTTATGTTCATTTGCATGTTTTTCATAATTTTAAGCTTTTTCAAATAGATGTAAAAAGTGCATTTCTTAACGGTTTTATAAAAGAATAAGTTTATGTAGCTCAACCTCCAGGTTTTTCTGATTTCAAAAACTCTGACTATGTTTTCAAGTTGAAGAAAGGCTTATAAGGTCTGAAACAAGCCCCTCGTGCTTGGTATGATCGTTTAAGCTTTTTTGTACTTGATAACGGTTCTACAAAAGGGAAGGTTGACACTACACTTTTTACAAAATCTTTAAAAGGAAAAGTTCTTTTGGTTGAGGTTTATGTTGACGATATTATCTTTGGATCTACTGATGAGTCTCTTTGTCAAGAATTTTCAAAGTATATGCAGAATGAGTTTGAGATGAGTATGATGGAAGAATTCAAATTCTTTCTTGGACTGCAAATCAAAAAAACCAACAACGGGACGTTCATTAATCAAGCCAAGCACACAAAAGACTTACTAAAGAAGTTCGATCTGGAAACTTTTAAACCCCTTGACACTTCGATGGAAACTTCAACCAAGCTTGATATTGATGAGCAATGCAAACCGGTCGACATAAATATGTCTTAAGGTATGATTGGTAGTTTACTTTATTTAACTGCTAGTCGCCCTGATATAATGTTTATTGTTTGCTTGTGTGCACATTTTTAAGCTAACCCCTGTAGAAGCATAAAAAGCATAGACATATCAAAAGTGCAGGTAGTGTTCTCGCTACATAAAGATTCACAAAAGCACAAGTACCCAAAAGCGCAGACAGAAAATCATAGTCACAGTTCCTAAAGAGTTCTTTATTAAATCATGCCTACAAAGATCTATTACAGATTCATCATGATTACAAGAAAAGAGCTTCTTTATTTAAATCATGCCTACAAGGATCTATTACAGATTCGTCATGAAAAAGAACTAAAGCCCCTAAAAATCTACAACGGGTTAATCTTCACAGACGCGTAGCCCCCCAGACGTATAGCCCTGTCAGAGCGAGCCACTTCCTGAAGCAGCTATTGGCCCGAACAAGAACTTAGTCCACAGTATAGGCTGTGCCACCACTATTGAGCAGGGCAGCGCACAACATGTGGCTCTTCAGATTGGCATTCAGTCCAAATTTGAAAGCTTGGATCTCGAAGACCTCCAAGATGTTGTTCAAGTTCAAACTCCTTACGCCAAATGCTCAAGTGCATCTCAAAACTCAGCAGCAGTTCTTCTACAAGGACACAGCTTCTTGTAATGAAGGGATCCACAACCAACAATTCACTTGGGCAAGGCCAATGCCTGTTCGAAGCTAAGTTAGGATCGAGCATGATAGTGGGAATATTAAGAGACAGAAGACAACCCTTCAGAAAAGCTTCCCTTTATATAGGGTGAGTGTGGTCCAATCCACATGTCACATGGCCGTCGGTCAAAGGCTCCCAAATTAATGGATAAACCTGAAACTCAGCATAATTAACCTCATTTAATAGGTTCATTCTACTGAATCCTAGACCATTAACTTCTTGGAATTCCCCTAAATAAATGCGGTAATTAAAGAAAAGGACGACCGACTTGTCTACCAAAAAAATAGTCATTAATTGCTCTTTAAAGACTTCAACAGAACTAGCTCATTCGTCCTCGAAGTGCAGACAACTGACCGCAACCTCTCCTCGACTAAGGATCGTAGCCAGCTCGTTCCATCCACAGCGCCCTGGCGATAACCCAAAAGTGTAGTAACTCGTTCATTTTCAAGACCAAGACCACTGCTCGCTCTCAAGCACAGAGACTCCGTTGCCCAAAGCATAAGTCTACTCGTCGCCCTAAAGCACAATGACTTTATCGCCTGAAGCACAAGTTGACTTGTCGCCCTAAAAGCGTAGTGACTCCGTCGCTCGAAAAGTGCAGTAACTCCATCGCCTGAAAAACAGTCTACTCGTAGCCCAGAAGCGCAGTAACATAGAAGCTTCACCAGAAGCACAAGTGGCATGGTTCCATGGGTATCTTTTTAGATAGTACCTAAATTGGTTTGTTTAAACCACTGCTCTTAAGATATAACATAGGTCGATTCTGTTGATAAGAGCCCTATCCTATTGGTTTGTTTAACCGCAGATAAGGATGGACTTTGTTCTCATAAATGAGGGTCATATCTAATCGGTTTGTTTAAACTAATGGCCACCTAAGATAAGACAAAATCCAACTTCGGAGATAGGAACAGAATCTTCTTAGGTTCATCCGATCAACAATAAACACATGCCACTCATCGTTTATTCAGTTGTTGATAACTCTTTCAAAGAACTTAATAAAAGAGAATCCTAGCGTCTGCCATGTCTCAGCTCAGCAGCAGCCCCCACCATGCAACCTCAAGATTCTTTCATATCTCTACGTACAGCATTCCTGCAAAATCTTTATGCACATCGTATAGGTGCTCCCCTACAAATAGAAGGAGTTTTCCTTCGATAAAGAGGCTTCGAGATCTTCAACTTCGGTACCCTCTTTATTGGCAACCCTAGAGTTTCAATCACCATCTCCAGAAAGCCAAAGCAAGTTCAATTTATCGTCAGATCATCAATGGAGAGAGCCTCTGCAGTGTTCGATCTCCACCGTCACAATTTCCCAAAAATTTTGTACAAAGATCTCCTGTTTAGGAATCAATTGTACTCTTTTAACCTTTAATATAAAAAAAGTTCGTGTAACCTTTTGTCATGGCAAATCAGATGGCGGCTCTGCTGGGGACTTCCTTCTCCTTCAACGAGAAGATGGTGACGCAATCTGACAACAACTTGCTGGGATCTTCCTAGAAGACATTGGTTGTACGTTTCGACCAACAAGCTTTTGAAGATCTCCTTTCTAAGGAGAAGTCGAGTTCTTCGAAGCAGTTTGTAAAACACAAGAAGACTCGACGAACCTAGGTGCCGAAGGCGACTACAATAAGCAGCACGAAGGAAGGGACTGCGCTCCAGAACCCCATGACCGACGAAGGCCCAAAAAAGATTTCGGCTGCTGCTTACCTGCCGCCTCGCTCAGTTCCTACTTCGGGAAAATACAGCGAGGAGTACGGCTCCCCTATGGCGGGCCTGATGAAGGACAATGTCGAAAGAAATGCGCAATAACCCACCTGACGACGATGGATGTTGTACATATACGAATTTCTATCTTTGATAGAATTGCTTACCCATCGGGTAAGGCTGTGTTGGATTCTGAACGTTATGCACCTTCTAGGGGTAATGCAAAGTGATCCAAGTCAACACGCGCCTTACACAGCCAAAGTGCTATGCCAACCACTCTGTTGGACTCTTTATACTATGCACCTTCTAGGGGTAGTAGAAAAAAATCCAAGGCAACACTCGCTTCACATGATCAACGTGTTATACCGACAGTAGACCAAAGGCCCGTGTTGATAGGCATACATGCAGCCAATGGAAAGCTATAAAAAACTGGTCCGAGTGCCTCGATGCCGCGACTGGTAAAACTCCGTTGTTACTTGAGCACTCACGCACGTGATTCAAGCCAAGGATACCTACTATAGAGATAGACTCGTGCGAACAGTGTTCCTCTAAGCATGGAAGGAGTCTACCTCGTCAGCAACTCCCCGATCAGGACCCGAGAGTACTGTACGTGTAGGAACTAAGAGGAGGGAAGCTATCTTCGTATCCTCACTCTTGCGTGCAGCTTCCCTGGGCACACGAAATGAGTGTAAGGTTGGAGACTCCAACAACTCCACATAAGCATAAAGTGAGGGAGGGATCTACGGTGTACGACATGTCCAAACCAACGCACAACTGTACCCAGATCACCATCAACTGCTGTTGTTGCCAAACAGCCATGTCGCCACCAAAGAGGCGGTCTGTCTTCCAAAAATTGCAACCGACGACATCTGGCAAAGAGAAGAATGAACTTCGTGTTGCTTTATGTAACGCGACACAGGGTTCTATATCTCTCAAGAAGCTTCCCAAGAACCCTTTCGTTTTGGCTAATAAGCCAAAGAATCGGCCGGGGGGTAGCAAGACGATAGTGCCCAGTACGGGTATTTTCTAAGGCACGCGTTTCAATCTAGATCCTTGTCGCGGGAAGATGACACTGCAGCTGGGTGTAGCCAACCCCCAACCGTTCATGACAATCCTGTCTTTCAATCCAATGAGGGACTATATGACACAGATACCTCTGTAGGCGCAGGTAGCCAAAAAGCTAGGAGTAGCAATTATAATGAGTCGGAAGATGATTGCAACCTACTATTTTATACTCAAAATGATGGGACTCATCCTTCTGAACTGCAGAGAAAAACATCCACTATCCTTTCTACCCACCCGTATATGGTGTCCAAGTTTATGGCCAAAGGTGACAGCAACGCGGAAAGCAACGAAGGCTCTAGTCAGCAGAAACGTATAGAGGTCCTCGAAGAGAGCCTAAACATGTTAAATGATACTATGAAGTCTTTAGCTTCTGTCGTCCTAGAGATCAAGGAGTGATTGACCCCTACTGTCTTCACTCCTGCTCCAGACCCAGCGGCTAACGGTGGGTCCAATGTGCTTCCCATCGCGAGCCAAGCAGTGTCAGCATCATATACTCCATCGACAACCAGGCTTATAATGTCGAATAAAATGCAGCAGGCCCTCAAAGAGTTGTACGCTTGCTATGACGCCAGAGAAAAGTGGGCAACACTCCAAAAGATGGGGATTCGGCAGTCATATCATGTTAAATAGGATAATGTGAGCTATCCTCCCAAATATAATCCACATACACTCATGTCGTTCGATGCGAAGGAGTCTCCCCGCCGATACTTGAGGTACTTCGCCTCATTAATAGGACATCTGCCAAAGAATGATGACCTCCTTATCAACATATTCGTAGGAGCTCTGCAGGGGTAGCCTACGAATGGTTTTACAGCCTTTCGGACAACTGTATTTCAACCTTCGAAGACTTAAAGAACCTATTCCTCAATCGATTCTACGAAGGAGGAATGGACATGACGATGTCGACCCTCATGGCATCGCTCAGAAGGAGAAGGAGCCGATGCACGAATACATTGAGCGCTTTCGCCAAGCCGTTTTGAGGTTACCTCCTGGTATACCCGAGCCCATGCTTATGGACTCATGCTGCAAGAACATGCTTCCTGCAGTCAAGTTGTAGCACAGTGCTCCATGCGTAGAGTGGATGCCTTTCATTACAGTAGCGGATGTAGCTCAAAGAAAAGTACAGGATGCACAATTGCTGGGACTGAACTTCCCCTCTCTTGAAGATAAAAGGAAGTGCTCATCCGGCAACAAAGACAGAAAAAGGAAGCAGGCCATGACCGTCAACATCTCCAGCATCAGTGAACCCGAAGTCGACCAAAGCGCAGAGATCGAAAGAGATCTACTCTTTTAACGATGAAGACACACTAGAACTCTTTGATATGTTGGCAAAGAGTGGCAAACTTCAGCTCCCGCCTCCTAAGCGTCCTGATGAAGTGGAAAAAGTAGACAATTCAAAATACTGCCTCTACCACCAGTATGTCCACCATTCGACATACGACAGCTATGTGTTGAAGAGACAAATCCAGCACCTCATCGACACCAAGGTCATCTCACTCAACTACGAGGAGAAAACTGTCACCGCCAATATGGTCACTCTCCAGTTCAGAAGCTTTCTGAGAACAGAGGCTCAAGACGACGTTGCCCCCCATCCCGAGAGCGATACTGGAAGTTGTCAATATTCCACCGGCCCGTGGCAACGCCCAATGCCTCATCCCATTTACGACGCCACGAGGCGAAGTAATGTGGATCCACCCTGATCTCGCCCCAGACATGATGGTGCCTGCAGCACACTCTGTCAAGGGAAAGAAACTCAAGTCATGTCATATGGTTTCTATATCGGCAGATGACACTTTGGTTACCACTCGTTTGGCTCACAGTGAGAAAAAAAATAGGCCCAAGAGGAGGAAACACCTCCGCCCGTTACAGCCAATACCCCCGATACGTCGATAGTAGGCCCATCTCAAGTACCTGTTACAGAAAAACAAAAGCAGAACGAGGTTCATTTCGACAAGCCTCTAAGAAAAGACTCGGTAATGGGGCCAATCAAGCCCTACAATTTTGACATATTAGTGCAGTTGGCTAATACTCCAATTCGACTGTCTCTCTTCGAGCTTCTCCGTCTCTCCAAAGAGACTCGAGACGCCGTCAACGAAGCTTTACAGAATGATAACTCCTTCATCACTCAGGTGTAACTGCCCAAGGAGAACCCCGTTGAATGTCTATATTGTCACAGTATGGTCGAGGTGATCCCTAACATCACCTTCACTCAGCAGGACATGCTAATAAAAAACAACCGGCACAACCGACCCATGTACTATATAGGATATATTAGTGCCATTAAAGTCGATCGCATCCACATCAACCATGGCTCTTCTCTTAGCATCATCCCTCGGAGTTTACTCCAAGCTTTGGGGATCCCGATGCATCGGCTGACCGTATCAAACACTACAATCAGTGGCTTCAATACTGGGAAGAGTGAACCCCTAAGCAAGATTCGCCTGAAATGCCAAATAGGTGATCTCCAGACTGACGTAACTTGCTACATCATTGACGCAGACATAAACTACAACATGCTATTGGGACGACCATGGATTCATGAATACATGAATGTGCCCTCCACTCTCCATCAATGCATGAAGTACGTAGCCAGCGACGGGACTATCAAGACCGAGTTCGCTGACATTGATCCCTTCCAAGGACTCGAAGAATATTGTACAGATGCGGATCTGTAAAAATCAGTCCCATGCGACAACGATGCCAATGACGCCGACGATGAAGCAGAGAGCGCAACTATCGCTGAAGAACCGTTGAAGGGGAAACCTCCTAAGACGTCGACTCCCTGCGTCATCAAGCTTCGAGGCAAAGCTCCAACTCGATCATCAACAACCATGTCAGAGGCTAGCCAGGAGCCCATATAAATAAGACTTCCCCAAAAGGTTCCAAAGCCAACTTTGAGGTCACACGAACCTCCAACTGCAGCCCCCTTGGTAGTCAAGCTGAAGGGAAAACGTCCTCTACCTTCCTCCGAGACAGCTCTAGTTCTCACGGATAAAGTGTTGGGAAACTGCATATGTGCCAATACCGAGGCACACACTTTAGATGATGTAATCCATCGAGATAAAATTTTATATTTCATTAATATGAAGTTTTCTTTGATTACTCTTGTGTGTATTAGAACACTAGGTATTTCTTAGACAACGCTCTATATTGCAAGCACAAGTGACAACCGCTAATCTTGTAAGCCGAGTTGTCCCTTCTCAAGCTGCCTACTTCTTGGTTCTGACAAGGAAGAAGGAGAAGGAACCCATCATCTTCGGCCGATTGGAGCATCCACAACGGCTGGATCCGGCAGAACTAGAACCCGATAACGGCAAGATACAACTCTACCGTTATACTACTCAAACCAAAAACATCATCCAAAAAATGGGTTACGACTTGAACAGTGACATAGGACTAAACTATGGCAAAGGCCGACGTCTTCCCTTACGACTTTGTGCCCCGAAGGGAAAGTTCCAAAATTATTACCATTGCACTCGTAGGGGGTTGGGTTACGTTATACCCACGAAAACTATAGAGAGCTCTGAACCGGAGGTCCCGATGCATTCACATTCCTCAAAATTCTCAACCTGGGACTCTGATACCAGTTTTGGCTAAGCCTTCAAAAAGATATTGTCTGTCAATATGGTCTCCATAGATCCCCCAGTCGAGGATGAAGACCAAATGCTTGAATATTTTGAAGATGAACCACGGGCTCAACCCTTCGGATCCCAATAGGAATGGTGCTGTGAACAGCACGAACCTCCCACTGAAGATGAAGTCATCCTTGTCGAGCTAGGAGATGAGGTTTCCCTTAAACCCATCTTCATCAGCAAAAGCTTGACGGCAGAAGACAAAGAATCTCTGATACAGCTTATCCGAGAGTACATCGATGTCTTTGCTTATAACTACGAGAAAATGCCAGGTTTAGACCCGCAAGTTACCATGCACCGTCTCAACATCCTACCCGATGCTAAGCCTATCAAACAGCAACAACGACATTTCTGCCCCAACATCATGGATGCTATCGATGAAGAAGTCAACAAACTCTTAGAGAGTGGCTTCATTTGCGAAGAACAACACCCAGATTGGGTGGCTAATATTGTCGCAGGCACTAAGAAGAATAAAAAATTTGGGTCTGCATAGACTTCAGGGATCTCAACTCGGCCTGCCTAAAAGATGAGTTTTCCCTCCCGATCACCGACGTGATGATACAATATTTGTGGCTTTGAGCATATGTCCTTTATGGATGGTTTCTCAGGCTACAATGAAATCAAGATATTTTTCGAAGATGAGCACACTTCATTTCGGACTTCAAAAGGGATATACTATTACACAGTGATGCCCTTCGGGTTGAAAAATATGGGAGCAATATACCAGCAGGCAATGAGCACCATATTCCACAAGCACCTTCAAAAGACGGTAGAATGTTACGTTGATGACATTGTCGCTAAAAGCAAAAAAGAAATCTAGTCACGTTGACGACTTGAGAACAGTATTCGACTTAATACGAACACATCAACTGAAGATGAACCCAACCAAGTCATTTCTGGGAGTCTCCAGTGGCAAATTCTTGGGCTTTATCCTCACATCCAAGGGTATTCATATTGAACCTGAGAAGACTAAGGCGATCTTGGATATGGCTCCTCCAAAGAATCTTCGTGAGCTCCGAGGCCTATAAGGGCGCTTGGCATATATCAGAAGCTTTATAGCAAATCTCTCTGGTAGATGTCAACCTTTCACCAAACTGATGAAGAAAGGGGTTTTTTTTGTTTGGACAGAAGAATTCTAGTGCATATTCGACGACATCAAAAAGTACGTTACTAGTCCTCCAGTACTAGTAGAACCAGTAGCGGGGAGACACCTTTTGCTATACGTCCGAGCTATCAACCATTCTCTCGGTGCTTTGCTAGCCCAAAGAAGCAATGAAGGCCACGAACAGGCAATCTACTACCTTAGTAGGACCATGATTGGAGCCGACCATCGGTATAATCATGTGGACAAAGAGTGTTTTCGTCTGCTTTTCGCTATCTAGAAGATGTGCCATTATGTGGATGGACAAATGATCCATGTCATCTCCCAGGTCAATCTTCTTGGGGTCCTCGTAACCAAGCTAGGGGCCTTAAACTCACGATTAGCTACATGGGCGATACTTTTGACTCCTTATGACATAGTGTTCGTCCCATAAAAGGCAGTCAAGGGCAAAGTATTAGTCGACTTCTTGGTGGCACATCCTGTGCCAAAGACATCAGGCTCTACGACGGCATTTCCGATGAAGTCCTATAGTCTAATACCATCTCAGACAATTCAGTTTGGCAAATGTTCTTTGGCGACGCTTCAAGAACAGGACCCGAAGGCGAGATCGTTACAGGGGTTAGAGTGGTCCTCATCACTCCTGATGGCTTAGTCATCCACCGTGCATATTCTCTTATGGAGTCATGCAATAATAACGTTGCTAAATATAATGCTCTCGTCATCGGACTCCAGCTCTCTAAATAGTTGGGGGTTGACTTAATCGAGGTCTATGGCGACTCGAAACTGATTATCAACCAGGTTCGAGAACAATACGAAGTCCGGCATGAAGATCTGGTACCATACCACCAGGAAACAATCTGTATCATCTCTACCTTCATGGGGTTCTTCATAGAACATATACCACAATTGTAGAACTTGGAGGCCGACACGCTAGCTGGCCTCGTCGCTTTATTAGTAGCTCCCGTTGGAACCTAATATACTGTCACAGTAATAGACCAAGAGCTAGTTTGTCCAAAGAACAATCTATATACGTGTCTGAGTTACTCAGCACAAATGGACATTAATGTTGACGTTCGTGATAGGCGATTCCCGTTCATAGACTACGCAGTCTACATGATCTTACCTGAAGACATGAAGGAAGCAACTTTTGTCAAGAGATACTCTCTCTGGTTCTTTTATGACATAGATACTAAGATGTTGTATCTTCTTTCATACGACGGGCTTCTCTTGCGATGTTTATCCAAGACAGAAGTACAAGAAGAACTCAGGAAGGCACACGATGCCACCCACAGAGCCCGTCTGCCTGGTCCTAAGTTACAGGACCGACTGCATCGCATGGGCTACTACCGGCCCACTATGATGGCAGACGTTGTTGATTATGCAAAGAAGTGCTGGGTATGTCAGTTGTATGCTGACTTCATCCACCAACCTTCGGAGTTCCTACACCCTACGACGGCCGTCTGGCTATTTAAAGCATGGGGAATGGATATCATCGGACCGATCAGTCCACCATCCTCCAGAGAACATCGGTTCATACTCACCGTCATCGACTACTTTTCTAAGTGGGCGGAAGAAGTACCTCTGCCCGAGGAGAAAATCTCAAATGTGATCAGCTTTGTCAAACATCATGTCATATACCGCTTCGGAGTGCCCAAGAGGATTATCCATGACAATGGTCCACAGTTCATGAACCACGCACTCCATCGATTATGTGATAAGAATCGAATACAGAATATGGCATCAACAGCATACAATACTACAGCAAATTGGCTAGCTGAGGCATTCAACAAGACTATCATCAAATTACTTAAGAAAGTCGTTTTTTCTAATAAGCACGACTAGAATAAGAAGCTTGGCGAATGTCTGTGGGCTTACCGCACAACCGTTCTAACACCTACGGGCAACACACCATTCTCTCTTATCTATGGAAGTGAGGTAGTGCTTCCTCTAGAGATCCAGATACTGTCTTTACGGGTAGTTATCACCAACCAGCTGACCGACGAAGATAATCAATACTGGTGGCTACAAGAGTTAGAGTCGTTGAATGAAAAATGTCTGCTAGCTCAGCAACGAATCGAGCATTACCAAGCTCAGATTTCTGGGGCCTTCAATAAAAAGGTCCAGGAAAGAACATTCCAAGTAGACAACCTCATCTTATCAGTTCGAAGACTGATGGTGATAACTCACAAGACGGTTTAGAAATTCGAGCCCAAATGGGAAGGACCATTCGTCATAGAGACGGTCTACACCAATAGTGTCTACCGACTAGCCAAACCAAATGCGACTTGCTAATGATGCCAATCAATGGCAAGTTCCTCAAGAAGTTGTCACTACCATATTTCTAGTTTGAAGGTATTTTTGTCATTTTGAAATTAATATATTTATTAGAATGGTGTGGTTTAATAATTATTTAATTAGTTGCAATGTGTTTTCATTAGCCCTAACCTGGATTGGACCTAGCCTAGATTAGTCCTAGTTAGTCATGATTAGTCTTCGTTAGTCATGGTTAGTATTAGTTAGTCATGGTTAGTTAGAGCTAACTAGGATGCATGACTTAGACTAGTGTGAAACCTAAAAATTATTAGGACCCTTGATTTGACTAGATGATAGGAGAGCTATTGATGATCCCCAAAACCCTAACCCTAGAAGTTTGGGCTAGTCACCTAGGGATCCACCCCCCAATTTAATGTCTCTCAAAATTTCTTGCCTCTTTTGTATATTCTTCCATTTTCAAGAGCAAAGGTTTGGTTCTTCCCTCAACCCTTCATATTTTGATCATTCCTTATCTATTTTGATTCAAATCTTTTGCATTGTGACCTAATTATTGTTCTACTACTGTTGGTGGAGGTGAATCTCAGTTTTGGCTTCCATAGGAGCTTTGAGCTAGCAAGGAAGGATCTTCATTTTTTGGTTTCATTGAGAAGGAACAACCTATAGGTAACATTCTTTTTTAACCATTAGTTTTCTAATTTCTTAGCATATTTGCATAGCCCTAGGTGTCCTCTAGTTGTAGGTATAGATTTGGTGTTAACTTGTGTCCAGTACGTGTCCGTATCGGACACGTATCAGCCTAGGTATTGTTGTGTTCGATGAAATGCCACAGTGGGCTTTTCATTACTGTTTTCGAATTGTATTTGAATAGGAATTTGTATTTTAATGTGGCTTAATACTTTCTTTGTGACTGAGCATGATTCGTGTCTTGTTTGTGTCGCTTTGGGCTCGTGGACACGCCCGTGCGCGTGCAGTCGGGCTGTCCTGCTACTCGTGTGTTCGTGTGTAATAATTAGGACACTTGGACATGTGTCCTTGGGCACGAAGGTAGGGGCAGTATCTGAAACGACACCCCTAATGCCTCGTGTACAATGGTTTTGTGTCGTGGGTGCTAGGACTCGTGCATTGGTCGTACTGTTCGTGCCCAGTGTGGTGTGTTGGTTCCTGTGAGTTCTTGGACACGTTTGTGTCCTATTTTTGGACACGATACTGCATGTATAACACGTACATATGTTTGTCATTAAGTACTGACAAATTGTTTATGATTTTTATCAAGTTTTCAGTAATCTAATCCTTGTATCCTATGTTTACTGATACACATTTACTGTTGGGTGAATCTGAGTTTTGATATTTTATTTAAACTGTTGAATGATTAATTAGTGTTGTAATCACACCTGGGATTAGCTAACAGGTGAGGGTTTATGCTAGGCGTGAGATTTAGCTTCAATTTTGTTATTTGGCTTTCGAATTTTCAATGTAATGTTAGGACTGATACACAGTTTCTAAAATTTGAATCCTGAGAACAGGGGACTGTCACATAGCTGAGAATACTTATATGCTGCTTATTTTTCCTATCATTTGATTTTTGGGGAATTAGATATCATGTTAGGGTTGTTCATGGCATAAGAATTTAGGTTTCATATTTGTATTTGGGTTGGGATTTCATCTAACTGATAGCCTATAATATTACCCATTGTTTTAATATAAACTTGAGAACCTATTTGGTTCCTGAAGTCAATATCACACACAAATCTGAAATCTGGGACTTGTTTCAGTTTTCAGAACACTCACACACTAATCTCACATTGGCACCTATACTCTAATGTACACACACAAACCTGAAAGCTATTGTCACATATATCCTAATGTCACACACCTAACACACAAAACCTGGGAACTATTAGCTATACACACACTCACCCACCTATCTAATTTCTTGACACTGTACACTATCTACACCCTACCCAATCCTGAACTGTTAACTAAGTACACTGTTAATTTCATCATATCATACACATTGCATGTTACACCTAAATCTGAGATGGGAATACCCACATGCCTATGCTCTATTGACCTACACACACATGTTTACCCATATCCCATGTTACACACATATATACACTACTCCTAATACCTATCACTCACTCATCTACACACACACACAAAATCTAACTGAGACACCTTGTGAATACCTACATGCCTATGTTTAGACACACATATTGGTATGTACATAACCTATGGCATTGACACACACATGCTTACTTTCCATCTATCCCTCTCTATATATACATATATATATAATATATATAGCAAAATGTGTTAATATGATGTAATGGAGATTTCCTATTGATATATAGTGTGTATATAAATATATGGATTGTATGTGTATTGCCTATAAGGGTATATGGCATATAGTCTAGGTAGCCTAGTCTATGGTATCCTTGTGTGGTCTTGTGTATATGGAATACGCACATGAATAGAGTCATGTAGACTTATGTAACTTGTGTATGGTATGTGAATGCTAGGGTAGACAAGGTTAGACCTAGTGAGACTTGATTGGGTCTAGGTTGACCTAGTTGACCTAGTATTGACTAGTTAGTTGACTGAAGTTGACCAGGGTTGACTTTGGTCTAAAATTAACCCAACATCTTGTAGAATGCATCATAGTAGCTTATTTTATTAGTTTGGATTTGTTATGACTTGTACTGTTCTGATTAGGAGCCAGACACCACTCCTCAGGAAGTATTTCTCTCAGACGTTCAGGATATCAGGCAAGTACATTCTCTGATAATTTCATACTTGCTAGGAGTATTTTCTTGCTCTAGATTATGTTACTTGATGCTGACACGATGAAAACACGGATTAGTACTATATGGATCTTTTTATATGATGTTATCCCCCTCGGGAGCATCAGATACATCATGTCATGTATGTTTCACTTTCATCATGTATTCTTGTGCTTTCACCATTCATGTGCACTCTTGTGATTCATGTACTCTCATGTTCACGGAGCCCCCATGTTTATATTCATGTGCACCCATTTACGGGCCCCCATGTGAAATTATATACAATAACATAACTTGAACGGATCCTTGTGTATTGATTAGGGTATGTGGGAGTATAAATAGTCATGTGGACAATTTCCAAAGTAGTGTAGCCATGTACAACCTCTCATATTTATTATCAAGCCGTTCACATGTCTAGCTTGTACTCTAAATCACTAGTTCACTATAGCTCTTTACTTATAGTAGATATTTCATTACAGTCTTCTCTTTTACTCATGTATACTTTTCAGCATTTCATGTATCTTACTCTATTGCCTGTATTTTATTTATGTCATTATATAAACTGCGTGAGATGTTCTGTGCTCGCTCCAGTCCTGACTGGACCTGTTGAAATATTACAGATGATTTTGAGGAGTTGTGTCCCACCTATTATGGAGCAGGCCTAGATGACACATGCGAGCTGGACCCTCAGGAAGACCCAGCACATGCTGATGACACTACCCCTATAGACTAGGCTAGTTAGCTAGGCTAGTTTAATTTATCTTCATGTCTTGTCAGATACACTTGTATATATTTGAAGTTTCTATTCTAGATTTGTGGGGATGTTTATCTTAGACTTTCATCTATCTCTCTATTGTATTTATCATATGTGGATTTTGTGTTTCAACTATTCTATCTTACCGTGCTTCCTTTCTTAGTTGTGATTGAGCTGTAATTTATTATGTCACCTCCATTCGGAGTGTATAAACTGTACAGTACCTTATAACTGTTAGATATATGTGACCTAGGACAGCGTTCTACCGTCGATACTACGGCGTAGGCTGGACGTACCCACGTCTCGTGCCCTTACACTAGGGTACGAGTTATGACACATTTTTAGTGGTGGCCCATGCAGGTCTAGTTTAGAAATACAGTAGTATTCGAACTATAGTATCACTGCAGCCTACAGTAGGATTAGGATATTTTAAAGGCACTCAATCACATTAGGAAAAACTCTTTATCAGATTTCGTATATCTATATTTTGCTGCTTATTGTCTTCCTTTGAATTAACTGTCCTTCTTTGCTATTTTGACTCATTCTCAGCAATTATTTCTTTTGATCTGTCTCTAAGATGGTTGAGACAAGATCACATCGCCCGGGCCAGGGGGACACCGATGAGAGGTCTGCCACCTCTCGTCCTCAGCAGCCAGCCCCCGGTACTATAGCCCCAGTCATGCCAGCTGGGGTAGGCATTTTAGCTGCGTTTGGAGGAGCCCCTCCACCAGTAGGGCCCAGGCCGAGTCCGGTGATTCCGGAGGTACTCCAGCAGCGGCAGCCGCCTTCGGAGACAGTTGATGCAGTTCAGCTGTTCTCGTTCTTTCAGCAGTTCATGGAGGCCCAACAGGCCCAGCAGCAGACGCAGACATCAGAGTTTAGTCGGGGCATTGATCTGACCCTGACTACAGTGGAGAGAGCAGCAGCTCAACCAGCGACAGTTCAGCAGTCGCACCAGCCGAGGGAGAAGGGCATCCAGGACTTTCAGAAGATGCATCCGAGGAATTTTCAGGTCTAGAGGGCATCCTGTACGTCGATGAGTGGATAGAGCACATGGAGGAGATATTCAGATTGGCTGAGATTCCGATGAGGATTCATATTGAGGCAGCGGCCAGCATGATACAGAATCTGGCCCGCACTTAGTACTAGACAGACCCGAGGGTTGGTACTCTAGGGCAGACTTGGACAGCATTCAAGAAGCTGTTCAAAAAAAAGTTTTTCCCAGATGCAGCGCTAAGAGCCCTCAAAACTCAGTTCGAGGCCCTAGTCCAGGGCAGCCAGTACGTAGAGGAGTATGTAGGGGAGTTCTGCCGTCTGGGCAGATTTGTCGAGGGGTTGTCTGAGGCGACGAAGGCCCGGAAGTTCAGAAAGGGGTTGGTAAAGGAGGTTAAGTCCTATACCAAGAGTGCTCACAGCGCTACCTTTTAGGAGATCTTGGTGGATGCCTTAGCCGCAGAGGATGATCTTGAGCTTAGGCTCAAGAGGGGACGAGACATCCAGGGAGCTAGTGGTAGCAGAGGACCGACCAAGAGGCCGTACTTTCAGTAACAGCACCAGCAGCACCACCAACAGCAGCGGTTCCAGTCGCAGCAGTTTCAACAGTTGAGGCATCATCCAGTGCAGCATCAGCAGCCGAGGCAGCAACAGCAGGCCCCGAGGCAGCAGACTATCAGTTGCACCTTCTGCAAGAAGCCGAGGCATGGATGGACTGAGTACAGGAAGAGGCTGGGGAAGTGCCTCCTCTGTGGATCGTCAGAGCATCAGTTGAAGGACTATTCCTTCTTTGCGGGCATGGCAGCTCAGGAAGCTGGAGTCAAGGCTCTAGGAGGACCGCAAAAGGGACCGTTGCCGACTCAGCAGCAGCGGTTCGTACAGCTCCAGCAGCAGGCCAGTGGAGGCTAGCAGGGGCAAGCTTTCGCCATGGCAGCCGAGGATGTAGTGGCCATCGGGGAGTTGATTGCAGGTTCGATTCTTCTCGACTCCATTCCAGCTTTCGTTCTATTTGATTCTGGGGCTTCCCACAATTTTGTATCAGTATCATTTGCTATTAGACACTGCCTAGTATCTGAATCATTGCCTAGGACCTACAAGATCAAGATCGAGGGTGGTGTTATCCTTGTGAGTGAATGTTTGCAGAGGGCGAAGTGTCATTTTGGGAGGCCAAGAGTTGGAGGTGAGCTTTCTCGTAATAATACTACCGAACTATAATATCGTATTAGGTATGGATTGGTTGAGCAGGCACCATGCCAGTATAGATTGCTGAGGGGGTAGAGTTCTGTTTGGGGTGCCAGGAGAGCCAGAGTTCGAGTATAACCGATGGCAGGTGGAGCAGGACAGCAGACTTTTCTGCGGAGCTTCAGTTGAGGAGCAGGCAGCTCCACATCCTTTGATTGCAGAGTTCATGGACGTCTTCCCAGAGGAGTTGCCAGGGCTTCCACCGGACAAGGATGTAGAGTTCTCAATAGACTTGGTTCCCAGCACGGAACCGATTTCTCAGCATGTCTATCGAGTGAACAACAGTGAGTTGGTGGAGTTGAAGAAGTAGGTGGATGAGCTACAGGACAAGGGCCTCATCCGATTAAGTTCTTCAACTTGGGGTACACCGGTACTTTTTGTACCCAAAAAGGATGGGTCGGTACGGATGTGTATTGACTACAGGGCACTCAACAACCTGACGATCAAGAATAGATACCCACTGCCGCGGATCGATGATCTCTTTGATCAGTTGAGCAGAGCTCGAGTTTTCTCCAAAATTGATTTGTGGTTAGGTTATCACCATGTGAAGGTGAAGAGGGAGGATATTCCGAAGACCGCTTTCAGGATGCGGTACGGACAGTTTGAGTTCTTGGTTATGCCGTTTGGGCTGACCAACGCCTCGGCGGTATTTATGAACTTGATGAACAAGGTGTTCCACCAGTACCTGGACAATTTTATGGTGGTGTTCATTGATGATATCCTGGTGTATTCCAAGACTGAGGAGGAGCACGAGGAGCACTTGAGAGTGGTTCTGGAGACACTCAAGAGGGAGAGGCTGTATGGCAAGCTCTCGAAGTGCGAGTTCTTCCTAGACAGAGTTGACTTCTTGGGTCATGTGGTGACTGGAGATGGGATTTCAGTGGACCCGAAGAAGATCACAGCAGTTGAGGCTTGGGAAGCGTCGACTTCAGTGGCAGAGATCAGGAGCTTCTTAGGACTGACAGGATATTACAGGAGGTTCGTACAGGATTTCTCCCGGATTGCAGAGCCATTGACTCGGCTGACCCGGAAGGATGCTGAGTATATTTGGTCAAAGGAGTGTCAGGCTGCTTTTGATGAGTTAAAGAAGCGGCTTACGACATCTCCGATTCTGACATTGCCTTCAGGTTCAGGAGGGTTCACTAACTATAGTGACGCTTCAGGGAAGGGGTTGGGTTATGTCATGCAGCAGCATGGAAAGGTGATTGCCTATGCTTCCAGGCAGTTACGTTTCCATGAGAAGAACTACCCTACCCACAATCTGGAGCTGGTAGCAGTAATTTTTGCTCTGAAGCTGTAGAAGCACTACTTGTATGGAGAGAGGGTAGAGATCTTCACAGATCATAAGAGCTTGAAGTATGTGTTTACACAGAAGGAGCTCAACAAGAGGCAACACAGATGGTTAGAGCAGATAAAGGACTTTGACATCTCACTTCAGTATTATCCAGGGAAGGCCAACATGGTTGCCAATGCCTTGAGTAGGTTTTCGACAGCCATGTGTTTGACTATAGACCGTCACTTGCTTGCTGATTTGGAGAGCCTGGGGATTGAGGTGATTATGCCCGAAGTTCAGATACAGATGTGGGGCCTACATATTTAGTCAGACTTGGTGGAGAGGAACAATGTTAGGGTTATATACTAAAAGCATCACTTTTTTAGTAACCTTATTTCCTTAAATTTTGAATGAGAATCATATGGGCAAATGTTTGCATATTGTATTTGTTGCAATTGTTAATGCAAATGTCTGATATTCTATATTGTAGATAATATGGTGTGTGGTGTCACACAGAAGATCAAATTATCAGTTCCCTATGGAGTATATAAATAGTTCACAACCTAGATGGACTTGGACAATCTATTAGAAAGGTTATAGTATAATCTGGTATTAGTCTATCTTGACTATAGGTTTACACTAGTACACTTTGTGTGTATTGAACAGGACCACTTGAGGTTGTTCTCTTTGTACTGACTACATAAGAGAACAAATACCTCTGTTATTATGGATGCTTGTGCTCTTAATCCAGATATAATAACGGATATGTATATGCAGTATACATTATTTTGACTCATAAAAGAGTGAGATTCATTATGGATCAATAACCTCTATGAATTGGGTAATAACATTGTATGTATGATGGGCTGTTGATTATAAATGGAATCCATGTCCCGATACATCGGGTTGATGATGTTCCCTTAAGGAGCTCATAAGAATTGTCATGTAAACCTTACAGGTGAATTATATCCGACATGACAAATAAAGTTGAGCGGTACTACTTAAGGATAAAAGATGTCGAATCAATATAGTTGTCAGTAACTTAATTTGATCGACGGATATACGATATCTTAACATGGGGAGCCAAACGACCATATAATAAAAGGAGCCCACAAACATAATTTGGGATTAGGGAGGTAGTACAACAATAGCTCATTAGTGGACCGAGCTATTGTTAATGGGCCTGGATTGTGTTTTCGGGCTGAACACGGGATATCCAGATCGGTTAGGAGGCCTAACCCTAATTTCTCCTCATGGTCCCTACCGTAGCCTATATATATCCTCTATTCTCTGGCCGCCATATTACCGATCAGAAATCTGAAACTTTCTCTAAATTCATGATTCACGTAAGGAGAGAAAAAGAGGGCTGCCAAGGAGAAAAAAAGGTTGGAAGATCGTCGCCCACACGACGTCCAACTCGAGGAAGGAATACGTAGAAAAATCTTGGGATCGTCCGCTCGAGATTGCCAGGAATTACTTGTCACCTTTTCACCGCGGGTATAATTCGTGAACCCTAGTTTCCGCCTATGAAGGGTTAGAACGCGTATTAGATCTGTTTAACTTTCTATCGATCAATACTCATACCAAAGGAAGGGTCCTGGGAATCCCCATTTCCATCAATTGGTATCAGAGCCACTTTGAATCTACGTATTGATTGATACCTCCATGTTGTCCAATAAAACCTGCGCTGTGTAATAGTCGGTAGATGTAGATCTGTTCTAACTCAGTTTTGCAGGCATCTTAGATCCAACTATTATGGTCCAATACATGTTTTTTATTGTGTTGTTTAAACCATGGATATGTCGTGGATGTTGTTGTTGCTGTGGATGTAATTAAAATCACGAGGGTTGATCGTGCTTATTATTTTAATTTTGTAATCTAGATTATGTGTGAACTCCTTCGGGAGGCATATGATTGATGTAATTTTAATTATTTTTGATCAATCGTGATGGCAGTGGTGGCTGTTTCTGACGTCGGACGAGATGCTGGTTTTAAGCAGTCCAAAGGCAGACAGATAATTTTCGATGAAGGAATCGACAGCCAAAACCTAAAAAAAATGGGGCACTGCCACGAACCCCGCGACCTGACCGGGCAGGTCAAACTCCGAATAGATCTGCGCAGCGCCAGATTTTGGATTCGAATAGTTGAGGACGGAGCAGCAAAGATAACCATAATAGTTGGATATTTTCTCTTATTTTTGTCATTTTGCTTTTTTTGATTATGTATGTTTATTATTGTTTGGTTTTTTTTGAAAAACCAAGCCTACATTAATAATGGACAACATGGACATAATATCAACTAGTAGAAAAACCCTCATTGTTAAATAACTAAGTGGGAGAGGATATTTATTTAGTTTAAATCCTATGGTCTCCATTACTGGTTTGTAGGTGATGTAATTATACTTGCGTGTTGGCTATAGCGCTTTCCTCCATATCGGATGAGTATAATTATGGATCACCAGTACAAACTTCCTTAGGGATAATTGTAGAAAGTTACCTAGTATGTGTTCACTTCTCTATCTGAAGGAACTCATTACAAGGTAATGGACTTAGTATTAAGTAATGGTATACACTTAGATACAAATAATGGTATCCTCCCCATCGGAGTCACTGCTATTATTTGTATGACCAGAGCAAGACCTGCATATTAATTTTATTTGTCATAAAGTTATGTTGACATGATAGTAAAATTAATAAGAAAAACCTACTTGAACAAAGTTGAATTTGTATACGTCCACACTATCGTGGTATGCTAAATTCATGGTGTTCAAGGTGTTGGTGAATTTCTTATTATTGTTTTGAGGGAATTAATATTTAGTTAATTCAAAAAGTTTTTTTTGCCCTACATAATTTTATTTATGTGATTCTCAGGATTTTAAAAATGGGTTCTTTCAGTCCACTTATGGTGATTCTTAAAGAAAACAAACTTACTGGACCTAATTATATTGACTGGAAACGTAATTTGGATATTGTTCTGACTGCTGAGGAGTACAAATATATACTTGTTGAGGAATGTCCACCTAAGCCTGATGCTAACTTTGATGAAGAGGTCAAAGAGGCTTATAAGAAGTAGAAAAAGGCAGATAAGATGGTGCGGTGTTACATTTTGGCATCTATGTCAAATGTACTGCAACATCAGCATCAGGCCATAGCCACTGCTTATGACATGATGTATAACATTAAGGAACTCTTTGGACATCAGAGTAGAGAAGCTAGGCAGTTTGCTATAAAATATTTGATGAATACAAAAATGGCTGAGGATACACCAGTAAGGGATCATATTCTCAAGATGATAGGTCATCTGAATGAGATGAAGATCCTTGGAGCTGAAATCAATGGCGAATCCCAGGTCGATATCACTCTCGGGACTCTGCCTAAAAGTTTTGACAATTTCTGCCTTAATTACAACATGAACAAAAGGTTGTATAGTTTGGCAGAACTTGCAAAAGAGCTACAGGATGCTGAATCTCTCTTTAGGCAGAGTGGTCATGTTTTTGTTTCTGAAAAAGCTTCTACTTCTAAGCCAAAAGGCGGTAAGAAGAAGAATAACATTCAGAAACAGGCAAACTCAGCAAAGAAGGGCATGGGACCTCAAGGTGCGGTAAAAAAGCCGAAAGGCAAATATTTCAAGTACAAAGGGTCAGGACATTGGAAGACTGATTGTCCACTTCTCAAATAAGAGAACAAAGAAGGTATATCTCATTTACTAGTAGTTGAAACATGTTTAGCGGTGTTATCTACCGGTACCTGGTGTATAGATACATGAGCCACTAATCATGTCTGCAACACATTACAGGGGTTCCAGAAAACCAGACGGCTCAGTGATGGAGAGATATGCTTGTTCATGGGTGATGCTACAAAAGTATCGGTCATTGCATTAGGAGCTGTTACTTTATCTTTTGGTAGAAATAAGTCTTTGACATTGAGAGATTGTCTTTATGCAACTTCACTTAGAAGGAATTTAGTTTCTGTTTCTATGTTAGTTAAGGATGGATATTCAGTTTATTTTAATGACAATATTGTTATTAGAAAGAATAAATATTTTATCTGTTCTGGTGCATTGGTTGATAATTTGTATGTCATTAATCCTATTTCGTCCATAATGCAACTTATGAAAATGAATAATATGTCATCTAACTTAAATAAGAGAAAAGAACCTTCTTGTATGAACCAAACATATCTTTGGCACTTGCAATTGGGGCATATTAACCTAAGAAGGATTCAAAGACTAGTTGAAGATGGACCTTTGAGTTCATTGGAAGTGGAGGCACTACCAGTCTGTGAATCCTGTTTGAAGGTAAAATGACCAAAAGGCCTTTTACGGCAAAAGGGTATAGGGCCAAAGATATGTTGGAATTGGTTCATTCTGATTTGTGTGGACCCATGACAATCCAAGCTAGCGGTGGCTTTGAATATTTTGTCACATTTATTGACGATTATTCAAGGTATAGATACATTTATTTGATGCGCTGTAAGTTTGAGTGCTTTAAGAAATTCAAAGAGTACAAGGCTGAAACGGAGAAACGTCATGAAAAATGTATCAAGTCATTACGATCAGATCATGGTGGCAAGTACCTCTTTGGAGAGTTTAGGGATTATTTATCAGAGGCTGGGATTGCATCGCAATTGACTGCACCTGGAACGCCCCAACAGAATGGTGTAGCCGAAAGAAAGAATAGAACTCTTATGGAGATGGTTAGATCAATGATGAGTTATTCGGATTTGCCAGATTCGTTTTGGGGATATGCCTTAGAGACTGCAGCTTATATTTTGAACTTGGTTCCTTCTAAGTCAGTACCTCTTACTTCCATAGAGCTGTGGATTTGGCGTAAGCCTAGTCTTAAATATGTTCGCATTTGGGGTAGTCCAGCACATGTGCTGAATAGAAAAGCAGATAAGTTAGAATCTCGTACAGAAGTACGCTTGTTTGTAGGCTATCCAAGAGGAACAAAAAAAGGATTATTTTATAGTCCTAAGGATCAGAAGGTCATTGTTAGCACCAATGCCCGATTCTTAGAGGAAGACTATGTGATGAACCATAAATCCACAAGTAGAGTTGTTCTAAAAAAACTGAGACGTGAGACACCAAGTACTTCAGTACCAACAGTACAAGAGGATGAACCAAAAATAACTGTACAACGTGTCACAAATGTTACACCACAATCGATAGTGCCTCGTCATAGTGGAAGGGTTGTGATACAACCTGATAGATATATGTTCTTGGGAGAGTCGTCAGACTTTGTCCCTGAGGAACAAGATTATGATCCATGTACCTACAATAAAGCACTCCAAGATAAAGATGCAGAGTCTTGGCAAAAAGCAATGATATCTGAAATAGAATCTATGAATTCTAATTAGGTCTGGGAGCTTGTAGAACCACCCGTTGGTATAAAAGCCATTGGATGCAAGTGGGTCTATAAGAGAAAAAGCGGATCAGACGGTAAGGTTGAAACCTTTAAACCTCGGCTTGTAGCAAAAGATTTTACTCAAAGAGAGGGTATCGATTATGAGAAAACCTTTTCTCCTGTAGCCATGCTTAAGTCTATCCGGATTCTTTTATCTATTGCAGCTCATCTCGATTATGAGATTTGGCAAATAGATGTCAAGACAGCTTTCCTTAATGGAAGTCTTGAGGAAGACATCTATATGAAACAACCAGACGGGTTCTTTGAAAAGGGCCAGGAGTGTCTTGTTTGTAAGCTTAAGAAGTCCATTTATAGACTTAAGCAAGCTTCCAGATCTTGGAACATATATTTTGATCAGGTGATAAAATCCTATAGGTTTGATCAATGTCAGGATGAATCATGTGTATACAGAAAGTATGATGGAAACGTTGTGGTGTTCCTAGTACTTTATGTGGATGACATCTTGCTCATTGGAAACAATATGAAGGTGTTATCTGATGTAAGGGTATGGTTATCCAAACAGTTTGATATGAAGGATTGGGAGAAGTAGGTAACATCCTTGGGATCAAAGTTATACGAGATCGCAAGAAAAAGATGTTGGGCTTATCCCAAGCTTCCTATATCGATACTGTACTAACTCGTTTTAGTATGCAAAATTCTAAGAAAGGTTTCTTACCTTTTAGACATGGAATTGCTCTATCAAAGGAGCAGTGTCCGAGGATACCTAAAGAGATAGAGAACATGAAGGCAGTTTCTTATGCTTCAGCAGTAGGAAACTTAATGTATGTAATGTTATGTACGAGACCAGACATCTGCTTTGCCGTAGGCATGGTCAGTAGATATCATTCTAACCCAGGATAAGAGCACTGGACTACCGTAAAGTATATTTTGAAGTACCTAAAAAGGACTAAAGAGTATATGCTAGTTTACCAGGCAGATAGTTTAGTTCCCTTGGGGTATACAGACTCAGATTTTCAGTCAGATAGGAATTCCAGGAAATCTACCTCAGGTTATGTGTTTACTTTGGGAGGTGGAGCCATTGTGTGGAGGAAGCCGAGTATTAAGCAAAAATATATTGCTGATTCCACCATGGAAGTCGAGTATGTGGCAGCCTCTGAGGCAGCCAAAGAAGCGGTTTGGCTCAGAAACTTTCTGTTGGACTTGGATGTGGTACCTAGTTTGCCTAAGTCTATTACACTTTATTGTGATAATAGTGGTGCAGTTGCAAACTCGAAAGAACCACGAGCCCATAAGACTGGCAAACACATTAAGCACAAGTACCACCTGATACGAGATTTCGTAAAGAAAGGAAAAGTTGTTGCGATCAAGATAGCATCAGCTGACAACCTAGCTGATCCCTTTACAAAGAGCTTACCAGCTAAAGCTTTTGATAGTCATGTTGAGGGAATGGGAGTCAGATGTGTAGCAGCATGGCTTTAAGTATAAGTGGGAGATTTGTAATAGTATAATAAAAAGCAATGATTTGAGTATAAGTGGGAGATTGTTAGGGTTATATACTAAAACCATCACTTTTTTAGTAACCTTATTTCCTTAAATTTTGAATGAGAATCATATGGGCAAATGTTTGCATATTGTATTTGTTGGAAGTGTTAATACAAATGTCTGATATTCTATATTATAGATAATATAGTGTGTGGTGTCACACAGAAGATCATATTATCAGTTCTCTATGGAGTATATAAATAGTTCACAACCTAGATGGACTTGGACAATCTATTGGAAAGGTTGTAGTGTAATCTGGCATTAGTCTATCTTGACTATATGTTTACACTAGTACACTTTGTGTGTATTGAACAGGACCACTTGAGGTTGTTCTCTTTGTACTGACTACATAAGAGAATAAACACCTCTGTTATTATGGATGCTTGTGCTCTTAACCCGGATATAATAACGGACATGTATATGCAGTGTGCATTATTTTGACTCATAAAAGAGTGAGATTCATTATGGATCAACAACCTCTACGAATTGGGTAATAACATTGTATGTATGATGGGATGTTGATTATAAATGGAATCCATGTCCCGATACATCGGGTTGATGATATCTCCTTAAGGAGGTCATAAGTATTGTCATGTAAACCCTGCAGGTGGATTATATCCGACATGAGAAATAAAGTTGAGCAGTACTACTTAAGGATAAAAGATGTCAAATCAATATAGTTGTCAGTAACTTAATTTGATCGACGGACATACGATATCTTAACATGGGGAGCCCAACGAGCATATAATAAAAGGAGCCCACAAACATAATTTGGGATTAGGAAGGTAGTGCAACAATAGCTCATTAGTGGACCGAACTATTGTTAATGTGCCTGGATTGTGTGTTCGGACTGAACACGGGATATCCAGATCCGTTAGAAGGCCTAACCCTAATTTCTCCTCATGGTCCCTGTCGTAGCTTATATATATCCTCTATTCTCTGGCCGCCATATTACCGATCAAAAATCTGAAACTTTCTCTAAATTCGTGATTCACGTAAGGAGAGAAAGAGAGGGCTGCCAAGGAGAAGAAAAGGTTGGAAGATCGTCGCCCACACGACGTACAACTCGAGGAAGGAATACGTACAGAAGATCTTGGGGTCGTCCGTTCGAGATTGCCAGGAATTACTTGCCTCCTTTCCGTCGCAGGTATAATTCGTGAACCTTAGTTTCCGCCTATGAAGGGTTAGAACACGTATTAGATCTGTTTAACTTTCTATCGATCAATACTCACACCGAAGAAAGGGTCCTGGGAATCCCCAGTTCCATCAATCAAGTCGACGCAGTTCGAGGATATTGCTCTGCAGTGTCTCCGAGAGCAGGTTTGAGCAGCGCTAGTGGATGGCGAGTTTTTTCTTTCAGAGGATGGTGTCTTGAGGCACGGTTCCAGGTTATGTGTGCCCAGTAGAGAGCTCAGGGAGCAGGTCATGCAGAAAGGTCACAGATCTCAGTACTCTATATACCCTGGTGCCAACAAGATGTACCGAGATCTGAGGGAGCATGTATGGTGGTACGGGATAAAGCGGGAGGTAGCTCGCTTCGTAGCTAGATGTTTGGTCTGTCAGTAGGTCAAGGCAGAGAGGTAGAGGCCAGGAGGATTATTGCAGCCATTGCCCATTCCAGAGTGGAAGTGGGAGCATATCGCTATGGATTTTGTATCTGGATTGCCGCGTACACCAGGAGGAAAAGACGCGATTTGGGTTATCGTTGACAGGTTGACCAAATCGGCCCACTTTTTACCATTTATGGTGGGTACGTCTATAGAGAGGCTTGCAGAGATATACATGCGGCAGATAGGATGCATGACTTAGTTAGTCATGGTTAGTACTAGTTAGTCATGGTTAGTTAGAGCTAGCTAGGATGCATGACTTAGACTAGTGTGAAACCTAAAAATTATTAGGACCCTTGATTTGACTAGATGATAGGAGAGCCATTGATGATCCCCAAAACCCTAACCCTCGAAGTTTGGGCCGGCCACCTAGGGATCCACCCTCCCTATTTAATGCCTCTCAAAATTTCTTGCTTCTTTTGCATATTCTTCCATTTTCAAGAGCAAAGGTTTGGTTCTTCCCTCAACCCTTCCTATTTTGATCATTCCTCATCCATTTTTATTCAAATATTTTTCATTGTGACCTAATTATTGTTCTCCTACTGTTGGTGGAGGTGAATCTCAGTTTTGGCTTCCATAGGAGCTTTGAGCTAGCAAGGAAGGATCTTCATTTTTGGGTTTTCTTGAGAAAGGAACAACCTATAGGTAACATTCATTTTTAACCATTAGTTTTCTGATTTCTTAGCATATTTATATAGCCCTAGGTGTCCTCTAGCTATAGGTATAGATTTTGTGTTGACTCATGTCCATTACGTGTCCGTATCGGACACGCATCAGCCTAGGTATTATTATGTTCGATAAAATGCCACAGTGGGCTTTTCATTACTGTTTTCAAATTGTATTTGAATAGGAATTTGTATTTTAATGTGGCTTAACACTTTCTTTGTGACTGAGCATGATTCGTGTCTTATTTTTGTCGCTTTGGGCTCTTGGACCCGCCAGCGCGCGTGCATCAGGGCTGTCCTGCTACTCGTGTGTTCGTGTGTAAAAATTAGGGCACTTGGACACGTATCCTTGGACACAAATGTAGGGGCAGTGTCTGACATGACACCCCCAAAGCCTCGTGTCCAATGGTTTTGTGTTGTGGGTGTTAGGGCTCGTGCATTGGTCGCACTGTTCGTGCCTAGTATGGTTTGTTGGTTCCTGTGAGTTCTTGGACACGTTCGTGTACTATTTTTGGACATGATACTGCATGTAAAACACGTACATATGTTTGTCAATAAGTTCCGACAAATTGTTTGTTATTTTTATCAAGTTTTTAGTAATCTAATCCATGTATCCTATGTTTACTGATACACGTTTACTGTTGGGTGAATCTGAGTTTTGATATTTTATTTAAGCTGTTGAATGATTAATTATTGTTGTAATCACACCTGGGATTAGCTAACAGGTGAGGGTTTATGCTAGGCATGAGATTTAGCTTCAATTTTGTTATTTGGCTTTCAAATTTTTAATGTAATGTTAGGACTGATACACAGTTTCTAAAATCTGAATCCTGAGAACATAGGACTGTCACATAGCTGAGAATACTTATATGCTACTTATTTTTCCTGTCATTTGATTTCTGGGGAATTACATATCATGTTAGGGTTGTTCATGGCATAAGAATTTAGGTTTCATATTTGTATTTGGGTTGGGATTTCATCTAACTGATAGCCTATAATATTACCCACTGTTTTGATGTAAACCTGAGAACCCATTTGGTTCATGAAGTCCATATCACACACAAATCTGAAATCTGGGACTTGTTTCAGTTTTTAGAACACTCACACACTAATCTCACAATGGCACCTATACTCTAATGTACACACACAAACCTGAAAGCTATTGTCACATATATCCTAATGTCACACACCTAACACACAAAACCTGGGAACTATTAGCTATACACACACTCACCCACCTATCTAATTTCTTGACACTGTACACTATCTACACCCTATCCAATCCTGAACTGTTAACTAAGTGCACTGTTAATTTTATCATATCATACACATAGCATGTTACACCTAAATCTGAGATGCGAATACCCACATGCCTATGCTCTATTGACCTACACACACATGTTTACCCATATCACATGTCACACACATCTATACACTACTCCTAGTACCTATCACTCGCTCACCTACACACACACAAAATCTAACTGAGACACCTTGTGAATACCTAAATGCCTATGTTTAGACACACACATTGGTATATACATAACCTATAGCATTGACACACACATGCTTACTTTCCATCTATCCTTCTCCATGTATACATATATATAATATATATAGCTAAATGTGTTAATGTGATGTAATGGAGATTTTCTATTGATATATATAGTGTGTATATAAATATATGGGTTGTATGTATATTGCCTATAAGGGTATATGGCATATAGTCTAGGTTGCCAAGTCTATGGTATCCTTGTGTGGTCTTGTGTATATGGAATATGCACATCAATGGAGTCATGTAAACTTGTATAACTTATGTATGGTATGTGAATGCTAGGGTAGACAAGGTTAGGCCTAGTAAGACTTGATTGGGTCTATGTTGACCTAGTATTGACTAGTTAGTTGACTGAAGTTGACCAAGGTTGACTTTGGGCAAGAATTGACCCAACATCATGTAAAATGCATCATAGTAGCTTATTTTATTAGTTTGGATATGTTGTGACTTGTACTGTTCTGATTAGGAGCCAGACACCACTCCTCAGGCAGTATTTCTTTCAGACGTTCAGGATATCAGGCGAATACATTCTCTGACCGTTTCATACTTGCTAGGAGTATTTTCTTGCTCTAGATTATGTTACTTGATGCTGACACGATGGAAACACGGATTAGTACTATATGCATCTTTTCATACGATGTTATCCCCCTCGGGAGCATCAGATACATCATGTCATGTGCGTTTCACTTTCATCATGTATTCTTGTGCTTTCACCATTCATGTGCACTCTCGTGATTCATGTACTCTCATGTTTACGGAGCCCCCATGTTTATATTCATGTGCACCCATTTACGGGCCCCCATATGAAATCATGTACAATAACATAAGTTGAACGGATCCTTGTGTATTGATTGGGGTATGGGGGAGTATAAATAGTCATGTGGACAATTTCTAAAGTAGTGTAGACATGTACAACCTCTCATGTTTATTATCAAGCCGTTGACATGTCTAGCTTGTACTCTAAATCACAAGTTCACTGTAGCTCTTTACTTATAGTAGATATTTTATTACAATCTTCTCTTTTACTCATGTATACTCTTCAGCATTTTATGTATCTTACTCTATTGCCTTTATTTTATTCCTGTCATGATATGAACTGCGTGAGATATACTGTGCTCGCTCTAGTCCTGACTGGACCTGTTGAAATATTACAGATAATTTTGAGGAGCTGTGTCCCACCTATTATAGAGCAGGCCTAGACGACACATGCGAGCTGGACCCTTAGGAGGACCCAGCACGTGCTGATGACACTACCCCTATAGACGGCTAGTTAGCCAGGCTAGTTCTATTTATTTTCATGTCTTGTCAGTTACACTTGTATATATTTGGAGTTTGTATTCTAGATCTGTGGGAATGTTTATCTTAGACTTTCAGCTATCTCTCTATTGTATTTATCATCTGTGGATTTTGTGTTTCATCTATTCTATCTTACCGTGCTTTCTTCCTTAGTTGTGATTGAGTTGTACTTTATTATGTCACCTTCATTCGGAGTGTATAAACTGTATAGGTACCTTATAACTGTTAGATATATATGACCTAGGACAGCGTTCTACTGCCGACATTACGACGTAGGCTGGACGTACCCACGTCTCGTGCCCTTACTCTAGGGTACGGGTCGTGACAGAAGTACTATGTCTGAGGTTCAAACAAGCGTAGGCGTCCACACCCCCTGGGTGTTCCTGAATTTCGTTAAAAGAATTCATCCCTACTACAATCACCCCCAGTAGACAAGACATTTCACGTCCATACTACCTCTGAATTGTTTTTCTACACCCTAAACGAAGTTTGCATCTACCATGCCCATATTACCTCTGAGTAGTCGTCTCTTCTATGACAACCTTGTGTTTTCGTAAACCATTTAGAAAACATTTCACGTCCATACTATCTCTGAATTATTTTTCTATACCCTAAATGAAGTTCGCGTCTATCTCGTCCATATTACCTCTGAGTTGTCGTCTTTTCTATGACAACCATATGTTGTCATACACCATTTAGAAAACATTTTACGTCTATACTACCTCTGAATTGTTATTCTACAGCCTAGCAAAGATTGTGCCTACCATGTCCATATTACCTCTGAGTAGACATTCCTTCCATGACAACCCATGCGGTTGTAATTAGCTATAGAACCTTTCACGTCCATATTACTTCTGAGTCATTCTATATACCCGTAGAGTCTATCCTTCCCATGTCCATATAACCTCTGAGTAAGGAAAGTCCTACCACCAAAAAAAAAAATCTGTGTTTGACATGTCCATATAACCTCTGAGTAAACACCCTATCCCCAACGGAGTCATATCCATCCCCTCACGTCATGCTACCTCTGAGGGAATTCTCATTCTAGTAAAAGAAATTTCACAGCAAAACAGAAGAATCCAAGCTTATTACCTGCTAAAGGCCCTGCCGTACGTCGCTGTGAACTACGGCACCAACATTCAGCAAATCATCAATGGCCTCTGAAGCGGGCTGCTTTCCTTTAACCTTCTTAAAACTTGCCGCAGGAGCTTTTGGAGTTCTTGATTTCTTAGGAGCCATGGCAGGAAAAGTTTGGGTTTGAAAGAAGAAGACTCTGACGAAAAGCTTCAGTGAGAAAAACAAGAAAGCCAGAAAGCTTTTCTCCCTCCTAACAGACCCTACTTACAGGAAATGGCTATCTCATCAGAAGAAGATAAAATGCTTCGTGATCGAGAAAACTCTTCGAATATCGTGGGAATGAAAAGTTAAGGTCATGATGACCGTTCTCTAGAAATAAGGAGTTGTGATCAAACATTCAATGAAGCGATGGCTCAAAGCGTTTAATACTGAAGGCTAAGCGTGATGACAGCCTGTCAGTAGATGTGATAGGCATTCGCTTGCAAAGGACACGTGTCATGCTTCTGTTCAAAGTATTTCGAGATTGACTCAAGTTCAAAATACTTTGAAGGGGGTCTTGTAGAAGCATGAAAAAGCACTGACATATCAAAAGTGTAGGTAGTGTTCTCGCCACACAAAGCTTTATAAAAGCAAAGGTACCCAAAAGCGTAGACAGAAAATCAAAGTCACAGTTCATAAAGAGTTCTTTATTAAATCATGCCTACAAGGATCTATTATATATTCATCATAATTACAAGAAAAGAGCTTCTTTACTTAAATCATCCCTACAAGGGTCTATTACAGATTCGTCATAAAAAAGAACTAAAGCCCCTAAAAATCTACAAGGGGGTCAATCTTCACAGATACACAGCCCCCCAGACATGCAGCCCTGTCAGAGCGAGCCACTTCCTGAAACAGCTATTGGCCCGAGCAAGAACTCAATCCACAGCACAGGCTGTGCCACTGTCATTGAGCAGGGTAGAGCACAACATGTGGCTCTTCAGATTGGCAATCAATCCAAATCTGAAAGCTTGGATCTCGAAGACCTCTAATATGTTGTTCAGATTCGAACTCCTTATGCCAAACGCTCAAGTGCATCTCAAAACTCAGTAGCAGTATTTTTTCAAGGACACAGCTTCTTGGAACGAAGGAATCCATAACCAACAGTCAACTTGTGCAAGTCTAATGGTCGTTCGAAGCTATGTCAGGATCGAACATGACAGTGCTAATGTTAAGAGACAGAAGACACAACCCTTCAGAAAAGCTTCCATTGATATAGGATGAGATGTAGTCCAACCCACATGCCACGTGGCTGTCGGTCAAAAGCTCCCGAATTAATGGATGAACTTGAAACTCAGCATAATGAAACTCATTTAATAGGTTCATTTGGACTGAATCCTAGGCCATTAACTTCTTAAAATTCCCCTAAATTGTGGCGGTAATTAAAGAAGAGGACGATCGAGTTGTCCACCAAAAGAGAAGTTATTAATTGCTCTTCAAAGACTTTAAAAGAACTAGCTCCTTCGTCCCCGAAGTGCAGACAAATGATCGTGCCCTCTCCTCGACTCAGGACCGCAGCCAGCTCGTTTCTTCCATAGCGCCCTGGCTATAATCCAAAAGCGCAGTAACTCGTTCATCTTCAAGACCAAGTCCACAGCTCGCACTAAAGCATAGTAACTCCATTACCCAAAGAACAAGTCTACTCGTCGCCATAAAGCAGAGTGACTTCGTTACCTGAAGCACAAGTCCACTTGTCGTCCTAAAAACGCAATGACTCTGTAGCTCGAAGCACAGTCGCCTCATCGCTCTAAAAGTACAGTGACTCCGTCGCTTGAAGAATAGTCTACTCGTAGCCCAAAAGAGCAGTGACATAGAAGCTTCGCCAGAAGCACAGGTGGCATAGTTCTACTGGTATCTTTTTAGATAGTACCTAAATTGGTTTGTTTAAACCACTGCTCTTAAGATATAACATAGGTTGATTCTGTTGATAAGAGTCCTATTCTATTGGTTTATTTAAACGACAGATAAGGATGTACTTTATTCTCATAAACGAGGGCCATATTCAATCGATTTGTTTAAACTAATGGCCCCCTAAGATAAGACAAAATCCAACCTCGAAGATAGAAACAAAATCTGCTTAGAATCATCCATTCAACAATAAACGTACGCCATGCTTCGTTTATTCAGTTGTTGATAACTCTTCCAAAGATCTTGATAAAAAGAATCCCAACGTCTACCATGTGTCAGCTCAGAAGCAGCCCCAACCGTGCAACCTCGATATTATCTCATATCTCTACATGCAGCATTCCTACACAATCCTTATGCACATCGCATATGTGCTCTCCTATAAATAGTTTTCCTTCGATAAAGAGGCTTCGAGATCTTCAACTTTGGTACCATCATGATTGGCAACCCTAAAGTTTCAATCACCAGCTCTAGAAAGCCAAAGCAAGTTCAACTTGTCGTCAGATCGTCAACGGAGTAAAGGAGTCACTGTTGCTCGATCTCCATTGTTGCACTTTTCTAAAAATTTTGTACTTAGAACTCCTGTTTAGGAATTAATTATACTTTTTTTATGTTTAATATTCAAAAAGTCCGTATAATCTTTTGTCATGGTAAACAACCCTAAGGAATCACACTTGTGCGCAGTTAAACGTATCTTTCGATACCTTAAAGGCACTTCTTCTATCGGCTTATGGTATGTAATGTCCTGCTCCTAGCGGTTCACTATGTAAGGCTTGTGGCTTGGCTAACTCGGTCGGAACCGAGTATTGGGGAAACTTACCGTCGGCACCGAATCGATTATGGACAAGTGCATAAGAACCTTTCCAACTAATGGATTGGTTTCTCTTGAAATGCGTCCAAGAGTTTTCTCTGGATGTTTTGCTGCTGGTTTTGTTGCTTGGTTTTGAGGAATGCTTTTCTGAATGATTTTCGATGATTTGATTCTTGCCTATTTTCATCGATTTGTATAGCATTCATTCTTAAGAATTCTGAGAGAAAAGAACACAACGAGACAGATTATTAACCAAACTTTTGGTGCCAATGCAGAATGATGCGTGACGGAAGGCTAAGCGTACAAGTGTTTCTCTTTCTCTCGACGATTCTCTAATTTGGTTAGTGTGGATCTCTGTGGTGGTATTGTCCCTCTCGCTACTCCTTCATGCCAATAAAAAAATTGTCTTGCAACATCCGTTGATCGATATCAAGTTGCTAAATGCCACAAGTCAATACCACTAAGAAGCTAGAGATTGAACATTGAACATTGAAATGAATGCTAGTCCCTTGAACATTGAATGAATCGATTATACTGCTAACAACAATTGAGGTTATGCTTGCCCATTGAACATTAATTTTACGGCAATAAACTGGACATTGAATTGAGATTGAATTGATGCCTGGAATGATGAATATGAAATGCTACGAATTGAACAAGTTGTCTATATTACTTTCAAATTACCATGCACTGTATGCTTATCAAGTCGGTCACGCATTCGCATGGTCATGGACAACTTGTGCACAAGGTTTGGTGGTGTCTTTCCTCGAATCGGTACTGCGGCACCGGGACCGATTCGGCCTAGGAGGAAACATTGGCGTGCTAATGGGAGCACGGGTCTTGTAAGGCATCCTTAGGGGCTAGCTACCTACTTTGGAGTCATTGCATTACCTTGAAGTCCTATAAGGCAAAGAGATGTCCATATGGTTTAACAGCGCTAGTGGCCATGTAGTCAGGATGCATGCTAATGATCATTTTATGCAGGGGCGGTAAGTTTATTATTATTATCCTATATCTTGTGCAGGAAAGCTGGATTCGACCGATGGTAAAGTAAATATGGTTTTATTCCATGTTACATTAATTGTGATTTACTCTAAATGTTGCCTGTCACAAATAAGATCATATCTTTAAAATGCTTGTCATTAATAAAATATTGGTTTAGCTGAGTGGGCCAACAGGGCTCACCAGCGTATTGTTATAATGTGCTGACCCCTCCTCCATAGGTACTGGAGAAGGCTCGGGCGCACCTCGCAACTAAAGCTTTCTGAACTGCTGTTTTCTTTCAAGTTATTTTCCCTAAAAGATGCACAAAGTATTGCGGAGTTTTCAAAGATAGCTGCTTATATTTTTAAAGTACTAAAGGGGCGTGATGTATGGAGCGGGAAGTTATTTCATGGCAGCCTATCAGTTGTACTTCTTTTCATGAATCAATGTAGCCGAAAATGGTATTTCAAATATTATCGAGAAAAGTTGTATTCTGACTACAATTATGAATAAAATGAGTATTTCTTCTTCCTATATTGTGTCCCAATGTTTCTGCAACTGTGGCTTATTTTCAAATGTTTCAAATTGATATAAATGTACATGTTCTAGCCTTGTACAAGTGTAACTCCAGACTTGTACGGCATCACGCCTTAGCGAGGACGATCGATTCGGCGTAAATCGAAGCAAAGCGAGCGATTCCCCGAATCAGGGTGTGACAAGTTGGTATCAGAGCACGGTTTCACTTCCTCGAATATAAAAAATATTTTCGAAAAGGAAGTTTTGATGCAAATTTTCTCGATTGATGGTGTCGATAGCACTGGCATGAAATAATGGTCCATACAATAAGCCCATAAATATTTTATGAGTGCTAATGGAATTATTTCTTTGTTGTAGAATGACCAAGGGTGATAGCGTAAAGACGAATTCATCGTCTGACCCAATTGAGAAACTGATTAAGCAAATGGAGGCTCAGAGGAAGCAGAGCGAAGCTCAACATCGCGCGCTTCAAGAGCAACTTCAGTATCAATTTCAGGAGCAGCTAGATACTCAACAAAAGCAAGTGGATAGTCTAACTAAGATTGTCACCAAGCTGACGGCCGATTCCAATGTTTCTGCAAAGGCCGCAGCAACCGAGACCGTAGAAGTACCGGCAGAGAAATCTGAAACGCCGACATGGAAGAGAACGAGCTTCAAGTTCTCCGAATTTAAGAGCTGCGACCCGCTTGAGTTTAATAGAAGAGAGGAGCCAGATGAGGTGATGGGCTTCTTGAATACACTTGAGGGCTACTTTCGAATGTTAGAGATTCAAGGCAGTAAGAGGGTGGAATGTACCGTTGTACAACTTCGTCTTAAGGCCCAGGAATGGTAGACCTCGCAGAGACAGGCACTCTGTAGTAATAATCCAGATACGAAGATATCTTGGGAGACCTTCAAATAGGCCTTCATCACGCAATTCATTCTACCAGCTGTCCGTCAACAAAAAGAAGATGAGTTCATTGTACTCCGACAGGGCAGTATGTCGGTGGATGACTTCGAGACAGAATTTTTAAAAAGATTTGCCTTAACTGGGTACATGGTACTGAATGACAATGCCAAGAGAGGAAGATTTGTGCAAGGCTTGAATGAGGGCCTGCAGCGGGATGTGCTAAGTCAAAAATGTACGTCTTACCGGGAGGCGTATGAGACAGCTCTCGAGATCACCAGCCGACTAGTCGTGGGACAACGCAGAGCAACCAAGGACTCAATAATCAGAAATGACTTTGGTCTACAGGAAGAAATGACGCATCTAAGTGTCCAAATATGGGCAATAATAAAGGACCGTATCAGGAACTGCATTGCAGCAGGTGCAATCGAATTGGACATCATCGTGAAGACTGTCGTATCGGGTGTTACAAATATGGGGGAATGAATCACAAGGCATTTGAATGCAGAACTAGGGGAGAGAACCAGTATTCTCCTTATGGAAATAACAATAATCATTATCGTGGGCATAACAACAATCAGAACCGGGGCCAATATAACAATCAGAATCGTGGCAAAGTGCCACCAGACTTACCAGCTCCAACTGGAAATGCGCCGAATCAACCAGGTGGCCAAGCAAGGGTTTATGCCTTGACTCAGGCAGAGGCCCAGACTACAAAAAATGTGATAACAGGTACGTTGCTGTATAAAGGCATACCTGCAAGAGTACTTTTTGATTCTGGTGCTACTTATTGCTTTATCTCATCTCATTTTGCAACGAAAATAAATTTTGTATGACTCAACTAAAGACAGCTTTGTGTGTTAGCACTCCTTCGGGAGTAGATATGCCTGCAACTTTGATTTGCAGGCATGGCTATATTAAAATTGGAGGCAAGACTTTATCTCTGGATGTAATTGTACTCGACATCAAAGAGTACGATATCATATTGGGAATGGAACGGCTCAGTGCCTGTCATACAACAATCGACTGTACGGATAAGAGAGTTGTGTTTTGCCTACCTGGAGAAGCAGAGTTCTCTTACTCGTACGGCTCGGCGTTCCAAGGACCTATGGTAATCTCGACAGTTATAGCAAGGCACATGTTGTACTCAGGGTGTGAAGGCTTTCTCACTTCTGTCTAAGACACTCGAATGAAGAGTGTAGGCACGAATCAGACCGAAATTGTGGCAGAGTTCCCCGATGTGTTTTCGGACGAGATCCTTGGAATGCCGTCGGATAGAGAAATTGAATTTATAATTGATACATTCCCAGGTACTCGCCCGATATCAAAGGCGCCATACAGGATGGCTCCAACAGAATTAAAGGAACTAAAGGTGCAGCTACAAGAATTATTAGACCGAGGATACATTTGCCCAAGTGTATCTCCATGGGGAGCTTCAGTGCTGTTTGTAAAGAAGAAGGATGGGACGATGCGGCTGTGCATCGATTACAGAGAAATAAACAAGGCAACCATCTGTAACAAGTATACTTTGCCAAGGATAAATGATCTATTCGATCAGCTTCAAGGGGCGACCGTGTTTTCTAAAATTGATCTTCGTTCAGGATACCACCAATTGAAGATCAGACCCAAGGATGTCCCTAAGTCAGCATTCTGTACGAGATACGGACACTATGAGTTTTTGGTCATGCCATTCGGTTTGACTAATGCTTCAGCAGCCTTTATGGATCTAATGAATAGAGTGTTTCGACCGTTCTTAGACAAGTTTGTTGTTGTGTTCATCGATGACATCTTGATCTACTCAAAGGATAGGAAGACTCATGTCGAGCACTTGAGAGAAGTACTTCAGACGCTGTGGGACAACCAACTGTATGCAAAACTAAGCAAGTACGAATTTTGGATGAATATCGTATCTTTCCTTGGACATGTTGTGTCACTCCCCGTTCTCGGAATGCGTATTCTAATACGTATATTGCCTGAATATATTTATTTAGTATTTATCATATAGTATCCTATATTTTAATTCCTATAACTTCATGTTAATTAATTATCTGCATTTTATTTTTTGTACTTTATTTTTTTGCAATTCTATTATCTGCTCTTTAAATTTTCATGTTAATTAATTAACTGCTCTTTAATTTTCATGCTAATTAATTCCTGTAATTTTATTTCTGCATTTCTTCCTGTAATTTTATTACCTGCATTTTAATTCTTGCTTTAGTTTTATTTTCGGTTGGATGAGCCCCTTAAACCCGACCCATTAAGAACCCGGCCCAACTCCCACCTACCCCCCCTTTGCTACTTAAAGCTACCCTCTCTCTTCTCTCTCCTCATTCACTCCTTCTTCACCATTACTTCTTCTTCTTCCTTTCATTACTCTCTCCACCTACCAACTAGGCAAGTACATCTTGCTCTACATGAGGACCATATTTTATGGTTCAATATTCTTCCTCTTATGATTCTAAGAGAGTTTAGTGCTTAGTATTTTTGATTTCATTGGTTCATTTCTTGTAGATCTAAGTTATTGTATTTTCGGTTGTCTATGGGTTTTGATCTAGCAAACTCCTTTGTTCTCAAGATTTGATGGTTCTATGTCGTAGAGCAGTTCATCCTACCCAATTTTGACCTTTGGAAAGTTGGATTTGGACTTGTTCTGACCAAGTTATGGACTTTTGAAGCTTTGGGGTGCAACCATGGAGTTCTTGCTGTTTGGAGAAGACAGTGAGCAGTGTACACTAGCTTTTTAGCTGGCGTCACTGAGCTGTGCGTGCTCTTTAGCGTAGCGCAGTCTGGAGTCCATACGCTACCTTTTTAGGAAGCGTGTGTCTTACATACGCTACCTTTTGGAAGCGTATATCGTATGGAGTTCATACGCTACCTTTTGGGAGCGTATGACTTGTATACGCTGACTTGGATGGTCAGGAGTCGTATGGAGTTCATACGCTACCTTTTGGGAGCGTATGACTTGCATACGCTGACTTGGATGGTCAGGAGTCGTATGAAGTCCATACGCGACCGTTTGGGAGCGTATGACTTGCATACGCTGACTTGGATGGTCAGGAGTCGTATGAAGTCCATACGCTACCTTTTGGGAGCGTATGACTTGCATACGCTGACTTGGATGGTCAGGAGTCGTATGAAGTCCATACGCTGCCTTTTGGGGGCGTATGACTTGCATACGCTGACTTGGATGGTCAGGAGTCGTATGAAGTCCATACGCTACCTTTTGGGAGCGTATGACTTGCATACGCTGACTTGGATAGTAAGGAGTCGTATGGAGTTCATATGCTGCCTTTTGGAAGCGTATGGCTCCCATACGCTAGCTTGGCTTGAGCGTAGCTTGACCTGGGCGTACGCTGGCTTGAGCGTAGCTTGACCTGAGCGTACGCTGGCATGAGCGTAGGCTGACATGAGAGTAGCCTGCTCACCCTGGATCTTCTATAGCCTTGTATATTAATATCTTATTAGATGTTTAACGTCCATTTTACATCCTTACGCCTTTTTGCATAAACTTGATATAATCATGATATGTTGATATTTCTGTTAATTATAGATTGTTACGTGGGAGGTACCATGTGTCATGAATTGAGTTATAGATACCCGGATTGACTAGAATTAAACCCTGAGAGTTGTAGACTCGACCCCACTGAATGCTAGTTGACATTCATGCCTTGCCACCATTGATAATGATTATGATCTTGACTAAATTGATCATGCGTTCCTAGTTGGAACTACGAGACTGGCTAGTCGTCTTATTGAAATGAATGAATGAGACACGTTCATGTTATGGACTATTATAATCGACTGGCTGATCCCGAATATTGACTTACATGCACATGCAGGCTTCAATCTATTTATTTATTTATTTACTTATTTATTTTCTACAAAAGAAGCATGTGTACTTTATGGTCAAGGCATGATTACCGTGGTTAGATTTGATTGTTGCATTACGCTATGTAAGACCTGCAATCTAACCGCACTGGTATCGTTGTAGAGTTGTGCATATCGTACCCCGTACGAAAGTACTCATTTGAATGACCATGATCCACGGCATGGGATTTCACTCAACGTAGGGACTATTAAGTTAAATAAAATAATGATGGCATGGAGAGAATGGATTCCCGAGTTCTTACATGGCAGCCCCCTTGGGACAAGTAGTACCCGACGGGCCGGCTGGTTTCCACAGATACTGTAAAACTGCCACACGGGCAGGGAACAGTATCTGCTTATATTATTATTGTATATTGTATATTGATGACGGGCGTCCTGATAGGACTCGTCTAATTCATGCATGGCACACATGATTGACTGGGTAGACTAGCCTTGCTTGCACATAGTAAGAACTACGGAATCCCTAATTGCATTATTCCAGGATAACTTGGGACTCACAATAGCAAGCCGTAGTAGTTGAATGGTCGTTTAAATTGATTTGTTTGTGCACTGTACCTACTCTGTTACCTAACTGGGATGATCAGAATGTCAGGACATGACGGGCCAACTTCTGTCATTGTTTGGTTGGGAGGTTGGTTCTAAGTGTCGTGATGTGATGTGAATCCTAGTAGCGAGCAGAGATTTATTAGTATTATTCTCTTACGTTACTGGTTTTAGTTCTCATGTCGTGCTTCCTTGTGGTACTTGCTATTGGAGGTCTAACCTCTCTGGTTTTGCATGGCCAGATTTAGAGCCAGTCCCCGAGGATCCAGCTTACTTCTACCTCCAAGATGGTCAACACTAGAGGGATGATCGCAGGAGGACTCGAGTGGGTTTCTTACTTCCCTGCTCGTTTTGTCACTTACTTTATACTTGGCCATTTGGCACCGACATGTTAGTCGGATCGTCTTGTACTTACTTTTACATAATTGTAACTAAAGTCAGACTGCAGCTGATAACAATTGTATATACTTTTGCTACATCAATCTGGCTATGTTTTGTAAAGCCAGATATCAAGAACATTTTGACAGAGCGTTTGGGACGCCTTACTGCTTTATCTTACATGTTCTCTATTACTGTTTCTTGCTTGAATGATTGAGACAATAGATGTGTAATGACCATAGTAAGAATTTTATGTAGTATGCACCCCCTCGTCTGGTTAGACAGCATTGATCGTATTATACGGTATTCATCTACCCGTAATACGTAGCTGGCTGAGTCATTCCCCCGCTCTCCAGTATTCTGGTTCTGGGGCGTGACAAGGTTTTAGTGGTGGCCCATGCAGGTCTGATTTCAGACTTGTGGGGTGTTTTGATTTATAGGATGTCTCAATCACACATGTTCCCCTTTGATCTCATGATTTGTTGATTCTCAACTCCAGCTTGACATTCCAGTATCCCTTGACTTCATTGATCCTTCATGTCCAGTCATTTGATTGTTCTCTTGTCCCTTTTCTTAGGGGCACCTCGTCCGTATCTGTCAGAGCTGGACAACAACAACATGGACAGCAGCATAGACAACCTGACCAGGTTGGCCAGCAACAAGGGTCAGAACCACTTCGTGAGACTATTCAAGAAGAGGTGATAGTAGAACCAGCGGTTGGACCGCAGTACCCGGAGGTTCCAACACCACCAATAGTTCCACCTACCCCTGTGGAATTGGACACACCAGCCCTTCTGGAGATCATGAGAAGGATGATGGCTACTCAGCAACACCAGATGTTAGCCCAGCAGCGCATGCACGCTCAGTTGCAAGAGCAGAATGTACTACTCAACCAAGGATTACAGACGGCATTGGAAAGAGGGGCGAGGCCAGATTCAGGAGCGTCAGCCCGGTTTTGCAAGTATAACCCCTACCGTTTCGAAGGCACGGAGGATGCCATCTCAGCAGATGCATAGCTTAAGGATATTGAGGCTATTCTGACAGTCGCTAAGGTGCCGGCAGAAGAACGTGTGGATCTAGTAAAGTTGTTACTTCAGGATCTCGCACGTGATTGGTGGAAAGCAGAGGAAGTAGGCATCAGACGTCCTGTTGCATGGGACGATTTTACTGCAAGGTTCAAGACGAAGTATTATGGAGTTGTGGCGCAGTTTGAGCTACAACAGAAGTTTATCAACCTCAGACAGGCTGGCAAGACGGTAGATGCTTATGCAGCGGAGTTCTGCAGATTGAGTAGGTTTGCCCCAGAGATGGTAGCAACGGAGCGCCAGAGGGCGATGAGGTTCCAGCAAGGGTTTCATCTTGAGCTCTTGCAATTGATAGAGGGACACAGTTACCAAACTTTTGATGAAGTATTGACAGCAACCTGCAGGCATGAGATCACCATTCAGAGGCTTGCGGCAAGGACTGGGGGTCAGAAGAGATCCCACAGTCAGATTGAAGGAGGAGGGGGAGCAGCGCCCCGAACAACAGCACCATCCCCTGGCATTCGTATCCACGATGTGGCAATACGGAGGCCAGCACCACCACCCAGGCAGCAACAGAGGAAGAACCAGCAACCCCCAGCGGGCTGCACTTATTGTGGGAAGATAGGACACACTAGAGATGTGTGTCGGACATTGAATGGACTATGTTTGATATGTGGAAATCCAGATCATCGGGTTACCACATGTCCCATGAATTCGAGGTCAGGAGGACCAGTACAGCAGTTTTCTGCTCTGCCAGCACCAGGGGCAGGACAGTATCGAGGACCAGCGGTAGCAGTGAGACCATTGGCACAGCGCCCGTTGATGTTGCAAGTTCAGATGTTTCGGCAGCAGGGACCGCCGATACAGCAACACCAGCATAGACCACCCCAGCATCATCAAGGCAGGGGCCAGCAGCAGCACCAGGCTAGGCCGCAGCATGGGAACCAGCAAGGAGGTCGAGGGCAGGCATTCACTCTGTCCTTGGAAGAGGCATTAGCATCGGGAGATGTTGTGGCAGGTAACATTCTCGTCGCCTCATATCCCGCAGTAGCATTGTTTGATTCGGGAGCATCCCATTCATTTATATCTGCACAATTTGCGACACGACTAGGAGTGGAGTTCGAGGCATTGCCAGGGAGGTTGAATATACTCACCGGTAATGGGCTCGTGGGAGTTAGTAGAGTTAGTTTAGCATGTAGTGTTGTAGTGTGCGGGCATCCTTTACCCGCCCGGTTGATAGAATTTCCTGTTGGAAATTTTGACGTTATCTTAGGCATGGACTGGCTGAAAGACAGTCATGCGACAATAGATTGTCGTAGTGGAAGTGTATCTTTTGATATTCCAGGCATGGAGAGGTTCACCTTGGTCAGGTCAGAGGCAACTCAGCAAGAGCAGGGAGTAGTAACGGCAATGGAAGAAGTTCAGGTTCCGAAGGTAGTTGAAGAATTTCTAGACGTATTTCCCGAGGAACTTCCAGGCCTACCACCAGTTAGAGATATTGAGTTCAGTATAGAATTGACACCTGGGACTAAACCGATATCAGATCGGGTTTACAGAAAGGCAGATTCGGAGCAGGCTAAGGTATATGAGCACATAGAGGAGTTGAAGGAGAAGAAGTTCATCCAAGCCAGCGTATGACCATGGGCAGCACCAGTGGTACTTGTGGGAAAGAAGGATGGATCATCCAGATTATGTATCGACTACAGGAAGCTTAACGCGGCAACAGTAAAGAAGAAGTACCCATTACCCAGGATCGACGACTTATTTGATCAGTTGAGCAAGGCTAGAGTTTTCTCCAAGATAGATCTTCGTTCAGGGTACCATCAGGTGAGGGTTCGGAAGGAAGATATCCCCAAGACAGCATTCCGGTCGAAGTATGGGCATTACGAATTCTTAGTAATGCCGTTTGGGTTGATCAACGCTCCAGCAATATTCATGGATTTGATGAACCGCATCTTTATGCCGTATTTGGATCAGTTTGTCGTAGTATTTCTCGACGACATTCTTGTGTACTCTGCTAGTGAAGAGGAGCATGAAGACCACCTCAGGAAAGTGTTGCAGGTTCTGAGAGAGAACCAGTTGTATGCCAAGCTCAGCAAATGTGAGTTCTGGACGGATCGCATTTCATTTTTGGGTCACATCATATCAGGAGCTGGAGTAGCAGTGGATCCCAAGAAGGTAGAAGCCGTAGAGAGTTGGCCAGTACCCAAGACCGTAGCAGATGTGCAGAGTTTTTTGGGATTGGCACGATATTACAGAAGATTTGTATCAGACTTTGCAAGGCTTTCAGCGCCCATGACCCGCTTGACCCGGAAGGATGTGCTATTTGATTGGTCGGCAGAATGTCAGGCATCATTTGAGACTTTAAAGCAGAAGTTGATATCAGCACCCATTCTTACATTACCAGTTGGATCCGGAGGTTTTACAGTATATTATGATGCGTCAGGTAAAGGACTTGGATGTGTCCTCATGCAGCACGGAAAGGTGATAACATATGCATCTAGGCAGCTTCGGGACCACGAGAAGAATTATCCAACTCATGATTTAGAGTTGGCGGCAGTAGTATTTGCTTTGAAGCTATGGAGGCATTACTTATATGGTGACCGAGTAGACATGTACACAGACCACAAAAGTCTAAAGTACATTTTTACTCAGAAGGAGCTGAAAATGAGGCAGAGAAGATGGCTAGAGTTGATCAAGGATTATGACGTGGAGCTTCAGTATCATCCAGGCAAGGCTAATGTGGTAGCAGACGCTCTCAGCAGAAGGGGCGGCGCATTTATGTTGACAACAAAGAAGCATATCTTAGAAGACCTTCAGGAGATGGGCATAGAGGTTATACTTCCTAGTGATGTAGGAGTTCTGGCTAGTCTACAAGTCCAATCTGACTTGGTAGATAGGATCAAGGCAGCTCAGGCACAAGACCCAAGGATTCAGAAGCTTAGGGCAGAATATGAGTCAGGACTCAGAAAGGAGATGAGAATTCATGAAGATGATACACTTAGGTTTGGATCACGTCTATGTGTGCCTAGTGGAGATATCAGACAGGAAGTTATGGCAGAAGCTCACAGTTCCCAGTATTCTATACATCCTGGAGGGACCAAGATGTACCAAGATATCAAGCAGCACTTCTGGTGGAATGGAATGAAGAGAGAGATAGCTAGATTTGTTTCCCATTGCTTGGTATGTCAGCTAGTGAAGGCAGAGCAGCAGAGGCCAGCCGGATTATTGCAACCGCTTCCTATCCCAGAATGGAAGTGGGAGCATATTACAATGGACTTTGTGACCGGTTTACCAAGATCACCAAATGGTAAAGATGCTATTTGGGTGATAGTGGACCGACTTACAAAGGTATCACATTTTCTTCCTTTCAGAATAGGTCAATCTACAGAAAAGTTGGCAGAGTTGTATATGCAACAGATAGTCAGGCAGCATGGAGTCCCTGTCAGTATTGTGTCAGATCGAGATACCCGTTTCATATCACATTTCTGGGAGAGCTTGCATCATAGTCTGGGTACCAAGTTAAGATTTAGCACGGCTTACCATCCGCAGACGGACGGGCAATCAGAAAGGACGATTCCGACTTTAGAAGATATGTTGCGAGCTTGCACTCTGGATTTTGAAGGATCTTGGGAAAGCCACCTCCACTTAGTTGAGTTCTCATACAACAACAGTTATCAAGCCAGTATCCAGATGGCGCCATTCGAAGTACTATATGGTAAGAAGTGTAGATCACCGCTTGCATGGGATGATATCGGGGAGAGGAAGATGCTAGGCCCAGAAATGATTGTTCAGACGGTTGAAGTGATTAAGGGAATTAGAGAACGACTTCGTGTTGCGTAGGATCGGCATCATCATTGGGCGGACCAGCATCGTAGGCCGCTAGAGTTTTCTGTTGGGGACCACGTGTTCTTGCGGATCTCACCTACCCGTGGGGTCATTAGATTTGGCGTTCGCGGGAAGCTGAGTCCGCGATACGTAGGCCCATTTATTATTCTTGATAGGATAGGCGATGTTGCTTATCGTTTGTCCCTTCCACCTTCGTTACGAGAGGTGCATGACGTGTTTCATGTATCTCAATTGTGAAGGTATGTATCGGACCCCAGCCATATCCTCGATCATTCAGAACTGGTTGTTGGTACCAACCTGTCTTACGAGAAACAACCTGTGTCCATTTTGGACCGAAGAGAGAAGATACTCAAGAACTGAACAATTAGTCTTGTCCGTGTTGCTTGGGGTCATCACTCCTTGGGAGAGTCAACGTGGGAACGTGAGGATGATATCCGATCACGGTATCCACATCTATTTGACTCATAAGGTATATCTTTTTCTGTGTACCTTGATTGTCTTGATTCTTCATGCTTAACCCTTTATGGGTAGAATTGCTAGATAACGTAGATTGTTAAATATGGATATGTTACTTGCTATGGACATTGTAAAATGATTGCTTGATTGAATTGCTTGTACTTAGATTAATTTAGCCCCGATATTTCTATCTTGCTTGAATTTGAAATTTCGAGGACGGAATTTTTTCAAAGAGGGTAGAGATGTCACTCCCCGTTCCCGGAATACGTATTCTAATACGTATATTGCCTGAATGTATTTATTTAGTATTTATCATGTAGTATCCTGTATTTTAATTCATATAACTTTATGTTAATTAATTATCTGCATTTTATTTTTTGTACTTTATTTTTCTGCAATTCTATTATCTGCTCTTTAAATTTTCATGTAAATTAATTACCGGCTCTTTAATTTTTATGCTAATTAATTCCTACAATTTTATTTCTGCATTTCTTCCTGTAATTTTATTACCTGCATTTTAATTCTTGCTTTAGTTTTATTTTCGGTTGGATGAGCCCCTTAAACCTGACCCATTAAGAACCCGACCCAACTCCCACCTACCCCTCCCCCTTTGCTACTTAAAGCTACCCTCTCCCTTCTCTCTCCTCATTTACTCCTTCTTCACCATTACTTCTTCTTCTTCCTTTCATTACTCTCTCCACCTACCAACTAGGCAAGTACATCTTGCTCTACATGAGGACCATATTTTATGGTTCAATATTCTTTCTCTCATGATTCTAAGAGAGTTTAGTGCTTAGAATTTTTGATTTCATTGGTTCATTTCTTGTAGATCTAAGTTATTGTATTTTCGGTTGTCTATGGGTTTTGATCTAGCAAACTCCTTTGTTCTCAAGATTTGATGGTTCCATGTCGTAGAGCAGTTCATCCTACCCAATTTTGACCTTTGGAAAGTTGGATTTGGACTTGTTCTGACCAAGTTATGGACTTTTGAAGCTTTGGGGTGCAACCATGGAGTTCTTGCTGTTTGGAGAAGACAGTGAGCAGTGTACACTAGCTTTTTAGCTGGCGTCACTGAGCTGTGCGTGCTCTTTAGCGCAGCGCAGTTTGGAGTCCATACACTACCTTTTTAGGAAGCGTGTGTCTTGCATACGCTACCTTTTGGAAGCGTATATCGTATGGAGTTCATACGCTACCTTTTGGGAGCGTATGACTTGCATATGCTGACTTGGATGGTCAGGAGTCGTATGGAGTTCATACGCTACCTTTTGGGAGCGTATGACTTGCATACGCTGACTTGGATGGTCAGGAGTCGTATGAAGTCCATACGCTACCTTTTGGGAGCGTATGACTTGCATACGCTGACTTGGATGGTCAGAAGTCGTATGAAGTCCATACGCTACCTTTTGGGAGCGTATGAGTTGCATACGCTGACTTGGATGGTCAGGAGTCGTATGAAGTCCATACGCTGCCTTTTGGGAGCGTATGACTTACATACGCTGACTTGGATGGTCAGGAGTCGTATGAAGTCCATACGCTACCTTTTGGGAGCGTATGACTTGCATACGTTGACTTGGATAGTAAGGAGTCGTATGGAGTTCATACGCTGCCTTTTGGAAGCGTATGACTCCCATACGCTAGCTTGGCTTGAGCGTAGCTTGACCTGGGCGTACGCTGGCTTGAGCGTAGCTTGACCTGAGCGTACGCTGGCATGAGCGTAGGCTGACATGAGAGTAGCCTGCTCACCCTGGATCTTCTATAGCCCTGTATATTGATATCTTATTAGATGTTTAACGTCCATTTTATATCCTTACGCCTTTTTGCATAAACTTGATATAATCATGATATGTTGATATTTCTGTTAATTATAGATTGTTACGTGGGAGGTACCATGTGTCATGAATTGAGTTATAGATACCCGGATTGACTAGAATTAAACCCTGAGAGTTGTAGACTCGACCCCACTGAATGCTAGTTGACATTCATGCCTTGCCACCATTGATAATGATTGTGATCTTGACTAAATTGATCATGCTTTCCTAGTTGGAACTACGAGACTGGCTAGTCGTCTTATTGAAATGAATGAATGAGACACGTTCATGTTATGGACTATTGTAATCGACTGGCTGATCCCGAATATTGACTTACATGCACATGCAGGCTTCAATCTACTTATTTATTTATTTACTTATTTATTTTCTACAAAAGAAGCTTGTGTACTTTATGGTCAAGACATGATTACCGTGGTTAGATTTGATTGTTGCATTACGCTATGTAAGACCTGCAACCTAACCGCACTGGTATCGTTGTAGAGTTGTGCATATCGTACCCCGTACGAAAGTACTCATTTGAATGACCATGATCCACGGCATAGGATTTCACTCAACGTAGGGACTATTAAGTTAAATAAAATAATGATGGCATGGAGAGAATGGATTCCCGAGTTCTTATATGGCAGCCCCCTTGGGACAAGTAGTACCCGACGGGCCGGCTGGTTCCTACAGATACTGTAAAACTGCCACACGGGCAGGGAACAGTATCTGCTTATATTATTATTGTATATTGTATATTGACGACGGGCGTCCTGATAGGACTCGTCTAATTCATGCATGGCACACATGATTGACTGGGTAGACTAGCCTTGCTTGCACATAGTAAGAACTACGGAATCCCTAATTGCATTATTCCAGGATAACTTGGGACTCACAATAGCAAGCCGTAGTAGTTGAATGGCCGTTTAAATTGATTTGTTTGTGCACTGTACCTACTCTGTTACCTAACTGGGATGATCAGAATGTCAGGACATGATGGGCCAACTTCTGTCCTTGTTTGGTTGGAAGGTTGGTTCGAAGTGTCGTGATGTGATGTGAATCCTAGTAGCGAGCAAAGATTTATTAGTATTATTCTCTTACTGGTTTTAGTTCTCATGTCGTGCTTCCTTGTGGTACTTGCTATTGGAGGTCTAACCTCTCTGGTTTTGTATGGCCAGATTTAGAGCCAGTCCCCGAGGATCCAGCTTACTTCTACCTCCAAGATGGTCAACACTAGAGGGATGATCGCAGGAGGACTCGAGTGGGTTTCTTACTTCCCCGCTCGTTTTGTCACTTACTTTATACTTGGCCGTTTGGCACCGGCATGTTAGTCGGATCGTCTTGTACTTACTTTTATATAATTGTAACTAAAGTCAGACTGCAGCTGATAACAATTGTATATACTTTTGCTACATCAATCTGGCTATGTTTTGTAAAGCCAGATATCAAGAACATTTTGACAGAGCGTTTGGGACGCCTTACTGCTTTATCTTACATGTTCTCTATTACTGTTTCTTGCTTGAATGATTGAGACAATAGATGTGTAATGACCATAGTAAGACTTTTATGTAGTATGCATCCCCTCGTCTAGTTAGACAGCATTGATCGTATTATACGGTATTTATCTACCCGTAATACGTAGCTGGCTGAGTCATTCCCCCGCTCTCCAGTATTCTGGTTCTGGGGCGTGACATGTTGTTTCGACAGAAGGTATTGTTGTCGACCCAAAGAAGATTGAGGCAGTTGTAGACTGGAAGCAGCCTGTATCATCTAGTGAGATACGGTGTTTCCTTGGTTTAGCCGGGTACTACCGTAGATTTATGAAAGACTTTTCAAGAATCACATCGCCTTTGACTCGCCTAACTCAGAAGGGAGTCGTATTTAAGTGGACTGACAACTGTGAGAGTTGTTTTTAGGAACTCAAGCAGCGGCTCGTCACGGCCCCAATTTTAGCTCTTTCGAAAGGCCTTGAGGGATTTCAGATCTACAATGACACATCAGGACTTGGTTTGGGATGTGTTCTCATGCAACGTGGAAAGACAATATCTTATGCGTCAAGACAACTTAAACAGCATGAGAAGAATTACCCAACTCATGATTTGGGTCTGGCGGCGATTGTGTTCGTATTGAAATTGTGGCGACACTATCTCTATGGTGTGTCCTGCGAGATCTTCACGGATCATAAAAGTTTAAAGTATATATTCACACAGAAGGAATTGAATTTGAGGCAGCGGCGTTGGTTAGAATTGATCAAGGAATATAACATGACAATCTCCTACACGCCGGGTAAAGGAAATGTGGTAGCTGATGCCTTGAGTCGGAAATTTATTGGGCCATTAGCAATAGCAAAAGGAAGTACTACGAGACCTTGAAGAGATGGATATCGAATTCAGAATTCATTCACAAAATGTGCAGTTGGCTCAGTTGCAACTTGAGTCGAGTCTCCAGGGAAGGATTAAGATTGCTCAGAAGGATGACCCATTTCTGCAGAAGATACGTGAGTTGATTCTAGCAGGAAAGGCATCGGACTTTACCATTGAAGATGACACTATTCGTGTCAAGGGAAGATTGTGCATCCCTAAGGAAGAGAATATCAGGAAGGAAATACTGACCGAGGCTCATTTCACAAAGTATTCCTTGCATCCGGGAAGCACGAAAATTTATAAGGATCTACGCACAATATTTTGGTGGCATGGCATGAAGAAGGATGTGGTGTTATTCGTATCACAATGCTTAGATTGTCAGCGTGTTAAGGCCGAACATCAACGGCCAGGCGGAGAACTACAAAATTTGGCTATTCTACTGTGGAAGTGGGATAATATCTGTATGGATTTTATAGTCGGCTTGCCAAGAACTCAGAAGGGAAATGATGCGATTTGGGTTATCGTGGATAGATTAATCAAGTTGGCACATTTCATTCCAATAAAAGTTACATGAAGAGTAGAACGGTTGGCTCAGATCTACATAAATGAAATTATCCGATTACATGGGGTGCCAGCTTCTATAGTGTCGGATAGAGATGGGAGATTCTTGTCACAATTTTGGATAAGTCTGCACTCAGCAATAGGCATAAAGTTGAACTTCGGTACGGAATACCATCGGCAGACTGATGGTCAGACAGAGAGAGTAAATCAGATTCTTGAGGATATGTTGCGATTGTGCATGTTCGACTCAAAAACAAATTGGGACACACATCTCGCATTGGCAGAATTTGCCTATAACAACAGTTATCAGGCAAGTATTCAAATGGCCCCGTACGAAGCCTTGTATGGACGATAATGTCGATCACCGATATGCTGGGATGAAGTCGGTGAACGACAAGTGCTCGGACCAGAACTTGTGGATCAGGCCGTCGAGAGGGTTCTCTTAATTCGAGAAAGACTTAGAGTTGCTCAAAGTCGACAGAAGAGTTATACGGATGTACATCGAGGACCTTTGGAATTCACAGCAGGCGATCATGCCTTCTTGAAGGTCACACCCATGCAAGGTGTGATGCGGTTTGGGATGAAAGGAAAGCTAAGCCCGAGATTCGTTGGACCCTTCGAGATTTTGAAGAAGGTAGCCTCAGTGGCTTATCAACTTGTACTAGCTCTGGCTCTGGCTGATGTGCACGATGTCTTCCATGTATCTCAACTACATAAGTACGTACATGATCCAAGCCATGTAGTGAACTTCGATTAGTTGCAGCTGAGCGCGAACCTATCCTATACTGAAGAGCCTGTCCAAATTTTAGACAGGAAAGAGAAAGTTTTGCGGAATCAGACAGTGTCTTTAGTCAACGTGCTGTGGCGGAACCATGCTGTCGAGGAGTCGACGTGGGAATTAGAGGAAGAGATGCGGGTGAAATATCCTTCGCTGTTTGAAAATTTTGAGGTAGGACTTTTGCTTTAAGTTTCGAGGAAAAAACTTTTTTTTAGTGGTATATTATGTAGTGTCCCGCATGTAGTGTCCCCTCCTAGCGGTTCACTATATAAGGCTTGTGGCTTGGCTAACTCGGTCGAAACCTAGTATTAGGTAAACTTACCGTCGGCACCGAATCAATCACGGACAAGTGCATAAGAACCTTTCCAACTAATGGATTGGTTTCTCTTGAAATGCGTCCAAGAGTTTTCTCTGGATGTTTTGCTGCTGGTTTTGTTGCTTAGTTTTGATGCATGCTTTTCTGAATGATTTTTGATGATTTGATTCTTGTCCATTTTCATCGATTTGCATAGCTTTTATTCTTGAGAATTCTGAGAGAAAAGAACACAACGAGATGGATTATTAACCAAACTTTTGGTGCCAATACAGACTGACGTGTGACGGAAGGCTAAGCATACAAGTGTTCCTCTCTCTCTCTCGGCGATTCTCTAATTTGGTGAGTGTGGATCTCTGTGGTGGTATTGTCCCTCTCGCTACTCCTTCATGCCAACTAAATAATTGTCTTGCAACATCCGTTGATCGATATCAAGTTACTAAATGCCACAAGTCAATACCACTAAGAAGCTAGAGATTGAACATTGAAATGAATACTAGTCCCTTGAACATTGAATGAATCGAATACACTATTAACAACAATTGAGATTATGCTTGCCCATTGAACATTAATTTTACGGCAATGAACTGAACATTGAATTGAGATTGAATTGATGCCTGGAATGATGAATATGAAATGCTACGAATTGAACAAGTGGTCTATATTACTTTCAAAATTACCATGCATTGTATGCTTATGAAGTCGGTCACGCATTCGCATGGTCATGGACAACTTGTGCACATGGTTTGGTGGTGTGTTTCCTCGAATCGGTACTGGGGCATCGGGACCGATTCGGCCTAGAAGGAAACATTGGTGTGCTAATGGGAGCACGGGTCTTGCGAGGCATCCTTAGGGGCTAGCTACCTACTTTGGAGTCATTGCATTACCTTGAAGTCCTATAAGGCAAAGAGATGTCCATATGGTTTAACAGCGCCAGTGGCCATGTAGTCAGGATACATGCTAATGATCATTTTATACAGGGGCGATAAGTTTATTATTACTATCCTGTATCTTGTGCAGGAAAGCTGGATTCGATCGATGGTAAAGTAAACATGGTTTTATTCCATGTTACATTAATTGTGATTTACTCTAAATGTTGTATGTCCCTAATAAGTTCATATCTTTAAAATGCTTGTCATTAATAAAATGTTGGTTTAGCTGAGTGGGCCAACGGAGCTCACCAGCGCATTGTTATAATGTGTTGACCCCTCCTACACAGGTACTGGAGAAGGCCCGGGTGCACCTCGCAACTAAAGCTTTATGAACTGCTTTTTTCTTTCAAGTTGTTTTTCCTAAAAGACGCACAAAGTTTTGCGGAGTTTTCAAAGATAACTGCTTATATTTTTAAAGTAATAAAGGGGCATGATGTATGGAACGGGAAGTTATTTCATGGCAGCCTATCTGTTGTACTTCTTTTCATGAATCAATGTAGCAGAAAATGGCATTTCAAATATTATCGAGAAAAGTTGTATTCTGACTACAATTATGAATAAAATAAGTATTTCTTCTTCCTATATTGTGTCCCAATGTTTTCGCAACTGTGGCTTATTTTCAAATGTTTCAAATTGATATAAATGTGCATGTTCTAGCCTTGTACAAGTACAACTCTAGACTTGTACGACATCACGCCTTACTGAGGACGATCGATTCGGCGTGAATCGAAGCAAAGCGAGCGATTCCTCGAATCGGGACGTGACATGGTATCCCAAAACCACATCCTTTGACCTAACCGGTTACTCGGGTGCTGATTTTGCTCGAAGCAATGTAGATAAAAAAAATACTATTGGCATGTGTCATTTCTTTGGTAAGGATCTAGTCGCTTGGTTCAGCAAGAACCTAAATTCTGTCGCATTATCAACTACTAGGGCTGAGTATATCGCCGCAGGATATTGTTGGGCATAAATTTTATGGATGAAGCAAACCTTAGAATACTTTAGTTTAAAGTATTCATACATACACATTTTCTATGACAACACTAGCACTATTAATTTGACTAAGAATCTTGCATGTCATTTTCGCACTAAGTATATTGAGATTCGACAATATTTTCTTGGAGACCATCAAACAAATGGAGATATAAACCTTGAATATGTAGACACAGAGAACATTTAGCTGACATCTTTACAAAACCATTAACGAAAGATTGTTTTAATTATTTACGTCAAGAATTAGGAATTTTAGATGTCAATAATATTAATTAATTTTGTTTTATTAATTATCTTTCAATATGAAAAACTATTTTTGGGACAAGCCTACAAAGGGTCTGTCTGTCACCACGACCAAGGTCGAAGCAAAATGGTACTTAAGCATTCTCCGGTGAATCTGCGTTAGCTAGGACAGTACCCCTACAACTAATCTGAAACAGTTGCTATGTAACAAAATTTAATTCATAAAATAATATTAATTATATTAGTATAAATTTAAAATAACTAACATTTGAACTATATAATTGAAAAAGGATTGATGAATATAAAGTGACATATTTTTCTGTACAAAAATACCTCAACAGAACCCCAGGCGAACTCGCACCGAATTTGGCCCAAGTTCTGTTGGTGTCGGGTACTTTAAAGTCAGATTTGAATGTGGCACTTCCTATTCATCACCTTCATCTCCTCCAGACAGAGCAGCAGCTACGCCTGAGAGTTACAAACCCTAGTTTTTTTTATCTTTTGATTTCTCTCAAGTCTTTTAGAGTTTACAATCCAAATTTTGGATTTGTGCGTAGATTCTCGTTCTCTTCCAAATACTTAAATTTCAGAAGTTATAACTTCCTCCTCTCTCTATTTTAATTTTGTGAATTTCTATACATTTCTTAGAAATCATGCCTAGGATTCACAATTCCTTCAAGAAGAAGAAGACCGTGGCTAGCGAAGAAGCCTCGTCTTCGGATCCTATCCAAGGATCACTCTTTTTGCCCGTCCGATCAGACGACAGGGCGTCCAATGGGTTTTACTTCAAAACTCATGACCAATCCCTATTATGGTATGCAGATTTCTCTATTTGTAACATATGTCCCGGTGTATCGATCAAATAGACTATCTTTCCGTCCCACTGAACTTATTTTGAAGCATTATGATTGCACAACCATGTCACTCATTCATATCCTATCACAACTAATGCTATTCGATTATTTTATTATAATTTCACCCTTGACACTTTTATCGTTAAAAGTTGTCTGGCTGGAATCGATATTCAATTCAATGATGCCAACTTAGCAAAAATTCTTGATATTCCAAATAAAGGTGTTCCACTAGACGATATCACGGAATTTGAATTTCCCGGAGACACGACCTTAAATAGTTTTAAAAATGAACTCTGCTCTCTTGATCGAGTTCATTCTGGAAAGTTCAAAGCTGTAAATTTGAGCTTATTTTTCTATGAATTATATTGCATCGCCTACTCCACTATCTTACCTAAATCTACTTCCAAGGACGATGTGACTACACTTGAAATGTCTGTGTTATATCATATTTGCAAGGGGATTCCTTTTTCTGTCCCCAAGACGATTATTCAGATGATGGGTCGTTGTTGCGAAAGGCACAGGAACCTTGCTTATGTAATGATTCTTCCGATCATCTTTTAGCACTTTGACATTGATCTATCTACTTGCACTCGTGACTCTGAGCCCAAGTATCTTTAGCTATCTCATTGTAGCACAGCTGTTCCTCCTCCTACTCCTCCTACTGTACCACCTCCACCTCCTCAGGTTTATCCTATGTCTTTTGAGGGTATCCACCAGCACCTATTTGATAAGCGGCGTGCTCAACTGGATAAGCACAACTCTTTGCGAGCATTTATGACTGACACATTGAGGGAATGCGAGTTTCGAGATGCTAGTCGGTTTCAGGCCCTGGCAAACTCCCTTACGGATCTATGTTTTGCCCAGACTGGTTTGCATGCCAGTTCACTTTCTTGAGATCCCACTGTCTCTGGCTAACGCTATGAGGATGAGGCGGTCAGTCACTTCTTTGAGCCCAGTAACATTTATGACTGGTATCGTGGTTCTGGTGCTACTCCACACCCTTCTCATGGAGCTGGCACTTCTGGAGCTGGTCATTCCGGACATGGTGGCACTGCTGATCATGATGTCGATGATGACTCTGAGGATTTTTGATCTAGATGCTTTTGTCCTTTGTCTAGATGTTATCTAGTTAGACTCTTTATTTTGTCTATGTATGCTTGGAAATGCTCCGACATTCCAAGATAGTACTTTATCTTTATTTTTTTAGCACTGTTACTGTCTGCTAAGTTGATATATTTTCAAACTCTTATTAGTATGCATTTATTATTTCAATGTGTATTTTTTTCTCTCTTATGTGTATGCATTCTCTCTTTTATTTTATGCTCCATTCATTAAACTGCCTGCAAAATATATGTTATTCTTTATATACTTTCTGTATTTCTTCATCGTTTGTTTCTTAAGCATGAATTGCGGGGGAGCTTCTCTCTTTGCAATTATTTTTCTAAGTGACAACGGAGGAAAAAATGGATCTAACATCTTTTGCAGGATACAAGATTTTTTTGAGGAAATAGTACATAAAATTACAGAATAGTACCTTACAAATTTTGATTCTTTTAAATCAAAGATCGAGATGTTATATCGATCAAGGTTTGTCAATTATCAAAATGGAGAAAATTGTTGGCCCATTGGTCATGGTCAAATCTAATTTTAATAATTGATCTAACCTTGTCTCGATATAAGGGCTACTTGGACAACTGCTGGCAACTACTGTTCAAGACAAGAAGCCAGTTTGCCATTGAGTCTGTATTTTCTTGTCAATAAAATTTAATTATTTATTGAGTCTAGGAATACGATATACACCGAGTCGTACTGGCAAATAGGCTACCCCCCAAATTTTTTTGAAATATCCTTGTTTTGAAAATAAACCTATTTACAAAAGCTCCTAACTGTCCAACTTTTCAAAAAGCTAAAAACTAGTTTACAAAAACCCTAACAGAACACCAAGGGAATTCGGCCCAAGTTCGGTTAGTGCATGTTGGATTTTGAACTTGGTCTTCCCGCAATTATGGATGCAACAACTATCTGCCGAGATTCTCTTAAAGAATTCTGCCCGAATTCTGTCCGAACTCTATCTTTGGAAAACCTATAAATAGAGAAGAATTTCCATCATTTCAACACACATCTCTCTTCTCTTCTCTCTAAGCCTAATACGTTCTTCCAAAGTATTCTAAGCTTTCATTTTCAAATCCCAAGCCAGTTATTAATCATCTAGTCGATTTGCCAGTGCGGTACGTTCTAGAAGTTTCAGAGTGATTGTAATCAGAGGCTTGATTATAGAAAGATACTTCACAATTGAAGTTGGTCGAGTACTTCAGATCAAAGCTCACGTTATAGAAGTTGCAAGAACTTCGCATGAAAACTTGCGACATTTTTCTATAGTAGATTTCAACTAGAAGCTAGAGTTCTTCCAACTGGACTAGTCCTCACAAGAGAAAAACCAGTATACATCCTTGTGTTTGTGTTTGCTCTATGCTCTCTACTTTTCATTTACATATCTGTGATATATATATTTTTTGATCTTGTTGCTAACATTTTTAATAGCTAATTTTTTGTTGCCTACTCTATTCACCCCTAGAGTAGAGCACTTTACATTTCATTCCTATACTTCGAACCGACTCAGTGCTTTCTCTCAGGCCAACTTAACACTTGCATCGATCCGACTCGATGTATTCCTCGGGTCAATGTAACTCTTCGAGTCAACTAATGGAACTGAGGATTCCCAGGACCATGGATTGGTGTGCATATTGATCGATAGAAACTAACAGATTTAAAACGTGTTCTAATCCTTCATAGGCGGGAAGTAGGATTCACGAATTATACCTAGAATAAGAAGAAGACGACAGTTTCCAGCAACCTCGAGCAGTCAGTGACCCCAAGATCTTCTACACGTATTCTTTCCTCGGTTGGACGTCATGTGGGCGATGATCTCCTAACATTTTCTTCCCTTGGTTGTCCTCCCTTTCTCTCCTCTAGTGATGAACGAATTAAAGAAAGATTCTCTTCTTATGGTACATATGACGGCCAGAGAAAAGAGGATATATACAGGCTACGGTAGGGACCGTGAGGAAAAATTAGGTTTAGGTCTCCTAATAGGTCTAGATATCTCGTGTTCAGCCCGAACATATAACCCAGGCTTGTTACAATAGCTTGGTATACTAAAGTGCTACCATTGCACTATCTTTCTAATCCCAAATTACGTTTATGGGCTCCTTCTTATTATGTGCTTGTTTATCTCCCCATGTTAAGATATCGAATGTCCATCAATCAAAATAAGGTACTGACAACTACATTGATCGACATCTTTTATCCTTAAGTAGTATCACTCAACTTTATTTGTCATGTCGGATATAATCCACCTACAAGGTTTACATGACAATCTTTATGAGTTCCTTAAGTGGATATCATCAACCCGATATTTTGGGACATGGATTCCTTTTGTAATCAACAGCCCATCATACACACCATCGTACACATAATGACATTCCCCAATTCATATAGGTTATTGACTCATTATAAATCTCACACTTTTATGAATTAAAGTAATGCACACTACATATACGTCACTGTTATTATATCTGGATTAAGAGCACGAGCATCCATAATAAAAGAGGTTTTCTTCCCTTATGTAGTCAGTACAAAGAAAACAAGCTCAAGTGGTCTTGTTCAATACACACAAAGTGTACTAGTATTAACCTATAGTCAAGATAGAATAATGCCAGATTACACTATAACCTTACCAATGGTTTGTCCAAATCCATCTAAGTTGTGAATCATTTATAAATTCTACAAGGGACTGATAATATGATCTTCTGTGTGTCACCACACATATTATCTACAATGTAGAATATCAGACACATGTATTAACATATAACAAATATAAAATGCCAATATTTGCCCATATAATTCTCATTCAAAAAAATAGGAAAATATAGTTAATACAAAAGTGATGCTTTTATTTATAACCCTAACACAACGACTCAGCATAATACATGGTACGGAGCGGGGCATTACAGAAACTGTGGTAGGGGTGGAAGATCATCCCTCATGAAGTGCGACATCATCTGACTGTCCGGCTAAGCAGATGAACCTACAGATGGTGGGGTAGCAACATCAATATGGGTAACTAACGCACTTGGGGTATCTATGGGAACCTCATTGTCAGCTCGTGAGTCCATTGCACTACGAGCAACAAAATGAAACTTATAAGCTACTAGATTCAAAATCGGATGCAAGTCAATAAATAAGTTGAAAGCGACATCTAGATCAAGGATGTGTAATAAACGAAGAAATGTGTATGAGATCCTATGGGTCTTTTTTTCCTAATTGTAGGCTCACATCAGTATAGTAACATAACCGGAGTGATTTAACACAGACCTGCATGGGCCACCATAAAAAATGTAATATCGTAGTCCCAAAATACATAAGACCAGGCATACGAATACATGCCAGCAACATATCACCAATGGGCCAAACTACCTACCAAGACCATTAGCAAATGCTTAAGCTGTAAATCATGATAACAATTCCAGAACAACATCACAGGTCACATGTACACACCTAATCTCATCCACACAGAAATAGTAAACCACGGACTAACCAAGTCCAACAAGATAAATAAAAATCAACTATCCAGCAATAAAAGAGAGAATAAATATAGGGAAAAGACATCTCAACACCACAGCAAAGAGAAATAAAATAAGTAATCAACTAAAGTCTACTAAACTTAAAGGAAATAAAGTATCAAGTCTAGTAAGGTAATGACATGACTCAAGAGAAATCCTCTGGCACTATCTATCCTCCTGCACCGATACATCTTCGGTCTCGACTCCAGAACCATATACCTCGGGTAGCCCTCCTCTCCGTCTAAGCTTGGTGAATAACTAGGTCCTCTTGAGACATAGCAAAGTACATAATATACATGCCAAGGTAAAGATATGGAAACCATAATCTAAGGCAATCTAATGTATCCGGTCTACGTGATATGCATGTGAGAACATGTCCTAGAATATCAGACCTTACCACTGAGGCCCACAAGCTCCTCAGTAGGCTATTGCCCCCAGTACTGTATCATGGAACCAAGGACAATTAATAAAACAATTGCCATAACTTTGCTACAGAGATAAAGGCACACAATAATAACAAGCCACAATACAAATAGTCTGATATCGTAGTCAAGTTCTTCCTACCCCATGTCTAGAATATAGCAAGTCATTTCAAACACAACATATCTATAATAAGAACAATAAACAATCTAGTAAACTACATCAAAGTCAATACCATGAATACTCACATAAACCTCATATCATGAACGTGTCGGTGTCCTATGGTCAATTGTGTCAATGAACACGACATAATGCACGTAATGCCTAATATCGATAAACAATGTCAATAAATAAACATCAGCATTCGAATCCAATTCAGACATTAAATATCGACTAAATTCTACCTCATGATAAACTAAAATAGAAACAACAGTAAAAGAGAGAAATAATCTAAACCAATGGCAAGGTACACTTGTCTGCAACTTCTAGCTAAGAAAATGACGATCCGGCTCTAATGTCCTCGCTATCTCCGTCATGTACACCTATAATAAGTATTCTACTATTAGTAACAAACTAACAACTTACAATATATGGTCTTACCATATATAGACCATAATAATATCCATATACCGAAATTAGTCATAATGACTATTGTACACAATATAACATATATTGCACTAAATCTACCTATAAAAGTATTATAATAATAACATAAAAATACCACTTTTAATTTATGGAAGTTTTGTATAAATAATCTATAAATAATAACTAATATATTTTATTTATGGAACAACATGCATACAAGTCTTGTATTGATTATACATCAATATACTTAGACTTGTTACATAGTTTGGCTCCCGAAAGACAAATTCTTTATAAATATTAATTCTGGAAGAATATTATAGAATATGTTAAAATATGTTTTTCTTATCAAAATGTAACACCCACTTTTCTAAAATGAGGGTAATTTTGAACTTTTATAATTTTGATTAATCAATAATAAGATTTAACCTATGCTATAATTTTTGGTGATTTTTAATTAATTTAAAACTATTTAAAATGTTGAATTGTGATTTTGATGGTTAACTAGTTAAACCCTAGTTTTGCTAACCCTAGAGACTAACCATGACCAAGGGAGCCTAGTCATGTGATTAGGATGACTAATTACAACTTTTTATCCTAGGGGTATTTTGGTCATTTTGATAATTTTGTAAAAGTGTAATTTATATTAATTAAATGTTGTGCTAATCTTTTAGTTAAGCCTTAATCTTAGCCTAATCTAGATTAGCCTTGAGCTTAGAGTCTTGATTAGGGTAACCTAGTAATGACAAGATTATTAATATCTAGATATTTCTAAGAAAGATATTTACTCTTAGGATATTTGTGAAAAAGAAAGCCTTATGACTAGTTGAACCAATAGAAAGGCTTAGAATTTGGTGGACAAGTCCTAGCCACTCATCTACATATAAAATTAACCCTAATTCATCTAATGACCAGCCATCAAGTGCCCCCTCCCCCTTTCTATAAAGAATTCTTAAGAAAACCATTGCCTCTTTTTACCTCTACATAGAACCCTAAGTGTTCTTCCCCAAATTAGAGTGCTTCCCTCTTTGATTTGATTTCCTTTCCCTCACATTCCTCTATCCAAACTTCTCCTAATCCATCCCACACCATCAAGGAAGGATTCTATCCAAGAATTTGGGCAATGTGCAAAGGGAGGTGTCATTTTGGATAGATCTTCGTTTCGGAGCCGTGTCCTAAAGATTTTCATTGGGATTCCACTCCCAATAGGTAAAACCAACCCTCTAAATTAATTTCCTAGGCATATTAGTTAGTTTTGAATCCAAAGGATCAACACCCATGCATGTGTCCCCTTTAGATTCAATTTTGATACCATTTGGAGTCCATTTGAGGATGTTATAGGTGTGTCTTGTGTCCTACTTGATAGATCCCAAATTTGGACACCCCATGTGAATGTATGTATGATAATAGTTTAAATAGATATTTAAATTCGGTTTTAGAATGGTTAGAGAGTGGATTGATCTTAGTTAGGATGGTTAGAATGATTTTCATTTGGATACCTATGTTGGTATCCAAGTATCTTGGCCAACCCAAATTCGTCATAATTTTCATCCACGTTTTTATTAACCAAAGCAACTTGGAAATGTCATAACTTTTAGCTTAGAACTCCGATTTATCTTCCATTTTTTTAAAAGAACCGTATCGAAGTTAACTTTCCAAATATATATCTTAATAAGCCAAATTCGTTCTGAAACTTTCTATAAAATTATTTAAGTGTCAGTTGTACGAAAGGCGAACGCGTTCCGGTGTTTTCGCGATTCCAGGAGCTTCCGGACACAAAAATGCGATCCGTTTGAAGTTTTGGAAAGCTAACACGAAGGGCTACAACATACTTTAATCCTAGAATTTAGTGAAGGTCCAATTGGTATAGTATTGATTTTAAGTAGAAGAGTGACTATACGATATATGCATTTTGTGTAACCTATGAGCCTATGTAGTATGGATATTAAATGAATATATAGTATGTAATGTATGATATGTTAGATGAATGAAATGATATATATGATATATATTCTTTGCATTAATATATATATATGATTGAATGCAAGCATGTAGGAATGTAATTAATATAATGCATATAAGCAGTGCATAAATGCATGAATGAAAGAATAATATACAATGTATGCATGAAAGTATATAATGAATGCTAGATATGAAAGTAAGGTATATATGTAATGATAGATATAAATGCATAATGTATAAATATTGTAATGTAATATATAATAATATGTATGGTAATGTAGAGTATATGATGCAAGCATGAATGAATGGAGGAAATACATTTATATAGGTAATATAGAATGTAATATATGAATGCAAGCATGCAAGATAATGTATTATAACCATATATAATATATTCAACTTAAAGATAATTTAATATATGAAAGGAATAAATGATAATATATAACATGATATGTAGGTAATACAAGGTATAAATATATGATGTGTGCATGTTTGTATGCATATGTTAATGTATGAAATGATATGAATATACAATGTATGCATATGTATAAAACATGTAGGTAATGCATAAATGTATGAATGAAATGGATGTATGTAATATGTTATTATAAATGCAAGTATCTAATATGCATGAATGTAAGTATAATGTAATGCAAGTATACATGTATGTATCATGTAATGTAATATACATGATACGTATGTAAGCATGTATGAATATATAATGTAGAGTATACATATATGAATATAATGTATGTAAGTATATAATGTATTCAAGTATGTATGTATGCATTTCTATAAATTGAGTTAACCTATAACCTTTTACACACATGCATTCATACACCCTTTGACACCATGTATCCCATGTCACATTCACCTACCTATCACTAAATCTGAGAACATTAACACATATCCTTTCACACACATACCAAACACACACATACTCACTTACTCTTTTACCTCTCTTTCTCTATATATATATTTTTTCTCTCTCTCTCTCTCTCTCTCTATATATATATATATATATATATATATATATATATATATATATATATATATGTGCCTATATATATAGCTTTCCTATATATATTTATGTATATGAATATGTGAATGTAAATAATATATATATATATATATATATATATATATATATATATATATATATATATATTATGACTAAGTTTGTGTGTCTTATTAGCTTATGGTTTAGTTTTGTGCTTGGTTTAGCAAGTGACTTAGGCTACGAGTTAGTAGCTATCTTGGATACTTGATTTGCATATACTTAGTTTGTTTAGACCTAGAATTGACTAACCTAGACTAGTTGACCCTTGTTGACCCAACCCTAGCTACTTTGACCACAGTTGATTAGAGTTGACCTAGTTTGACTTTATAGTTGACTTTGACCTAGATTGACTTAGAATCATGTAGATTGTATTATAATTTCAATTACCATATAAATTAAACTCTTTATAACCTGTGTTACTATAACTAGGACTTTGTGACTCCAGTTGGCCATCTTTTGATATCAGATATTCAGATACCAGGCGAGTACATTCTCTGATCGTTTCATACTTGTCACGACTTATATTCTTGCTCTAGATTACTTTACTTGATGCTGTCACGTTGTCATCACGGATTGGTACTATATGGATCTCTTCTTGGGATGTTATTTCCCATAGCGGGCGTATCGGATACTTTATGTCATGTGTTTCATGTACATCATGTAATCCTTGCTCTTGCGTTATTCATGTACACTCATGTTCTCTCATGTTCTTTCATGTACGCTCATGTACTTTCATGTGCTCTCATGTACGTTCATGTTTCCTCATGTATTTCGTGTGTAACTAAAATATCATGTCCGTAACGTAACTTGACTGGATCCTTGTGTATTGATTGTGGGTAGGGATGAGTATAAATGGTCATGTGATTACCCATCATGTCCACTCTGTTACTTTTTATGTTTTATCATGTACAACCTATGCCAATTATATGCCATCTCGTACTCTAAATCACTAGTCACTTACAGTTCTTACTTATCATGTATATATTTCCAGTTATCAAATATCTCTTCTATTTTCATGTACATCTTCTTACAGCGTTTCATGTATCTTACTCTATTGCTTGCTTTATATTTCCTGCCATAATATGAACTGCATGAGATGTACTGTGCTCGCTCTCGTCCTGACTAGACCTATTGAAAATATTACAGATGATACCAAGGACTTCTGCCCGACCTACTATGGAGCCCATCTAGACGATACCTGTGATTTGGACCCACAGGAGGATCCAGCTCTAGCTGAGGACGTCATCCCTACTGCTTAGACTAGATTAGCTAGGCTTTATCTTATTTCTTATGTCATTTGTATTGACTTCAGAGTTGTATTATTTTTTGGATGTTGCTGAGTTGTTATCTTAGACACTTAGACTCTTCTGATCATTTGTATTTCATTTTGAGGTCAATATCATATCGTACTTCTTCTTCTTTAGTTGTGATTGAGTTTATATTCTGCTATGACACCCCCATTCGGGGAGTATAAACTGCTTAGCATTATATTGTTAGATGTTGTGACCTAGGACAGCGTTCTACCGCCGATACTGCAGCGTAGGCTGGACGTACCCACTTTCTGTGCCCTTACTCTAGGGTGCAGGTCGTGACACATTTTTAGTTGTAGCCTATGCAGGTCAAGATTCGCATTTGTGCGAAGTCGTGGTAGTACGATGATTAGTTGTACTACTACGCACTTGCGATAGAATATAGGAAGTAAGGTATTAGAATGAGAGGATACTCAATCACAGTTAGAATTCCTTGAGAGATTCCTGGGATGCCCCTTGAGAATCTCATTCTGAGCTTCAAATTTGAAATCCTTTTCTCTTGTTTTGATATACCCTTACTCCTTGATATTTGAATTTGATTTTGATGTATCGTTGTTGATTTGATTTTTTTTTATCGAGATAAATTTTATGACCCGAGTTACGAAATCTTCTGATAACATATTTTGACGGAAATAACAGGGATGGTAAAACATCTACTTTATTATGGAACCTAGAGTTTACCGCAGCAATATTAGCCGGCGTGGCAAGAACATAGGGACCTGACTTCGGATGTACATATCTTGATCAAGAGATTGGAATTTTTCGCAGCTATACTAGTCGGCATAGCGAGGATTCCAGACGACATGATCATAGAGATGCATACCCCAGTTATGGACTCTACCGTTCATTGCAGCCTTGCTTACTAGCGTGGCGAGGATTCTGAGTATCGTGATTTTGGACAGACGCATGTGATTATCAGATTATATCTTTAAGGTTTTTAAAGTATCACCTCTTTTATTTCTCTTCTGTAAAAAAAATGTTTTCCATCATCAAATAACTTAGGAGTAGAGATAACTTTACTTGACTAGTCCAATTCCTTGTAGAAATTCATTAGTTATAACTCTTTCTTAGTATGATGATTTAATGAGTTGTGATTAGGCCTTTATCTTAGGAATGATAGTATAGCCCTGGCTTTAGAGTAGTGACCCTTGTAGCTGGTTCTCTATTGTTTATATTTACCAGTTTTCATATAGAATAATTGTCACGACCCGCTACCCAAATTGTTGGGCCAGGCCGAGTCATGCCCAGCCTACGTTTGATATAAAACGTAGTAAGCTGTTCTAAAGACAACAGGATAAGACAAAATGTGCTAACAGTTCTATAAGTGAATAAAAGTCATAAATGCTCCAAACACAAAAGTCATCGTGTATAGTAAAATGTCCAAGTACAAGTGAACTGAAATTTAAAACTGGATACATGTCCAGTTACAAAAAGATATAGTCTAATACATGTCTACTCTCAAAAGTCTAAGTAAACAAAAGACAACTAGGCGAGGTTCCCCGCAGGAACATCCTCGTAAAGCAGAGCCGGGTCCTCGGCAGTAACTCCATAATATGTGTCGCAGAGTAACTCCTCCTCAGTAAGGACACCTACAACGTTATCCTGTCAGGACGGGAGCATGTACTGAATCTAGCAAACTAGCATATGAAACATGGAAATAAACATGAGAGAAAATAACTGGAAACATGGCATCACACAATCTATCATGGCAAGGACACATATGTCATAGAGACAGATGTATATGTAATGTTTAAAACTGTAGCAGGTACGTGATCGGCCAATAGGCGTACAATGTACTGAGGCACATGTAAATAAAATGTACTTCCGTACAAGTGTAAAGGCGATATATGTACACACGTACAAATACAGCTTTGAGAGTAAGGCCTACGACGCAGTAACATATAAAATGAAACTTTGCTCGGTACTGTAGAGGGGGGGTATGATCACGTACTCTACTATCATTTTCTTTATAACCCATATTCTAATCATGTGAGAGATACATAAAAATTGTCTAAGCATGGTAGTAATAGAAAGTACAACATGTGATATTTTAACTTGCTACCCCAAGGATCAGCATTTAACATAGTTGGATTAGCAGTTCATTTATGTAACAGTATGTAAAGTTTGTAGAAAGTACTTTCCTCTAGCAAAGTAAAGCAAAACAAGCTACGATAAAAGTGCTATGGATGTCCGGTAACTCGTCACTGTAGAAATAAATACAATAACTTAGTTTTTACACTAAGCTAAAACGCTAAGGCACTAATTGGTGAAACACGACTTGTGACTGGGCACCTAGCCAAAATGATGATTTTAGCATAGGAGACCAATATGGGGTGACACACTACTTTAACTAGCTTTCTAGGGTCTTTACACTAGTGAGGGGTGGGGTTCAACACGGCTAAAACTCAAAATAACACAAAAAGCTACAAGTCGTAATTAATCAATAAATAAATCAAATGACCATTGTGTTCTAATAATTTTTGAGATAGACAAAAAGCTTATTTTTACATAAAATAAAGTACTGAAATGATCTTTGCTAATTGTAGAAATTTATTATAATTTTTCTGGAATTTATTAACCAGTACAAGTATTTTATAAAAATCAGTTTTCCTAAACATACAGAAAATGAGTTTTGGTTCCATATGCCAAACTAGTGGCAAAATTGTAATTTTAAATACTATAAAAATTATACTAAATTAGCTAACTTAACATAGTATCTAAATATTATTTTTCTAGAATTTTAACAATACTTTAAGTATTTTTAGAAATCCAAAAACAGCATTACACACTATTGAAATTAAATAATTAATTATCTGCGTATTTTGTCCATGTATATAATTTGAACCAAAGTTCAAATACAGGACCCAAGGCCATGAATCAAGTCCAATATGACTTGTACAGGTCTTGAATATGTGAAAACACATTTGGGCCCAAAAACCCATGCTAGGCCTGGACACCAAATGGTTGCAGTAATTTAAATACACTAAAAATACAATTTGGTAAAAAATATAAAATAAATATTATTATTTTAATAAGGTAAATTTATACAAAATGAATATATACATACCTATGCCAAAAGTACATATATATATACATAAGGAAATACTTAATTATAAAGTTTATATATATACAATATTATAGTATATATATATATAATAATATATATATATACACAAGAAAATATATACATATATATATATGTGTACATAATACATATATATATATATATATATATATATATATATATATATATATATATATATATACATCCATAATATAATAAAGTACTAAAAATGAAGTATATATATATATATATATATATATATATATATATATATATATATATATATATATATATATATATATATATATAAACAGCATATATATATACATATATACAAATAATAATATATGTATACATATATATAAATATATATATATATTAAAACAAAAAGAAAAGAAAAGAAAAACAAACAGAAAAAGAAAAAGAAACAGAAACAGAAAGGGGGGCTCGAACCCGAGCTGCGCAAGGGGGGTTTAGTTAGGTCGGGCTGGCCAGGGGGTCAGCCCGTGGCTTGTGTTAGGGATAGGACTTAGATTAATTTTATTAGGTTTTGTTTAACATAAACATTAAAAAAAATAATAAACGAGAGCCTGTGTCCGGACAGTTAGGGACACAGGTATTTACGTGTCTGGGCTAGAATGACACGCACGAGTTCAGTCTCGCGTGTCCAGTTTCACCATCATGTTCGTCAGGACACGGCGAACAATATAGACTCAACACGAGACACGCACGATACGAGAAAACAATGTTATATACGTGTCCGACTTCGGGGGGGGAGGATTCGAAGGTCGTGGATGGCGGAGGAGGCGTCGGGATGGCGGCACTCCGGTGGCGCTGGGGTCGTCTCGGCCGGGCGCGTCGAATGGTGGTGGTGGTTGATGACGACGACGGCTGTGGAGACGGCGCTGGGGGTCCGCCGGAGTTAGGGTTTAGGCAGACTGGAAGTGGAGGAAATGGGGGTCGGGGGTGGTCGTCGTGGTGGTTTAGGGTTAGGGCTTGGTCTGAGGGAGAGAGGGGAGTTTAAATAGACTAGTTAGGGCGGTCGGGTTGGTCGGGGGCAGCCGGAAATGGCGGGGGCAGGGCGCGCTGGCGGTCGTCGGTCAGCGGAGTGGGTGAGGAGAGAGAGAGTCTGGTCGTGGGGGGGTGTTGGGTAGGTTAGCTGTTAGGTCCTCCTAGATTAGGAAATTGCACAAAGGCCCCAACAGTGGCTAGATGCAAAATAGAATTTGCATTCCTCATTTAAAGACATTTCACTAATTGCAAACTAATATAAAAACAAATCTAAAAATTACAGAATGATATCAAAACAATTTAGAAAATTACATATTGATATTTTTAGAATTAAAACTCATTTAAAAATTATTTAAAAATTCTAGAAAAATTCCTAAAAATCCTAATAATTATTTTAAGGCTAAAATTAACATTAAAATTAATTAGCACTAATTAAAATAAAATTTGAAAAATAGGGGCTTACAAGTCTTCCCTCCTTGAAAAATTTCGTCCTCGAAATTCACAAGGATTGAAGACCCTACAATATTCTAACATAGCAAGCAGTGCAACAAAATGACTAAGGCTGCGATCGAAACTAACCTCTAAGGTATCAAGCGGGAACGGGTGGTTCCCTCGCAGCGGTTGGATCGAACAAGTAAGGGTATCTCTCCCTCATGTCCGACTCTCTCTCCCAAGTAGATTCACCTGGGGAGTGACGGCTCCAAGCTACTCGTAATAGGGGTATAACCTTGTTCCTCAGTCTCTTCTCTCTCCTGTCTAATATCTCCACTGGCTGCTCAGAAACTGTAAGGCTCGGTCCGACCTCCAACTCTGTATGATCTAGCACATGACTGGGGTCTGGAACATATCTCCTCAGCTGAGATACGTGAAAAATGTCGTGAACTCCTGCTAGGTTGGGTGGAAGTGCAACCCTGTAAGCTACCTCTCCAATCCTGCCAAGTACCTCGAACGGCCCGATGTATCTGGGGCTCAGCTTCCCTCCTCGTCCGAACCGGATCGTCCCTCTGGTAGGTGATATCTTCACTAGCACCATATCACCGTCTGCAAACTCCATCGGTCTGCGACTAGCATCAGCCCAGTGTTTTTGTCTATCCTGAGTTACTCTGAGCCTGTCTCTGATCATCCCGACCTACTCTGCTGTATCTGTGATCATCTCTGGCCCAAGCATAACTCTGTCTCCAACATCATCCCAAAAGAGCGGTGTGCGGCATCGTCGTCCATAAAGCGCCTCGAAAGGAGACATACCGATACTGGCTTGGTAGCTGTTGTTGTATGAAAACTCTACCAAGTGCAAATGGCTCTCCCATGATCCTCCGAAGTCCAGCACGCAGGTCCTCAGCATATCCTCCAGTGTCTGTAACATCCTCTCGGACTGCCCATTTGTCTGCGGGTGGTACGCCGTACTGAACTTGAGCCTGCTGCCCAACTCCTCCTGCAAGCTCCTCCAGTAGTGGGATGTGAATCTGCTGTCTCTGTCTGACACGATGCTCACCGGTACTCCGTGTAGGCGAACTATCTGCTGCATGTATAGCTCCGCCAACTTCTCGGTGGAAAGCCCCACCTTGAAGGGTATGAAGTGCGCACCCTTCGTCAGCCTGTCCACGATGACCCAAATGGCATCATTCCCTCCTTGGGAACGAGGAAGCCCTACGACAAAGTCCATCGTAATATGTTCCCACTTCCACTCGGGAATGGGTAACAGCTGCAACAACCCAGCTGGCCTCTGGCGCTCCGCCTTGACCTGCTGGTAAACTAGGCATCTTGAGATAAAACGTGATACATCCCTCTTCATCCCGTACCACCAAAGATGTTCCCGCAAGTCACGGTACATCTTGTTAGCACCAGGGTGAATAGAATATCTCGATCGGTGTGCCTCCTGAAGACTGTCTCCACTAGCTCTCCCTTCGGCACGCACAATCGGCTGCCATGCCTCAAGGATCCATCCTCTGCTATCGTGAAGTCATCCAGCAATCCAGCTAACGCCTGGGCTCGAAGTCTGCGAAGGCTCTCATCTGTAGACTGTGCCTCCCGGATCTGCTCCATCAAACCTGACTGTATGTCAAGTGCCATCATCTGTATCATTGATCCTGGCCGAACTAGCTCGATATCGAGCTTCTCCAGATCCTCCCGTAAATGTCGATCAATCATCAGGTACCATATCATCGGATGCCTGCTCAGCGCATCCGCCACCACATTTGCCTTCCCAGGGTGATACTGTAAATCAATGTCGAAGTCCTTCATCAACTCCAACCATCGTCTTTGCCTCGTGTTCAGCTCTTTCTGCGTGAACACATAGTTCAAGCTTTTGTGGTCAGTAAAAATCTCCACACGCTCTCCGTATAAGTAATGTTTTGCATAACTTGAGTGCAAAGATCACCGCAGCTAACTCTAGGTCATGGGTAGGATAATTCCGCTCATGAGTCCGCAATTGCCTAGATGCATAAGCAATCACTTTCCCATGCTGCTGTAGGACACATCCTAGCCCCTTCCCAGAAGCATCGCTGTAAATGGTGAAACCTCCAGAACCTGAAGGTAAAGTCAGAACTGGAGCGGTCGTTGCCTCCTCTTCAGCTCCTCAAAAGTTACATGGCAGTCCTCTAACCAGATGTACTCTACGTCCTTCCGCCTCAGCTTCGTCATGGGTTCAGCTATCCTAACAAAGTCCTGGACGAACTTTCTATAATAGCCTGCTAAACCAAAAAAGCTCATGATCTCTGAAACTGACGTTGGAGCCTTCCATGTCTCAACTGCAGCAATTTTCCTGGGATCCACCGAGATTCCATCTCCAGTGACTACATGGCCGAAAAACTCCACTCGGTCTAAAAAGAACTCGCACTTCAGCAATTTGGCAAACAATCTCTTCTGCCTCAGAATCCCCAAAACTATCCGCAAGTGCTCTGCATGCTCCTCTGGCGTCTTCGAGTATATCAGGATGTCGTCGATAAATACTACGACGAACTTATCCAGATACTGGTGAAACGTCTTATTCATCAAGTTGATAAAGACAGCTGGCGCATTTGTGAGTCCAAATGGCATCACCAGAAACTCGTACTGCCCGTATTTCGTATTAAACGCCGTCTTCTGGATGTCTGTTGCCCTAACCTTCACCTGGTGGTACCCGGATCTCAAGTCTATCCTGGAAAACACCTTCGTCCCGCTCAACTGGTCGAATAAATCATCTATCCTGGGCAGAGGATATTTGTTCTTGATGGTGATGGCATTCAACGCCCGGTAGTCAATACACAACCGGACTGTACCATCCTTCTTAGGCACAAAAAGCACTGGCGCTCCCCATGGAGAAGCACTGGATCGAATGAAACCCTTTTTCAACAGGTCATCAATCTGCTCTTTCATCTCTACGGCCTCCTTAGGATTCACTCTATAGCAAGCCCGGGATACTAGTGATGAGCCCGGCACTAAATCTATGGTGAAATCCATATCTCTGTCAGGCGTAAGCCCTGGAAGATCCTCTGGGAATACATCCATAAACTCTCTGATGATAAGGTGTGGCGGTGCTACGTCCCCAACTGCCGCACAACAGTTCGACTCTAGGCTGATCTCCGGCCCTGTCCTCCTGACACTGAATGGTGCTGTACCTGGGAGACTGAACAAAATACTACCCTCATGACAATCTATATATGCGTGGGCATAGCCTAGCCAGTCCATCCCCAATATGATATCATAACTGGGGAGTGGCATCACAAAGAATTGTCCCCTGAACTCTCTCCCGGCTATAAAAATAGAACATCTATAAATAGATCTAATAGGCACTGGTCCTCCTCCCATCATCACTCTACTAATCTCCGCAGTAGGTGTAGCTACTAGATGGTGTTTATGCATAAACTCTAATGATAGGAAGCTATAAGATGTACCAGAATCAAACAAACATACAGCTAGAAAAGTATGCAAATAAACATGACCTGTGATGACGTCAGCTAAGTAATCCGGCTCTGAAACCTGCTCCGGCTCCGGCTCGAGAGCTAGACTATAAACCTTCCCCTGAGGTCCCTTCTGCTGCTGCAGATGCTGCCCAAACCTCTGCTGCTGAGTAGGAAGCAGTCCTCTAGGTCCCTTGGCTGCTGGACAGTTCCGAAGCTGATGGGTGGCAGACCCACAAGCCAAACACTGACCCAACCTCTTCCTGCAGATGGCGAATTCATGCCCTGGTCTTCTGCAGAAAGAACATATAGCTCCTTTTTGCTGCTGCTACTGATGTCGGGGTCCCAGGGCTCTAACTGAAGGGGTCTGATGATGTGGTGTAGGGGGACGGTAAGTCTGCTGGGGTGGCGTCGGTGCTCTCTGCTGGAAAGCCTGACGCTTGGACGGTCCCTCATGATGTACAGAAGCCAGCCTCTTGCTAGACAGAAGACGCTCCTCGATGCTCCGGGCCAACTCTAGGCTCTGGTAGTAGTCAGTCGTACCGTTCGCCACTATAAGAATGCCGATGTCTGGAACTAGACCATGGCAAAATCTACGGATCATCTCCTCTGGATCTGCAACCAAACTAGGAGCGAAACGGCTCAGGCGACTAAACTCTGCCGCATACTCATCAACAGAATGGTTCCCCTGCTGGATGTTCTGGAATCGTAGCCCCATGGCTACTCTAGCAGTGGTCGAGAAGAATTTCTTCTTGAACTGGGTCTTGAATTGGTCCCAAGTGGCTCTCCCTCTCGTAAATAACGGCTCATTCCGAAACCAGACTCCTGCCAAGTCTATCAGCAGAAATCCTGCTGCCTATACTTGGAGGTCACCCGGCATCCTGACTCCTAGTAGCTTCCTCTCTATCGAATCTAGTCAGTCATCTGCTACTACTATGCCCTCAGTCCCTGAGAACTCCTTGGGATTCAAACCTATGAAGTCCTTGATCGTCCCCGCTCTCTGCCGTGGCTCTACAGGTGGTGGGACCACGGGACGTTCCTCGGAATGCTCCATGCTCTGGCGGAGTAGGGCAGTCTACTCCTGATGGGTTGTTAGGAACCCCTGAATCATAGTGAGCAGCTGGTTCCCGTCGAGTGTGATGGAAGCCTGGGTAGGTATGATGATAGAGGGTGGTGGAAGTATCGGGGCCTGCTGGGACTGGGAGGTGGGAGGTGGTGGAGGCATCTGGGTCTGTAGATCTGTGGAGTGGGGGAATACGGTAGGTAGAGATGGGGGTGTATCAGTCAACTGGTCAGCTGACTGGATAGGGAGTGCACCATTCTCAGGTGTAACATACTGGGACGAACGAGTAAGCACCATCTAATAAAAAGAAAAATAAAAAGGACTTATAAGGACTTGTTTAAAGTAAGCAATCATAGGCAAGAAAATCTAATTATAATAGCAAGCATGTGATGTATTTCCTATGTTGCAATCCTAGCATTCCTCTAAGTGTTCTAAGCGTCATTCCTAATGTTGTCTAATTACCTTAAGTTCCTAATTGCAGGCATGCTTGGTACAATAACATAACCAAACAATTTAGTCAGGGACCTGCATGGGCCACCACTAAAAATATGTCATGACCTGCTACCCAAATTGTTGGGCCAGACCGAGTCATGCCCAGCCTACGTTTGATATAAAACGTAGTAAGCTGTTCTAAAGACAACAGGATAAGACAAAATGTGCTAACAGTTCTATAAGTGAATAAAAGTCATAAATGCTCCAAACACAAAAGTCGTCATGTATAGTAAAATGTCCAAGTACAAGTGAACTGAAATGTAAAACTGGATACATGTCCAGTTACAAAAAGATATAGTCTAATACATGTCTACTCTCAAAAGTCTAAGTAAACAAAAGACAACTAGGCGAGGTTCCCCGCAGGAACATCCTCGTAAAGCAGAGCCGGGTCCTCGGAAGTAACTCCATAATATGTGTCGCAGAGTAACTCCTCCTCAGTAAGGACACCTACAACGTTATCCTGTCAGGACGGAAGCAAGTACTGAATCTAGCAAACTAGCATATGAAACATGGAAATGAACATGAGAGAAAATAACTGAAAATATGGCATCACACAATCTATCATGGCAAGGACACATATGTCATAGAGACAGATGTATATGTAATATTTAAAACTATAGCAGGTACGTGATCGGTCAATAGGTGTACAATGTACTAAGGTACATGTAAATAAAATGTACTTCCGTACAAGTGTAAAGGCGATATATGTACATACGTACAAATACAGCTTTGAGAGTAAGGCCTACGGCGTAGTAACATATAAAATAAAACTTTGCTCGGTACTGTAGAGGGGGGGTATGATCACGTACTCTACTATCAGTTTTCCCATAACCCATATTCTAATTATGTGAGAGATACATAAAAACTGTCTAAGCATGGTAGTAATGGAAAGTACAACATGTGATATTTTAACTTGCTACCCCAAGGATCAGCATTTAACATGGTTGGATTAGTAGTTCATTTATGTAACAGTATGTAAAGTTTGTAGAAAGTACTTGCCTCTAGCAAAGCAAAGCAAAACAAGCTGCGATAAAAGTACTATGGATGTCCGGTAACTCGTCACTGTAGAAATAAATACAATAACTTAGTTTTTACACTAAGCTAAAACGCTAAGACACTAATTGGTGAAACACGACTTGTGACTGGGCACCTAGCCAAAATGATGATTTTAGCATAGGAGACCAATGTGGGGTGACACACTACTTTAACTAGCTTTCTAGGGTCTTTACACTAGTGAGGGGTGGGGTTCAACACGGTTAAAACTCAAAATAACACAAAAAGCTACAAGTCGTAATTAATCAATAAATAAATCAAATGACCATTGTGTTCTAACAATTTTTGAGATAGAAAAAAGCTTATTTTTACATAAAATAAAGTACCAAAATGATCTTTGCTAATTGTAGAAATTTATTATAATTTTTCTGGAATTTATTAACCAGTACAAGTATTTTATAAAAATAAGTTTTCCTAAACATACAGAAAATGAGTTTTGGTTCCATATGCCAAACTAGTGGCAAAACTATAATTTTAAATACTATAAAAATTATACTAAATTAGCTAACTTAACATAGTATCTAAATACTATTTTTCTAGAATTTTAACAATACTTTAAGTATTTTTAGAAATCCAAAAACAGCAGTACACACTATTGAAATTAAATAATTAATTATCTGCGTATTTTGTCCATGTATATAATTTAAACCAAAGTTCAAATACAGGACCCAAGGCCATGAATCAAGTCCAATATGACTTGTACAGGTCTTGAATGTGTGAAAACACATTTGGGCCCAAAAACCCATGCTAGGCCTGGACACCAAATGGTTGCAGTAATTTAAATACACTAAAAATACAATTTAGTAAAAAATACAAAATAAATATTATTATTTTAATAAGGTAAATTTATACAAAATGAATATATACATACCTATGCCAAAAGTACATATATATATACATAAGGAAATACTTAATTATAAAGTATATATATATATATATACAATATTATAGTATATATATATATAATAATATATATATATATATACACAAGAAAATATATACATATATACATATGTGTACATAATACATATATATATATACATCCATAATATAATAAAGTACTAAAAATAAAGTATATATATATATATATAAAAACAGCATATATATATATACATAATATAGTATATATAATAATACATATATATATATACAAATACATGTATACATATATATAAATATATATATTAAAACAAAAAGAAAAGAAAAGAAAAAGAAACAGAAAAAGAAAAGAAAAAGAAACAGAAAGGGGGGCTCGAACCCGAGCTACGCAGGGGGGTTTAGTTAGGTCGGGCTGGCCAGCCCGTGGCTTGAGTTAGGGATAGGACTTAGGTTAATTTTATTAGGTTTTGTTTAACATAAACATTAAAAAAATAATAAACATGAGCCTGTGTTCGGACAGTTAGGGACACAGGTATTTACGTGTCTGGGCTAGCATGACACGCACGAGTTCAGTCTCGCGTGTCCAGTTTCACCATCATGTTCGTCAGGACACGGCGAACAATATAGACTCAACACGAGACACGTACGATACGAGAAAACAATGTTACATACATGTCCAACTTCGGGGGGGGGGATTCGAAGGTCGTGGACGGCGGAGGAGGCGTTGGGACGGCGGCGCTCCGGTGGCGCTGGGGTCGTCTCGGCCGGGCGCGTCGAATGGTGGTGGTGGTTGGTGACGACGACGGCTGTGGAGACGGTGCTGGGGGTCCGCCGGAGTTAGGGTTTAGGCGGACTGGAAGTGGAGGAAATGGGGGTCAGGGGTGGTCGTCATGGTGGTTTAGGGTTAGGGCTTGGTCTGGGGGAGAGAGGGGAGTTTAAATAGACTAGTTAGGGCGGTCGGGTTGGTCGAGGGCAGCCGAAAATGATGGGGGCAGGGCACGCTGGCGGTCGTCGATCAGCAAAGTGGGTGAGGAGAGAGAGAGTCTGGTCGTGGGGGGGTGTTGGGTAGGTTAGCAGTTAGGTCCTCCTAGATTAGAAAATTGCACAAAGGCCCCAACAGTGGCTAGATGCAAAATAGAATTTGCATTCCTCATTTAAAAACATTTCACTAATTGTAAACTAATATAAAAACAAATCTAAAAATTACAGAATAATATCAAAACAATTTAGAAAATTACATATTGATATTTTTAGAATTAAAACTCATTTAAAAATTATTTAAAAATTCTAGAAAAATTCTTAAAAATCCTAATAATTATTTTAAGGCTAAAATTAACATTAAAAATTAATTAGCACTAATTAAAATAAAATTTGAAAAACAGGGGCTTACAATAATAGACTGCATTACAGCCTTTGATGATTGATTTTTCCTTTACTTTTTCTAGTATGGCACCCATGAACCGAGCCCATTGCCTGAGTGCCGCTGCAGCTCCGGAGACTAGGAGCGTGCTCCCACCTCCTATTGCTCAGGAGGTAGTGACCCCTCAGGCTGACCCAAGGGTAGTGGCACCTCCCGCCATAGGAGGTGTTAGCAGCCTCACCAGAGAGTTTCTCTCCACCACCTGTTATTCAGGAGAGAGCTGCAGTCTCATCTGAGACCGAGAGTCTTTCCTCGCCTCCTTCTCTACCTCAAGGAGTGGTACCCCATACATATCCTTGGCATGTTTGTTTCCTGACGGAGCTCAGATATCCAGACTTCTCCGGGATGTATTGGAGGCACAGAGAGTTCAGGCTGAGATCCTGAGGGAGCAGGGCCACGGGATCCAACTGCTGTAGGATTTGGTACGTTCATGAGGAGAGCCTAGTTCTAAGAGGACGAGGTGCAGTGTATATCCAGAGCCCCATGAGCACCCAGACTATCAGCCTAGACCAGCCTATCCAGTCCAGGCTCCTTTCCGACAGAGGCCAGTTGAGAGAGTGCCAACTTGTACCTTCTGTAGGAAGGTTGGACATATATGGGACCACTGTAGGAAGAGAAGAGGGGCGTGCCTGTTTTGTGGGTCAGCTGCACACCTGGTGCGAGACTGTCATTCTATACTTATCCCGTCCAAGGCTCCACCTTCGGGAGGGAGTTCCAGCCACCACACCTAGTTGGAGGTGAGTCCTTGACCTATATCTTAGCCAATCTTAGATAATTGATGCACCTCAGATTGCTTGTATATTTTGATACCCTATGACCGTTTTGGTTTAGCATGACTAGTACACCTAGATGAGACTTTCAACAGCCACCATATGCCATGACCTTGTATGCCATTCTTTTAAATTGTATGATTTAGGTAAGTTCCATGATTGTGGGGGACGAGACTCTAGAAGAAGTACGACCGTCTTAATTTCGAGGACGAAATTCTTCTAAGGAGGATAGACTTGTAACACCCACTTTTCTAAAATGAGGGTAATTTTGAACTTTTATAATTTTGATTAATCAATAATAAGATTTAACTCATGTTATAATTTTTGGTGATTTTTAATTAATTTAAAACTATTTAAAATGTTGTATTGTGATTTTAATGGTTAACTAGTTAAAGCCTAGTTTTACTAAGCCTAGAGACTAACCATGACCAAGGGAGCCTAGTCATGTGATTAGGATGACTAATTCAACTTTTTATCCTAGGGGTATTTTGGTCATTTTGACAATTTTATGAAATTGTAATTTATATTAATTAAATATTGTGCTAATCCTTTAGTTAAGCCTTAATCTTAGCCTAATCTAGATTAGCCTTGAGCTTAGAGTCTTGATTAGGGTAACCTAGTAATGACAAGATTATTAATATCTAGATATTTCTAAGAAAGATATTTACTTTTAGGATATTTGTGAAAAAGAAAGCCTTATGACTAGTTGAACCAATAGGAAGGCTTAGAATTGGGTGGACAAGCCCTAGCCACTCATCTACATGTAAAATTAACCCTAATTCATCTAATGACCAGCCATCAAGTGCCCCCTCTCCCTTCCTATAAAGAATTCTTAAGAAAACCCTTGCCTCTTTTTACCTCTACATAGAACCCTAAGTGTTCTTCCCCAAATTAGAGAGCTTCCCTCTCTGATTTGATTTCCTTTCCCTCACATTCCTCTATCCAAACTTCTCCTAGTCCATCCCACACCATCAAGGAAGGATTCTATCCAAGAATTTGGGCAAGGTGCAAAGGGAGGTGTCCTTTTGGATAGATCTTCGTATTGGAGCCGTGTCCTAAAGATTTTCATTGGAATTCCACTCCCAATAGGTAAAATCAACCCTCTAAATTAATTTCCTAGGCATATAAGTTAGTTTTGAATCCATAGGATCAACACCCATGCATGTGTCCCCTTTAGATTCAATTTTGATACCATTTGGAGTCCATTTGAGGATGTTATAGGTGTGTCTTGTATCCTACTTGATAGATCCCAAATTAGGACACCCCATGTGAATGTATTATGATAATAGTTTAAATAGTTATTTAAATTCGGTTTTAGAATAGTTAGAGAGTGGATTGATCTTAGTTAGGATGGTTAGAATGAGTTTCATTTGGATACCTATGTTGGTATCCAAGTATCTTGGCCAACCCAAATTCGTCATAATTTTCATCCACGTTTTTATTAAACCAAAGCAACTTGGAAATATCATAACTTTTAGCTTAGAACTCCGATTTATCTCCCATTTTTTTAAAAGAACTGTATCGAAGTTAGCTTTCCAAATATATATTTTAATAAGCCAAATTCGTTCTGAAACTTTCTATAAAATTATTTGAGTGTCAGTTGTACGAAAGGCGAACGCGTTCCGGTGTTTTCGCGATTCCGGGAGCTTCCGGACACGAAAATATGATCCGTTTGAAGTTTCGAAAAGCTAACACGAAGGGCTACAACATACTTTAATCCTAAAATTTAGTGATGGTCCAATTGGTACAGTATTGATTTTAAGTAGAAGAGTGACTATACGATATATGCATTTTGTGTAACCTATGAGCCTATGTAGTATGGATATTACATGAATATAGAGTATGTAATGCATGATATGTTAGATGAATGAAATGATATATATATGATATATATTATTTACATTAATGTATATATATGGTTGAATGCAAGCATGTAGGAATGCAATTAATATAATGCATATAAGCAATGCATAAATACATGAATGAAAGAATGATATACAATGTATGCATGAAAGTATATAATGAATGCTAGATACGAATACAAGGTATATATGTAATGATAGATATGAATGCATAATGTAAAAATATTGTAATGTAATATATAATGAAAACATGTATGGTAATGTAGAGTATATGATGCAAGCATGAATCAATGGAGGAAATACATGTATATAGGTAATATAGAAAGTAATATATGAATGCAAGCATGTAAGATAATATATTGTATCCATATATGATGTATTCAACTTAAAGATAAGGTAACATATGAAAGGAATGAATGATAATATATAACATGATATGTAGGTAATGCAAGGTATAAATATATGATGTGTGCATGTTTGTATGCCTCTATGTTAATGTATGAAATGATATGAATATACAATGTATGCATATGTATAAAACATGTAGGTAATGCATAAATGTATGAATAAAATGAATGTAAGCAATATGTTAATATAAATACAAGTATCTAATATGCATGAATGTAAGTATAATGTAATGCAAGTATACATGTATGTATCATGTAATGTAATATACATGATATGTATGTATGCATGTATGCAGGAATGAATGTAATATAATGTAGAGTATGCATATATGAATATAATGCATGTAAGTATATAATGTATTCAAGTATGTATGTATGCATTTCTATAAATTGAGTTAACCTATAACCTTTTACACACATGCATTCATACACCCTTTGACACCATGTATCCCATGTCACATTCACCTACCTATCACTAAATCTGAGAATATTGACACATATCCTTTCACACACATACCAAACACACACATACTCACTTACTCTTTTACCTTTCTTTCTCTCTCTATATATATATTTATGTATGTGCCTATATATATATAGCTTTCCTATATATATCTATGTATATGAATATGTGAATGTGAATAATATATATATATATATATATTATATGACTAAGTTTGTGTGTCTTATTAGCTTATGGTTTAGTTTTGTGCTTGGTTTAGCAAGTGACTTAGGCTATGAGTTAGTAGCTATCTTGGATACTTGATTTGCATATACTTAGTTTGTTTAGACCTAGAATTGACTAACCTAGACTAGTTGACCATTGTTGACCCAACCCTAGCTAGTTTGACCACAGTTGATTAGAGTTGACCTAGTTTGACTTTATAGTTGACTTTGACCAAGATTGACTTAGAATTATGTAGATTGTATTATAATTTCAATTACCATATAAATTAAACTCTTTATAACCTGTGTTGCTATAACTAGGACTCTGTGACTCCAGTTGGCCATCTTTTCATATCAGATATTCAGATACCAGGCGAGTACATTCTCTGATCGTTTCATACTTGTCACGAATTATATTCTTGCTCTAGATTACTTTACTTTATGCTGTCACATTATCATCACGGATTGGTACTATATGGATCTCTTCTTGGGATGTTATCCCCCTTAGCGGACGCATCGGATACTTTATGTCATGTGTTTCATGTACATCATGTATTTCTTGCTCTTGCGTTATTCATGTACACTCATGTTCTCTCATGTTCTTTCATGTAGACTCATGTACTTTCATGTGCTCTCATGTACGTTCAGGTTTCCTTATATGTTTCGTGTGTAACCAAAACATCATGTCCGTAACGTAACTTGACTGGATCCTTGTATATTGATTGTGGGTAGGGGTGAATATAAATGGTCATGTGATTACCCATCATGTCCACTTTGTTACTTTTCATGTTTTATCATGTACAACCTAAGCCAATTACATGCCATCTCGTACTCTAAATCACTAGTCACTTGCAGTTCTTACTTAAAATTGATATATTTCCAGTTATCAAATATCTCTCCTGTTTTCATGTACATCTTCTTACAGCGTTTCATGTATCTTACTCTATTGCTTGCTTTATTTTTCCTGCCATGATATGAACTGCATGAGATATACTGTGCTGTCTCTCGTCCTGACTGGACCTGTTGAAAATATTACAGATGATATCGAGGACTTCTGCCCGACCTACTATGGAGCCCATCTAGACGATACATATGAGTTGGACCCACAGGAGGATCAAGCTCTAGCTGAGGACGTCATTCCTACTGCTTAGACTAGATTAGCTAGGATTTATCTTATTTCTTATGTCATTTGTATTGACTTCAGAGTTGTATTATTTTCTGGATGTTGCTGAGCTGTTATCTTAGACACTTAGACTCTTCTGATCATCTGTATTTCATTTTTAGTTCTATATCATATCGTACTTCTTCTTCCTTAGTTGTGATTGAGTTTACATTCTGCTATGACACCCACATTCGGGGAGTATAAACTGCTTAGCATTATATTGTTAGATGTTGTGACCTAGGACAGCGTTTTACCGCCGACACAGCGACGTAGGCTAGACATACCCACTTCTCGTGCCCTTACTCTAGGGTACGGGTCGTGACACAAAACATGCATAACAATTATTTTGGACAAGTCTCATGAAGTTTCGAAGCATATGGAAACATAGAATTTATGAGTTTTTTGTTTTCGACATTACGGTGACAAATCTTGATTTTATAAAAATAGTAAACCTTAGTAAAATACTACAAAAGTATATTCAATAGGACTCTTAATATATCTAGATTCTTACAAAAAATATAGGAAAGGTCTAAGTGGTCCAAAAGTTCATAAAAACTCGCACACGAAAGATTTGGTTCAATCTAGACACCTTTTTGTAGAACGTACACCCTGGACAAACCGTAAAGAACTACGTGAGTGGACATTTGAACATGAAAATAGACACAGAGATATCCATTAGTTTTTATTTCATGAGAAAAGGATTTCGAAAAGTACATAAAATCCTAGATGCAAAATATTGTACCTGTTGGAACGAATTCAAACTTTGAACCCAACTTTGGGTGACTTCTAAAATCCGCAACTTCTCACGAAGATGTTATGGCTCTTCGAGAGTTGCTAGGACATTAGAGGGGTGTCCTAGGGCTTCAAAATAATATATTTAGGAGGAAGAAGTAGGGTGGAAAGATCGAAGATGGCGGCTAGGGTTTCTCTAGGCCGACAACCACACAAGGGAAATGGTGGTTGGGTTTATGGAAGGGGTGTCACGACCCGCACCCTGAGTAAGGGCATGAGTGCGAGACAACGTCCCAGCCTACGCCGTAGAAACGGCGTAGAATGATGTCTAGGTCTACTATCTAACAACAGTTATAATATCAAACTTGTCGAGAATGGTCAACTCTGAATGGAGGATAAGTAATGACAATATACTATACTTAATCACAAATTCTTAGAAGAAAAGATGATACTGAAAGATAAAGACAACAAGATATGAAAATATTCCTGAAAGTCCAACACAGAATAATAGAAGTCCAAAGTCTCAGTGTCAACAATCTCAAATATGAAGATTAAATAATGACAAGACAATAGTATAATCTTGAGACAAAGTCCAGTACTAAACTAATCTAGCTAAGCTACTCTAATGCATCATCGGCTGGAGCTAACCCTTGCTGAACTAGGGTCTCCAAGTCTAAGCCAACTACGTCATGGGGACCATAATAGGTAGGACACTCCTCCTCGCCATAATCTGTAAAATTTTGTCAACATATCCAGTCAGGAAGGAACGAGCACAAATCTCCAATAACAGTTCTAGTTAGACAATATTAAAAAAATAACAGTAAATAGAGAGAATATACATGCTAAAGTTGTACATACATGAATCATGGTAAGGCGTATCAAGATTGTAAATGAATAAAAGAGCAGGAGGACAGTGTATATCTTGTACAGGAATCAGAAAAACTACCATCTATGTGAGTTTAGCACTAGTTCCAACAAGTGATAGGCTTAGGAACTTGATACAATATTTGGCCTGGTTAATCATACGTGAGTGTAGGATTAACACTATTTAATGTTCAATACTTGATAGAAAGCGGGTTTTGATCATATATCTACGCTAACACCCCCATCCCTGACTAGTATAGTGGATCCAACCATGACACTGTAGGACCGTTGAGCACCTCTAGAGGGGAGAATAGAGTGAGTGTGAGTGCAGCGGAAAATAATCACCAATTTTAAATATTAAACTATGGCAGTAAATAAGAGACAGTAAATAAAGCAAGAGATAGAGAGATCAAATACAGTGACACAGTGATGTATACTGGTATCCCTCTGAGAGGACTAATACAGTCTCGAGTACTCTTGCTCGATGTTAATCCACGAAGGCACAAGCTAATTAAGAGCTTGCAGTCTCTTACAACACCGTGCTTGGTGACAAGTGCACGACCAACTTCACAACACCGTGCTTAATGACGAGCGCACGACCAGCTCCACAACAAAGATAATTGCTGTACTTTGAATAACCTCTTTACAACTCTAGAACACCAAAAGACTCTAGATCGAAGTAGATATTACTGGCTTTTGGCTAAGAGGAGTATAGGTGTGATACGAAAACTTTTGATCGGGTGAAAACACTTATTGAATAGAAATGAGAAGATGAAGAATGAATGAGTGATTTGAAATGAAAAACTCTCTCCTATTTATAGGTATTTTCTGAGACCAAACTCGGGCAGAGTTCTGGCAGAGTTCTGATGCAAATATTTCACATATGTAAGTTGCATGCAGATTTAGAGACAACAGATATTTAAATTCAAACAGACCGAACTCGGACAGAGTTCGGACAGAACTCGGGCCGAGTTCTGTCTAGGAGAATTTTGAAATATTTGTCAAATTCTGTTGTAAAAAGATTTTGAACTTTTGGTAAAATGGAATGGGAATAGGTAGGCTTATTAGAAATGTGGACTGAGATTAACCTAAGCCAGTATTACCTAGCCAATCTTACAATTTAAATCCTAGACTTAATAAAAATAAAATACATAATAAATTGTAAAATAACTCGGACTAGATCCCAATGAAAGTAATATTCAGATAGATGATTTATGTGCTTGATGATGCAGTAGTACGACGCTTGTTGATATTGATTTCATATGTCCTAAAATGATTAGCAGCAGTTCGTATATTTTGTATATTGACTTAATTCATGTTGATTATTAAAATCGGGTATCACCATGGAATGGGCCAACAATCTCTCCCATTTTGATAATTGACAAACTTGAGTCTATACTAAAATATATCAAAAAATAGAACAATTAAAATATACCTGAAAAAAAAATTGTTTTGGATTTTACCCTTTCTCAGATTTTTGATTTTTGGTTGGTATGTACTCTTTATATGTACTCTTTCTCCCCCTTTGTCAATATAAAAATAGCTTTCGCTCCCCCGTAATGTGTGAAGCCAACAATTTTTAACAAATAGACAAAGTAAAGCTAAAGAGATAACCAAATAACACAAAGTGCATAAAAAGAAAACTAGTACTGAAATAAACTGATAATATCATGCAAAAACTGAAGGAAAGATACAATCATAAAATGCTAATAAGCTGTCTAACTAAAAAGTTTAGACAAAAGAAAATAAAAAACTACATCATAGCATAGATCATCAGCTAACATCCTATCCACCAACTCAAATCCGCATCACATAGTGGGTTCGTCACCGCCAGAAGCATCCGGAGGAAAGTAAGCAGCAGTAGGATCGAAGTAAGAGAAAGTTGCCTCATCTCCGAACTTGGGTCCTGGGAAGCCTGGGTGAGGAAGGATAGTTACTGGATGTGATGGGTCCTGTGAGAGACTCCAGTGGAGATCAGCAATACTATTCCGTAACACCTGAGCCTGGGTGATGTAGTGGAACTCTGAGTCGAGGTAGCTCTGATGATGTTGTGCAGAAAGAGCAACAAAGTCATCAAACCGCTGATAAAATCTTGGGTCAAAACCCGGAGCAGGGGTTGGAACAGGAGCTGGAGCAGGAGCATCAGGAGGAGGAGCCTCAACGTCAGCATCTGGAGCAGGCTGAGCTCCAGGAGGCAGAGGTGGAGTAGGGTATCGACGAGATCTGCTGAGCTCTACGGCTGTGGAGGAGTAGGCACAGGTTTGAAGATCAACTTCAAACCTTCAAAAGATGGAGGCCAAGTGCATAGGATAGACCAGGTTACGTCCTGCATTTCTGCAGTTCAGTATCCAGGCCATCATGGTCTTGGGGATAGAAAAAAAATGCCAAAATGGATATGATACATGGCGGACAGCTCTAAGAAAGTGATCTTATCAGATGATCCTTTCTCTCGAAAGAGAACTGAGAAAATAAATCGATGGAGTTCATAGAAGTTTTGGTTAAGATCTTTTGAAAAGACTTTTCTAGGAACAGGTCTTGGATGGCAAAGCAGTTCTTTGAAGGAGTCGAGAGTGACACCTTCTGGGAATTGGATATGATGGATATCCACAAGAGCTTCACCCACATCAGGAACATAGAAATATCCGCTAATGTCAGTGGCGCTGAACTCCAATTCTTGCCCAGCAACGCAAGAATAAAAGTTTTCGTTTGGTTTTACTTGCAAGTTGTAGTAAAACATACAGACAGCATTGTCGTAGATGTTCTCGGCTACTTCGAAGAAGTCACGATAGCCGAGATGGTCAAATGTGGGAGCATATTCAGAAAAAATAGTAAAGTTTACGCAAGCTCCAGCACATATTCTACGATCAGAGAATGAATCGAACCATAAGTCAAAAAATTCCTTATCAGGAAATAAACCGGAATCAAAATCATCTGAACCTAATGGTCTAGCTGGACTGAAAAGACTAGTGGGGACATAGTCGGACGAGGAAGATCCTGCTTGTGAGAGATCAACCTGTCTTCTCTGACGCTTGGGAGCCATATATGAGAAAAAAAGGAAATTTAAGTACCTTTGAAAGAAGGAAGAAGATGAAGTAGAGTAGCCCACTAGAACTCCTTGAAAGCTTGAAGGAAAAGAGTAGGAAGAAGTTTTGGGAGTAGTAGAAGGTTTTCACGAATTAGTTGTATGAAAAAGAAGAAGAGATGAGGGGTTTATAAAGGGCTAGGGCCGGCTGTTCGGTTCTGGAAGCTGAACAGCACTGACCGAACTCGGCCCGAATTCGGTCCGAACTCGGTCAGAGTTCGATTCGAGTTCGGCTACTTGTATTTTCGAGGTCATAAATACAGTTTTGGTGCTTTAAATTATAACTTTATGACTGTTGACTTCTACATTTCATAACGTTTATTACTTTGGGTTAGCTATAGGGATACTGTCCCAGCTAACGGAGGTTCACCGGGGAACACTTAAGTACCGCTTCGCTTCGACCGTAGTCGTGGTGACAGACAGACCCTTTGTAGGCTTGTACAAAAAATAATTTTCGTTAAATAAATTATGAAGTTTTGAGTCATAAAATTAAACTTAATTACCATACTATACTATGAATCTGAAAATTCAAGTATACCGAGCTCTCGCTTCATTTTGTTAAAATGGTCTTCCGTTAGTGGTTTTGTGAAAATGTCTGCTAGTTGATGATCTGTGTCAATAAACTCTAAGCAGATATCCCCGTGTTGTTGATGATCACGTAAAATGTGATGACGTATCTCAATGTGTTTTGTGCGTGAGTAACATACAGGGTTCTTAGTCAGATTAATGGTGCTAGTGTTATAACGATAAATGGGAATCTTAGTATAATACAGATTGTAGTCTTCTAGGGTTTGCTTCATCCATAAAATTTGAGCACAACAACGTTCTGCGGCCATATATTCAGCCTCAGTAGTTGATAATGCTACGGAATTTTATTTCTTGCTAAACCAAGAGACAAAGGCCTTTTTTAGGAAATGATACGTACTGCTGGTACTTTTACGGTCTACTTTGCATCCTGTAAAATCCGCATCCGAGTAACCTGTCAGGTCAAAGGATTTGGTTTTAGGATACCACAAGCCGACTGTAGAAGTTCCTTTTAGGTATCGAAAGATATGCTTAACGGCACTTAGGTGTGATTCCTTAGGATTTGCCTGGTATCAGGGCGACTAGGAGTTAAATATAATAAGCTACCAATCATACCTCGATACTTATGCTTGTCGACAGGTTTGCCACTTTCATCAGAATCAAGCTTTGTGGATGTAGCCATTGGAGTTCCAATTGGCTTTACATTATCGAAGTCATACTTTTTCAGTATGTCCTTCGTATACTTGGCTTGATTGATGAATGTTCCCTTTGAGTGTTGTTTGATCTGAAGTCCTAAGAAGAAGTGTAACTCTCCTATCATACTCATCTCAAATTCACTCTGCATACACTTAGCAAACTCTTGACAAAGTTTTTCATTAGTAGAACCAAATATAATGTCATCAACATAATTTTCACAAGCAGAATGTCATCATTTTAAGATTTGATAAACAAAGTTGTATCAACTCTTCCTTTTGAAAAACCATTATTAAGTAAGAAGGCACTTAGGCATTCATACCAAGCACGAGGTGCATGTTTGAGTCCATAGAGTGCTTTCTTAAGCTTGAAGACGTGATCAGGTTTTTGAAAATCTTCAAAACCAGGGGGTTGTTTCATAAAAACTTTCTCTTTTAAAAATTTGTTCAAAAATGTATTTTTCACGTCCATTTGAGATAATTTAAAATCATTAAAACATGCAAATGCACAAAACATGCGGATGGCTTCTAGTCTAGCAACAGGAGCATATGTCTCATCATAATCAATACATTCTTCTTGATTATAATCTTGTGCCACTAGACGTGCTTTGTTGCGTAGAACTTGTCCATCTTCACTAAGTTTATTTCAGAACACCCATTTGGTACCAATTATCGATTGAACAATAGGTTTAGGAACGAGTTCCCAAACTTGGTTTCTCTCAAATTGATTTAGTTCCTCTTGTATGGCATCAATCCAAAACTCATCAGGAAAGGCATCTTCTATATTCTTAGGTTCTATTTGAGAAATAAAAGCTATATTTACTGCTATTTCAGAATCCCTAAGGGAGGAGCGTGTACTTACACCTTTTGATACATCACCTATGATGAGTGTCTCTAGATGATCTGGTAAGAACTTTAATGAATCAAATTTTTGAGTCAGATCTTCCACAGGACTTTTCTCAGTTTTTGCTTGTACATCTTCATCATCACTGTCGCTAAATCTGTGACTATTGAGCTCATCAAAAGTAACGTTAATTGATTCTTCAACAATCATAGACCTTTTATTGAAAATTCTATATCCCTTACTCTTAGCAGCATATCCGAAAAATATTCCTTCATCTGCTTTAGAGTCAAACTTTCCCAAGTTATCCTTGGTGTTTAGGATAAAACAGCGATATCCAAAACTTTGAAATAAGAAATGTTTGGAATCCTTCCAAACCAAAGTTCATATGGTGTTTTATTCGAGATAGGTCGAATTAACACCCTATTTAAAACATGACAGACTGTGCTAACAGCTTCTGCCCAAAAATACTTAGGAAGATTGTGCTGATTCAGCATTACTCTAGCCATTTCGCTTAGAGTTCTAGGACAAGAAAATTCGTGGTAGTACCCACTACCATCACAAAACTTTTTGAAATCAGAATTTATGAATTCGCCACCATGATCACTTCGGATACGAGTAATCATGAAGCCTTTTTCATTTTGTACCTTTTTGTAAAATATCTGAAATTCAAAAATAGCATCACTTTTGTTTGATAAAAAGTAAACCCAAGTAAAGCGAGAGAAATAATCAACAATAACAAAAGCGCAGTGCTTACCGCCAAGACTAGCGACTCTACTAAGACCAAATAAATCTATATGTATCAACTGCAAAGGTCTAGAAGTACTTGCAGCGTTGATGGATTTAAATGTAGACCTATGTGCTTTGTTCTTTTCACAGTCAGCACATACCATCTCTTTCTTGAATGGAATCTCTGGGAGTCCTTTTACCAACTTCTTAGTGCTTAGTCGTGAGATAGTGTCCATATTTGAATGTCCTATTCTCATGTGCCATAGCCAGCTTTCATCTAAATTAGCTACTAGGCATCTTCCTGCATTATTAGTACTCTCCAAAGAAAACATAAATATTGTCTTCTCTAATCCCTTTATATACGGGATCACCAGATGAGATATCATATATGGTACATTTGTCTTTTATAAAATTGATACCATAACCATTATCAGCCAAATAACTTATGCTTAGTAGATTATGTTTCAAGTCTGTGACTAGACAAACATCCTTTATTAATGGATAAGGAGAAATACCGACAGTACCATTACTAATAATATCACCTCTCAAATTATTTCTGAAGGAGACGTATCCTTCTTTCTTCATCGATAGCGTAGCGAACAAAGATGCATCACCAGCCATGTGTCGTGAACATCTGCTATTGAGAATCTACTTGCTTTTAGCATGAGAGGGTTGAGGGTCCACCTACAAAACAAGTAGATGAATCCTTTGGTACCCATTTACTGAAGTATAAAACCCCTAAATTTTCTACTATTTTTTTATTATTAAATTTGGTACTGATTTAAATTTTTGTATTGTACGTCGTATAGTCATATTATACGTCGCGCACGAAATTTTATTTTTCGAATTTGCTCGACGAGTGCATTATGTGCAAGCGTACATATTTTTGAAAAATACTTTTCTTCTATGGTTTCAAAAATATTATACATAATAATTATTTAGCTATCGTACCAAAATTTTCAAGTTCATTATTTTATTTATTTTATTTTCACAAAGGCTTTCGTTTATACAGTTATTAATAATAAATAATATTTTTAGTGCGTACATATATTGCATAAATATTTTATTAGTGTAATTTTTGAAATTATTAATATTAATATTTTATTATTCAAAAAGATATTTAAAAATATTAATTATTTTTGAAATTATTATTATTGGTATTTTGTAAAATATATTTGGAAGTTATTGAGGCCATTTAAATCTTGATTTAAATTTATGGATTTATTTAAATAGTTAAATATTTGAAGTTTGATTTATCCCAATTTATTTTAAGCCAAAAGCAATTAATTAGATTTAAATTGATTTGAATTAGATTTGGATTTAGATTTGATTGATTTTGAATTTGTAGCAAATTATCTATTTTGGGGAATTTAAATCCTAATCCATATCTAATTGGAAATTTTACATCCTATAAATAGGCAGGTACTCCTCCAATATTTTTATCCACAAATTCCACAACCCATAATTATCGTGCATCGTGTCCGTGTCAACCTAGTTACTCCAATATATTATCTTTGTACAAATACATTTCTCCACCCCGGGTCCGACAGATCCGAACCCCCGTCCCCGTCGTGTCGGACACACCCGACATAATCTCTGATTTTAAACCTAACCCTAACTCCAGCCCTAAACCTAGCATAACTTTCCACCACCCAGCCCTACTCATCGCCAACCACCAGGAAACACCACCACTGTCGCCCAAAATTCGACGACTTCCTGGCCAAACTCCCAACACAGCCACCCGTTCACCCGAGCGCAGCCCCAAAATCTGCCACCGGACAAACTGCCACCCCACGGAACCACCACAGCATCGTCAAACCGCCAACTCCACCGGAAACCCGTCACCGGCAACACCCCATCACCACCACTTCGTCGTGGCCAACTCGACAGACCCGACCACCCACGACACCACCACCATCGCCCACAAACACCACAACTACGGCCATAGCTGACCCACACCGCCGCCACGGCATAACAATCACCACCACCAGCAAGAATTGGAATAGGAAAAACCCTTACCTGCCTCGACCCGCTCCGCCGACCTAACTCGCAGCTGACGGGTCTGCCGTGCCGACGAACACCTCTGACCGGCGACCCTCGCCGAGCCGCCCGCACCTCTCTCGGGACCGCCCCCTCCACCGAGAACACCCCGAGCCGTCCGCCTAGCCTCGATCGCCCAGCCGCCTGGACTCCAGCTGCTCCTCCGCCTTCCTCCGCCCCGATCTTGCCACACCCTCCTCCGTCAGACGAAACCCCGACCGACCGCCTCCGCGGAGCGCACCACCGTGCACCCCACCGCTTGGAAACCGCTGCGCGTGCGCTGCTCTTCCCGCGCGCCGTCAGTCGCCTCGCCCAGCGTGCCTCGCCGCCGTGGCCGAAACCGTCCACCAAAACCCTCCCCTTCCGGCCACCCTTTCCGGCGTCCCCGACCACTCCGGCGAGACCCACCGTACGTCCGTTCAACCCCAAACCCTCCGCCGCCAGTGAGAACCACCGCCCTTGCCGCCTTAACCGCCGATCGCCACCCGTTCACCCCCTCTCGTTCGCCTCTCTCTCTCTCTCCCTCTTAGCTTCTCTCTCTAAGTTCCTTCTCTCTCTTGTTTTGTATTGACAGTGTTGATTTTGGTTCTCCTCTTTCGAGGAGAACCACAGCTGTTAATATATATATATTTTTTTGTTTGATATTATTTAGGTTATCATTATTATTATTATTATTATTATTATTATTATTATTATTATTATTATTATTATTATTATTATTATTATTATTATTATCATTATTATTATTAGTTTTTGATTGTTGATGTTGTTATTTTTATGTTGTTTTGGTTTTTGTTATTAATTGTTTTTTCAGTATCTGTTATTTCTATTATTATTATTATTATCATTATTATTATTATTATTTTATTATATAATTATAATGGTATTTTGTTATGAAATATCATTATTATTTTTATTAGTTTCACTAATACCAAAAATTGTTATTTTGTTCTAGGTATGTTAAAATATTTTTAGATATAATGTCCTATTATTTTGTGGTAATCAAAATAGGTTCCTACCTATAAATAAATTTTCTAGTACTATAAAGTATTTTAAATACAGTTTTTCTTTTTATACTAATTCTAGTTTTGCTAGTCAAAGATATTTTGATAAATTAAGGAATTGCCTTAAATAAGTTACTAGATTTTCAAAAGATATTTTTCTAACTAATATTAACTAATAATATATCATTTTCAAATATTATAAATAGTTTTCTAAATCTTATTATTTTTCTTTTGAATCTCCTCCTGCCCATAACCAATCCCGTTATTCCTATTCCTCCGCCAATTTCGAGACTACCTTATGTCGACCCTAACTAAATTGACCGTTCTGGACCCGATGCACTGGTCTGTACCACCAACAGAGGTCCCCTTGTGTAGTTGTCGCACCGAAGTCGCAGTTCGTGCCACCTTGATCATCGCAGCACACCAGGCATCCTACCAGGAAAGACACCTTGCCATTTGCTGTTTATTTATTTTAGCTCATATTTCATACATTATTTATTTTCTTTATGCAAAATAAACTGTGATACATGGCATAACTGTTAGAACTTACTGTTCATTTATTTTTCCTGCTATGTATTATTTTTCTCACATTAAACATAGATTTAAGGGACCACCTTGTGTGTTGCATTCGTTAGCCTTGACACGTTGTAACACGAGGTTGTGTGTCGTATGTAGAATATGGAAGTACGTGATTGGCTGGCCACCAGTACGTACAAGCCGTACGATAGGAATAACCGCTAATAGAAGTTGCATGCTAGTTTGACTTAGCGGTTATAGTGGTTTGTGTTGTGGATACAATACAGTAGGCATTGGACGGGGAGGACAATTCCTTAGCGTATGGGCTTCGATGCACTTCCCTTGTGACCTGGACTCTCCGCTAGAGATACGGGGTTGATGACCCATGATTACTGACGGCCACTGACGATTCTGCGGAACGTCATGCTCTTACTGATGGAGCCTCTAGTGCCCAAGGGGGACTACGCCGATCCTATTCAGCCAGGGCCCATGCGTAGGAAGGATTGTTCTTAACAACATATCACTTAGAATGGATAGGCACCTTTATCCGTTAGGTACGAGTACTTTTGGTTTGGGTACTTGTATCTGACCGTGGTTTGGAACAATAACTTATCGCGGATTAGTTCGTCACATCTTGTCCTTGTTTGGTTGTAGGTGTGACTTACTACTTCGATGAGAAGGTATTGAACCTTGTTGGGGTCCGGATACCATATTGGATTCATAGCATGGGAAGATACGTTACCGTGAATTAGTTTACCATCTTCTGTCCTTGTTTGGTTGGGGGGATGGTACGCTCGTTCAGTAGGTGCGTATTGGACCATGTTATAATTTAATTGACTTATTTATTTGAGCAATATTTATTCAGTTTATATGGCATGATATTATGTGTCTTGTTACGTCCCTCTGAGGACCTGGTTATCTCCCCAGGTGTGTGCTATTATCTTTCGTAGGTGCTTTAGCTCTAGCCGTGTTCATTGTTATTTCTCGAGGATGATTGCACTTGGATCGTCTTCGCTTCGCTCGCCAATCTTATTTCATTTTTCATGTATTTTTCCTTATTTTATTGGTAGTGGATTTATCTCCGCCCAACATATTGTATCAAGACAAATTCATTATCTTTATATGATGTCTTTTATTTATTTATTTTGCGTGGGTGAGATTAGTTATGGTTCTACTGCATTTTACAGCTTATGTATACGAGGCTTCCATATATTAGAGTATACTTCGTATGAATACAGCTGGAATGTCTACGTTCCTAGTCCTACGTATTTTGGGACTGGGACGTTACATGTTTTTGTGGTGGCCCATGCAGGTCAGGATAAATTGTTTGGTTACTTTACCGTGCCAAGCAAGCCTGCGTATAGGATTAGAAGTCTAGGATCTCATCCACATACTTGAACTCTTTTCTTGATTTTATCTACCGTTTGACTTATCAATTGTGTCTTGATTGCTTCCTTACATCCCTAATCTTATCTTCCCTTCGTGCTTGCTAGAGATTGACCCTACTAGTTAGATGTCACAAACACCTTAGCTTAATTCTTTAAGTTGGGTAGAATACCCCACACACCCTTGACCATTAAGGGAATACTATTATCTATACCATAGAAGACTAGAGGAAGTTAACCCATTTGGTCAACCAAGCCTTGGTCAATAAAACCGTAGAATGATGGTATAGGAATAAACAAGACCTAGATCCTTATGACTCTTAGACTATTCATATTTGTTTTTATTCATCTATTATCGTGCCTATATTTTTACTATCTAAACTAATGATGCTAATGTAGCCTAGTTTTTGCAAGCTTAGCCTTTTACCAAGCTTGTTCGTGACATATATGTTAATGGAGGTACCCCACTAACATATTGTCTATCAGAACCGGTGCATAATGGTCTGATCAACCGAGTGCACTTTGGTTCGCATTTATTTATCGTTCTACGTTGATGGGGACATAGCTAAACTTGTCCTCTAGAGTCCCATCCGCGACTACCTTGGCAACTTCTTTTTGAAATTTTTTTTCGGTCGTCCTTGAATCATGTATTCACATTCGATAACGCCTTCTTCGAACTCTAAATATGTTTCGCCTTCACCAATTTTTCGAAGGACGGAGACGTTATACTAGAACTTTCTCTAGCCTTCCTATCGGCTGCGACCATTCTTACTCGATGTTGCTATATCTTCACCCTAAACCACACGTCCTTTTCTTGGCCCTATATTCGCTATCATGAACCTTCCAAGTCAGTTGATTTAGGCATGAACCTAATCAATCTCTTATTCGTTCCTTAATTCGCGACCCACGTGACCATACCGTATTATCTTTCAATGAATTAGATCGCGATTTCTTATGACGTGATTTTGTGAAAACATTGTTATCGTTGGATCCCCATTGATACCCCCTTGTGTCCTCTCACCCCCCTACGAATTCTTAATTTCGAGGACAAAATTCTTTTAAGTTGGGTAGGATATAAAACCCCTAAGTTTTCTACTATTTTTTTATTATTAAATTTTGTACTGATTTAAATTTTTGTATTGTACGTCGTATAGTCGTATTATACGTCGCGTACAAAATTTTATTTTTCGAATTTGCTCGACAAGTGCGATTATATGCAAGCGTACATATTTTTGAAAAATACTTTTCTTCTATGGTTTCAAAAATATTATACATAATAATTATTTAGCTATCGTACCAAAATTTTCAAGTTCATTATTTTATTTATTTCATTTTCACAAAGGCTTTCGTTTATACAGTTATTAATAATAAATAATATTTTTAGTGCGTACATATATTGCATAAATATTTTATTAGTGTAATTTTCAAAATTATTAATATTAATATTTTATTATTCAAAAAGATATTTAAAAATATTTATTATTTTCGAAATTATTATTATTGGTATTTTGAAAAATATATTTGGAAGTTATTGAGGCCATTTAAATCTTGATTTAAATTTATGGATTTATTTAAATAGTTAAATATTTGAAGTTTGATTTATCCCAATTTATTTTAAGCCAAAAGCAATTAATTAGATTTAAATTGATTTGAATTGGATTTGGATTTAGATTTGATTGATTTTGAATTTGTAGCAAATTATCTATTTTGGGGAATTTAAATCCTAATCCATATCTAATTGGGAATTCCCACATCCTATAAATAGGCAGGTACTCCTCCAATATTTTCATCCACAAATTCATTTTTCCATAAATTCCACAACCCATAATTATCGTGCATCGTGTCCGTGTCAACCTAGTTACTCCAAATATTATCTTTGTACAAATACATTTCTCCATCCCGGGTCCGACAGATCCGAACCCCCGTCCCCGTCGTGTCGGACACACCCGATATAATCTCTGATTTTAAACCTAACCCTAACTCAAGCCCTAAACCTAGCATAACTTTCCACCACCCAGCCCTACTCATCGCCAACCACCAGGAAACACCACCACTATCGCCCAAAATCCGGCGACTTCCCGGCCAAACTCCCAATACAGCCACCCGTTCACCCGAGCGCAGCTCCAAAATCCGCCACCGGACAAACTGCCACCCCACGGAACCACCACAGCATCGTCAAACCGCCAACTCCACCGGAAACCCGTCCCCGGCAATACCCCATCACCACCAATTCGCCGTGGCCAACTCGACAGACCCGACCACCCACGACACCACCACCATCGCCCACAAACACCACAACCACGGCCATAGCCGACCCACACCGCCGCCACGGCATAACAATCACCACCACCAGCGAGAATTGGAATTGGAAAAACCCTTACCTGCCTCGACCCGCTCCGCCGACCTGACTCGCAGCCGACGGGTCTGCCGCGCCGACGAACCCCTCTGACCGGCGGACCCTCGCCGAGCCGCCAGCACCTCTCTCGGGACCGCCCCCTCCACCGAGAACACCCCGAGCCGTCCGCCTAGCCTCGATCGCCCGGCCGCCTGGACTCCAGCTGCTCCTCCGCCTTCCTCCGCCCCGTTCTTGCCACACCCTCCTCCGTCCGGCGAAACCCCGACCGACCGCCTCCGCGGAGCGCACCACCGCGCGCTCCATCGCCTGGAAACCGCCGCGCATGCGCTTCTCTTCCCGCGCGCCGCCGGCCGCCTCGCCCAGCGTGCCATGCCGCCGTGGCCGAAACCGCCCACCGAAACCCTCCACTTCCGGCCACCCTCTCCGGCGTCCCCGACCACCCCGGCGAGACCCATCGCGCGTCCGTTCAACCCTAAACCCTCTGCCGCCAGTGAGAACCACCGCCCTTGTCGCCTTAACCGCCGATCGCCGCCCGCTCACCCCCTCTCGTTCGCCTCTCTCTCTCTCCCTCTTAGCTTCTCTCTCTAAGCTCCTTCTCTCTCTTGTTTTGTATTGACAGTATTGATTTTGGTTCTCCTCTTTCGAGGAGAACCACAGCTGTTAATTTTTTTTTGTATTTTTGTTTGATATTATTCAGGTTATTATTATTATTATTATTATTATTATTATTATTATTAGTTTTTGATTGTTGATGTTGTTATTTTTATGTTGTTTTGGTTTTTGTTATTAATTGTTTTTTTCAGTATCTGTTATTTCTATTATTATTATCATTATTATTATTATTATAATAATTTTATTATATAATTATAATGGTATTTTGTTATGAAATATCATTATTATTTTTATTATTTTCACTAATACCAAAAATTGTTATTTTGTTCTAGGTATGTTAAAATATTTTTAGATATAATGTCCTATTATTTTGTGGTAATCAAAATAGGTTCCTACCTATAAATAAATTTTCTAGTACTATAAAGTATTTTAAATACAGTTTTTCTTTTTATACAAATTCTAGTTTTGCTAGTCAAAGATATTTTGATAAATTAAGGAATTGCCTTAAATAAGTTACTAGATTTTCAAAAGATATTTTTCTAACTAATATTAAATAATAATATATCATTTTCAAATATTATAAATAGTTTTCTAAATCTTATTATTTTTCTTTTGAATCTCCTCCTGCCCATAACCAATTCCCGTTATTCCTATTCCTCTGCCAATTTCGAGACTACCTTATGTCGACCCTAACTAAATTGACCGTTCTGGACCTGATGCACCGGTCTGTACCACTAACAGAGATCCCCTTGTGTAGTTGTCGCACCGAAGTCGCAGTTCGTACCACTTTGATCATCGCAACACACCAGGCATCCTACCAGGCAAGATACCTTGCCATTTGCTATTTATTTATTTTAGCTCATATTTCACTCATTATTTATTTTCTTTATACAAAATAAACTATGATACATGGCATAACTGTTAGAACTTACTGTTCATTTATTTTTCCTGCTATGTATTATTTTTCTCACATTAAACCTAGATTTAAGGGACCACCTTGTGTGTTGCATTCATTGGCCTTCACACGTTGTAACACGAGGTTGTGTGTCGCATGTAGAACACGGAAGTACATGATTGGCTGGCCACCAGTACGTACAAGTCGTGCGATAGGAATAACCGCTAATAGAAGTTGCATGCTAGTTTGACTTAGCGGTTATAGTGGTTTGTGTTGTGGATACAACACAGTAGGCATTGGGCGGGAAGGACAATTCCTTAGCGTATGGGCTTCGATGCACTTCCCTTGTGACCCGGACTCTCCGCTAGAGATATGGGGTTGATGACCCATGATTACTGACGACTACTGACGATTCTGCGGAACGTTATGCTCTTATTGATGGGGCCTCTGGTACCCAAGGGGGACTACGCCGATCCTATTCAGCTAGGGCCCTTGCGTAGGAAGGATTGTTCTTAACAACATTTCACTTAGAATGGATAGGCACCTTTATCCGTTAGGTACGAGTACTTTTGGTTTGGGTACTTGTATCTGACCGTGGCTTGGAACAATAACTTATCGCGGATTAGTTCGTCACATCTTGTTCTTGTTTGATTGTTGGTGTGACTTACTACTTCGATGAGAAGGTATTGAACCTTGTTGGGGTCCGGATACCATATTGGATTCATAGCATAGGAAGATACGTTACCGTGAATTAGTTTACCATCTCTTGTCCTTGTTTGGTTGGGGGGATGGTACGCTCGTTCAGTAGGTACGTATTGGACCATGTTATAATTCAATTGACTTATTTATTTGAGCAATATTTATTCAGTTTATATGGCATGATATTATGTGTCTTGTTACGTCCCTCTGAGGACCTGGTTATCTCCCAGGTGTGTGCTATTGTCTTTCGCTGGTGCTTTAGCTCTAGCCTTGTTCATTGTTATTTTTCGAGGATGATTGCACTTGGATCGTCTTCGCTTCGCTCGCCAATCTCATTTCGTTTTCCATGTATTTTTCCTTATTTTGTTGGTAGTAGATTTGTCTCCACCCAACATATTGTATCAAGAAAAATTCATTATCTTTATATGATGTCTTTTATTTATTTATTTTGCGTGGATGAGATTAGTTATGATTCTGCTGCATTTTACAGCTTATGTATTTATACAAGGCTTCCATATATTGGAGTATACTTCGTATGAATACAGTTGGCATATCTACGTTCCTAGTCCTACGTATTTTGGGACTGGGGCATTACATGAGGGTCCATATTGATTAGTCTTAGGTCTCCAAAATAAAGTGTGATTGTCAACAAGTTTCCTTGCTAAGCAATACTGTGATATGTGTCCATGTGTACCGCAATATGTACAAGTTAGTTTATAACCAGTGGTGGTTGAAACTGTATTGATATGCTTGTTTGGTTTCTTGGAAAACCTATAAGTGAAAGCATGGTGATAGTCGTATTTCTTCCGTGCTTTCTGATTTTTAGTCCTCTTAGGTGTATGCTTAGCATTAGAACTAAACTTAGGCTATGTCACAGGTATTGCCTGTTTGCCTAACTTGATTTCTAACTTTTTAGAAATCGCAATAGACTTTTCATATTTAGCAGTCATATCAGAGAGTCTTTATTCTGTGACTAAGTGCTTCTTCTTCTTTGTGTCATATAACTTTTGTATTTTGACATAGTCTCTTTCTTTCTTATCAACCTTGAGGATAGCCTCATGATAGTCTACCTTGAGTTTGGCTATCTCTTCCGTGTTACCGGTAGTAGACGTCTCTTTAATATCTTCAATAAGATTGGACAGTCTAGCTATCTCGGTTGTGTATGCCTTAATCTCTTTTCGTGATTGCTTATACTTGTCAAGCACAGTTCTGTGATCTTCAAGTAATTCACTAAAGGCATTTTCTAATTCATCGAAAGTAAAATCATCATACAAAGGGTTTGAAGATACCTTATCAAAAGCCATAAGACAGACATTGGCATTTTTGCAGGGTCTGTCCTCTTTCTCTGTATCACTAGCATCACTTTCATGCCAGATGCTTGTGTTAGCATACTTTCGACTAGGTTGTTGCTTTTCTGCTTGATCTTGATCTATCATATGGACTACTTTTCTTCGAAGTTGGACAGTCTTTTATCATGTGCCCTGACTTCTTGCATCCAAAGCATATAGTTTTATCTTCATTGCTTTCTTGTATATCTCTCTTCCTTCTATTTGATTTCTCAAACTTTAGGAATTTTTTGAAGTTCTTCACTAGTAGGGCTTATTCATTACCACTTGATGATTCTTCATCGGTGTCATTGCATGTAGATTTTCTGGCTTGAGCTTTGAAAGCAATAGATTTTTCTTTTGGAGTTACTTCTTCAAACTCTTGCAGATCAAGCTCATCGGTCATGAGCTTGCCCATCAGTATTTCCAGAGACATTGTGGTGAGATCGTTTCCTTCAATGATTGCTGTTGCCTTCGGGTTCCAATTCTTGGTTAGAGCCCGTAGTACTTTTTTGATCTTCTCATGATTACGGTAATCCTTACCAAGAGATTGCAAATGATTAGTAATATCAAGAAAACGTATGAACATCTGTGTAATTGACTCACCGGGTTTTATCTTAAAAGATTCATATTCCTGTGTTAGTCTACTGATTTTGGATTCCTTTACTTGGGAAGTACCTTCATGAGTTACCTCAAGAAGTTTCCAAATCTTGTGAGACATTTTACAGGTTGAAACTCTGTTGAACTCCATTTTGTCAATTGCACAGAACAGTATATTGATGGCACGAGAATCTAGACTAGCCTTAGCTTTTTCAGCCTCTGTATATTTGTCATGAGGCTTGTCTACAAGCTGGCCGTCAACCACTATAGGTGTCGATTTCTTATAACTGTCAATAACTATAGACTAAAGATTAAAGTCAAGAGACTATAAGAAGAAAGTCATCCGTGTTTTCCAGTAGGTATAGTTTGTACCATCAAATAGTGGGGGTCTATTTGTGGATTGCCCTTCACCGTTGAATATTGATTTCACGGCTGCCATATATACTCTCTGAGATATGTTATATTATAATATAACCTGCTCTGATACCAATTGTAGGACCGTTGAGCACCTCTAGAGGGGGGTGAATAGAGTGAGTGCGAGTGCAGCGGAAAATAATCACCAATTTTAAATATTAAACTATGGCAGTAAATAAGAGACAGTAAATAAAGCAAGAGATAGAGAGATCAAACTCAGTGACACAGTGATGTATACTGGTATCCCTCTGAGAGGACTAATCCAGTCTCGAGTACTCTTGCTCGATGTTAATCCACTAAGGCACAAGCTAATTGAGAGCTTGCAGTCTCTTACAACACCGTGCTTGGTGACAAGTACACGACCAACTTTACAACACCGTGCTTGGTGACGAGCGTACGACCGCCTCCACAACAAAGATAATTGATGTACTATGAACAACCTTTTTACAACTCTTGAACACCAAAAGACTCTAAATCGAAGTAGATATTACTGTTGGCTAAGAGGAGTATAGGTGTGATATAAAAACTTTTGATCGGGTGAAAACACTTATTGAATAGAAAAGAGAAGATGAAGAATGAATGAGTGATTTGAAATGAAAAAATATCTCCTATTTATAGGTGTTTTCTGAGACCGAACTTGGGAAGAGTTCTTGCAGAATTCTGATGCAAAGATTTCGCATATGTACGTTGCATGCGGATTTGGAGGCAACGGATATTTAAAATCAAGTAGACCGAACTCGGGCCGAACTCGGTTTGAGTTCTGTCTAGGAGAATTTCGAAATATTTGTCAAATTCTGTTGCAAAATGATTTTTGAACTTTTGGTAAAATGGAATGGGAATAGGTAGGCTCTTTAGAAATGTGGACAGAGATTGACCTAAGCCAGTATTACCTAGTCGATCTTACAATTTAAATCCTAGACTCAATAAAGATAAAATACATAATAAATTGTAAAATGACTCGGACTGGATCCCAATGAAAGTAATCTTCAGATAGATGATTTATGTGCTTGATGATGCAGTAGTACGACGCTTGTTGATATTGATTTCACATGTCCTGAAATGATTAGCAGCAGTTCGTATATTTTATGTATTGACTTAAGTTCATGTCGATTATTAAAATCGAGTGTGACCATGGAATGGGCCAACAGACACGTCATGACACGTATTCTCTGAGAAGGTCGTGAGCCTTCACAAGAATCGTGTCTACACAATGTACGAGAAATAAGAAGTCTTGCACAAGGTATACCATGGAGTACAAGGAATAACATCTCATGATGGGATCCAAACAAATACCAATCTGTGTGAACAATGTGTCAAGAGAACCAGGATATCTATACTAAATACAAGAAACATGGATGATATCATAAAACAAAAATACAATCAGAGAATGTACTCGCCTGAGATCCGATAGAAATATGTCAACCATATAATCTGGCTCAGAGTGAAAGTCACAGACCTAAAGATGAGATATACATGAGTTAATTATGGTTTAACAGTGTAAAACATGATCTCTAGTGCAGGCTATGCAAATCTTGGTCAAACTCAGTCAAACTAAGTTAATCTAAGTCAAACAAGGTCACACAAGTCAAACTAGGTCATGCTAAATCAAACTAGGTCAAGGTAAGTCAAACAAAGTTAAAATAGTTCAATTTAGGTCAAGAATTAACTACAGTTGACTTTTGGTCAACTGGTCAACTCTTGTCAACTTCTAGTCCAATCTAGGTCCAACTGGGTCAATGGTTGACCTACAGTTGACTTTGGTCAACTGGTCAACTCTAGTCCAATCTAGGCCAAAAGTTGACTTGTGGTTGACTTTTGGTTAAAAAGTCAATCTTGGGCCAAACGGGGTCAAAACTAGACTAAGTATCATATTCCTAACATTTACCTACCAAGATACCATATATCTTGGTCAAGTTGGTATCCTAACACTAGTACCTTGGTCAAATTCCAATACCTTAACATAGGTAAACCCATTACCTTAATATCTAATCCCATACATAGGTATCTAGCTTAGTCTCTTGATATACCCTTACCTTACCATGGTATCCCATACCTATACCTTATACTAAGGTAAACCCATTTACCTTAGATATGTAGTAATACCCTTTACCTTAATATTATTACCTTAGCTAGTAGATATGCCACTAACTAGGCTAATTAGATCCTATAAACCCTTGGACTAACATCTAACTACTATCTTAGTCTTTTATCAAAACCCTTGTCATTACCATACCCTCTATTAGGTAATTGCCCATTACCTTACCTATTTCCTATTACCTTGCCAAGGTAACCCCAATACCTTTCCAACCCACTTGTGATACCCCAAAGATACTAGGGGTCTGTTTGGATGTCCGTTTTCATCGGTTGTTTTGAGTTTAAACTCAAAAACAGCACCAAAACATGTTTGGCTCTCTTCCGCTAGTTTTCTTTTCCTAAAATTTTTTTCTAAAAAACCAATATTTAAACATTGGTTTGAGAAAACAAAAAAAATGTTGTTTTCCAAAAAACATTTACAGCAACAGACTCGTTGGGGGAACCCCCCACTCTTCCCAACGTCCCACTTTCTTCTCTCTCCTCCTCATTTCCAATTTTCTCTGCAGAGAAGAGAAAAGCCTTCTCCATTCTCCCCTTCCTCCACTTCTCTGCCTCCTTCTCCCTAACTCCCTCACCCTCACCCGCTCCTCCGCTCTCCCTCGCCTTCCTCTTCTGCCTCTTCAGCTCCCTCGCCTCCCTCCGCTCCCTCGATCGCACCTCCGATAGTTGGGGTTCCAGTCGAGATCGCCCGCTTGTGCCGGAGCTGGTGACATATGGCGGACCCAGAGGTGGCTAGGGCATGGGAAAGCAGCGGCGTTGGCCATCAAGAGCGGCGGTCGAGAGAATCGAGCGGTTGGGAGCTCACCTAGGGGAGGGTTTGGTCTGGAAGCTCGGTGGCTGCTTCGTTGGCTGCGATAGGGCTGTGGGAAGCTCGGCAACCGTTCCGGGATGGCGCTCGACGGTCGTCCAAGACGGAGGAAACTGCGGCAGCTTCGACAGAGGGGAGGCGCTCGGTGGTCGTGGGGTGGAATATGATAGTCGATGGTGGCCTCGACGATGACGACAACCCTTCGGAGTCCGACCCTTCAAAGTTCGAAAACAAAGTCGACGGCCTCGACGCAGTCAACTGGATTGGTGGTGGTGGTAGTGCTTGGTGGGGTTGTGATACAGGACACAGATGGAAACTCAATTGTGACACAGGACACAGAAACTCAGCCTAAAAAAATATTTTCTGTACAAATTTTACCAAACAAAATTTTAACTTTTTTTTTCAGAAAACCATTTTCAGCTAAAAGTAACCAAACGCAAATTCAGAATCTGTATGTTCCGAAAACAACTTTATAACATCTTTTCTGAAAACAATTTTCAGAAAGAAATTTCAGAAAACATATCCAAACGGACCCTAGCTATCTAGTATCCTATCTAAGATGCTATCTACTATCACAAATCCGTAGATACAACCCACTCTAGTATCCTATCTAACTATTTACACATTACCTACTAACCATATCTACCATCTCCAAGATACTAACATATAATATATCTAACTTTTACCATTTAATACACTCACTAACATATCTAACCTTTACCCTCTAATACACTCACTAACACATCTAACCTCTACCCTCTAATACACTCACTAACACATCTAATATTTACCTCTAATACACTCACACAACACTCACTAGACAAACACACACAAGGGTATGGGGCTGCCTAGTGCAGCCCCATGGCTGCTATTGCTGCTGAAATGGGGGGCACAATGCTGCTACTCACTGCTGCATCTGCTGCTATTGGAGCTGCTGCTATTAGAGCTGCTGCTAGTGCTCTCCACACTGCAGCAAGTGCTCCTGCTGCTGGACCAAGCAGCATGTGCTGCTGCTGCTGTTGGCTGCTGCCAAGGGCAGCAGTTCCCCCTCCCCCTTTTCTTCTCCACTCCTCTAACACTCCACTCACACATGCACACATATAAACCCCTCTCCTCTCACAATCTATCTTACTATCTCACTATATATCAAGTGCACACACATACACACACACTCTCTCATTCTAACACATATCATTCTCTCTCCCTCTAACTCTCCCTCTTCTAAAACACACTAAATACAAAATCCACCCCTCACTCTCACAACACCACACTAACTAACCAATATGATGGCCATGAAACCCCATCTCTCTAACACACATCAAAAAACTACCACACACATCAAATATGTAACCACAACTCAAAACAGTCCACTATTATCTATATACACTGATTATCATATAGATACATATAAATATGATATGTAGGCCTAAAACACTATCCCAAACTTGTAGGTAACCTAATGAAAACCTTGAAAAACATTTCTAACATGACTAAACTACCCTCTAACTAATCTAAATCTAAAATTAGGCCTCAATATGTCCATTTTGGTATTTTCTCAAACACATGGTGTGCCCCCTTTGGAATCTCTCCATGGGGGACACTAATATCAATGCAAATACCAAAAGGGGACTCTAATGAGCCTCTAAAACATTCTAAAGGGTGAATCTAACATGTGGGGTAGTTCCTACGGGTCAATTCCACAAATAATGTATGAAATGGCAAGAATGAGAAAAATATACCTATTGGGAGTGGATTCCTAATGAAAACTCCAAAGAACACGAATCCGACATGGACTCTTCTTCCAAATGGACAACCTTCCTTGCCCTTGGCTCCACCTTTCTTGTAGCTCCTTCTTCTTGCAATAATAAGAGAGTTTGGTAGAGAAAAGAGAGGATTTGAGAGATGAATCAATAGAATTTTCTCTCAAGATTAGGAAGAACCCTAAAATGGAGTTGGAGGCTACTTGTGAAAATGAAAGAGATGAAGAACCATCCCTTATAAGGACGGCCACTACATGCCCTAATGGGTCCAATTGAAATGTCTAGAAAGCCCTCAACTTGTCTCTTTTGGTTAACTTAAGTCAATGCAAGAAGTTGGGGTCAAAAGGGTCAAGTCTCTAACCTCTAAATGACTAAACTTGTTATGTGGGATTAGCCTAATCACACTAGACTAATTAGTGGGATTTGTGGGCTGTGTCTAACTAATCTTTGGATCCCGACTAGCGTTTAAGCTACCGGGTCACTAACACAAGTCGAAACTAGACGAAAATCAAACTCGACTAAACTAAACCCCAAAATACAATATTAATAAATAAAAATCACCAAAAATATTAGAAAATAAAAAATAAAAAAATTACCCTCATTTTTTAAAACAGGCAGTTACAAGGGGTGGCTAGCCTATTAGGTAGGTATTTATAAGGTTTACATGTTACGGTGGTCAGGGTTTGGGTATAGAAGGTTTTACGAAAGGTTTGGTGAGTGCTTGACAACTAATCACCAAATTATGCATTGGTGAATATATGGATTAATATTGTGTTTCCATATTTGAAATAGTGAGTTGGCTCAAAACCCTTTATGGCTGTATAAAAAAACTCTAAAAATCAATGTAAATTCATTCTAATTAATTACGACAACCTATTGTAGGCTTAACTAAGTCTAATTGGACTAGTTCTAGGCCTATAGGATTTATGGTATCAAAATCAATTCTGAAAGGCTAATTAATGGATATTATGTGCCATTTGAAAATAAATATCACATATGAATTCAATTGAGTGGCACACCATTGACATGTGTGTCGTAGGCTTAAAATTGGTCAAAACTATATATTGGACTGAATGGTTTGGATCGGGACTGGGTCTCAAACGAGACTCGGAATCACATAGGATTTTACGGTAGGGACTAAGTTGACTATTTTGACCCTAAAGTTGTACAAGAAATATGTAGTATAGGAAAACATATTTGGATGGGACATTATATATCAAAATGAAGGTGGACGCGTCTAGATAATAAATATGGAACAAGATTTGAAAAATTGATAATTATTGTGCTTCAAAAATCAAAGCTACAGTAAAATACCTCTAAAGTCAATATTAATTATAAAATATAATTTAATATTTAATTTATATATTATATAAATAAAAATAATATCTAAAAATTAGGGGGCTTACAGACACATTTGGACTAAACAATTGTATCTTCGAAGATTTGATAAAAGAATTTTTGGGAGTCATAGGTGGCATTGAACAAGATGTGCAAGCACATAATGGAAACAAGGGATAAACTTGACACTTATGTAAGGGTGAGGGAGTAGGGACAAGATTCTCATTGGTTTACTCATGTATTCCTTCGTATATTGGCATTAATATATATATATATATATATATATATATATATATATATATATATATATATATATATATATATATATATATATATATATATAACCCATGTGGTTTCTCATTTGGAACCACCCTATGTTACATGGATTTGATTTGGATTGAATTATTGAGATTAAAAGGTGTATACCCCACCACCTTTTAATCTCACCCATTCAATCTCAATCCAACCCATGTAACATAGGGTGGTTCCATAGTATGAAACCACCCAGGTTGCTCTCTCTCTCTCTCTCTCTCTCTCTCTCTATATATATATATATATATATATATATATATATATATATATATGTATATGACCTCTAGCCTAGTGGTTAAGAGAGATGCATGCGGCCCGAGTGGTGAGGAGTTCGGGAGCGATTCCAGAAATAATTTACACTGTTCCAATATATATATATATATATATATATATATATATATATATATATATATATATATATATATATATATATATATATATATAGTGCCTATTGTCTATCTAATGAGCACAAGGTCTAAATGAGCAAATAAATATTAGTCATTGGATGCACTAACATACATATTTAAATCAAACATTAATATTAGCCTTAGACTGCACTAACATTCCTATTAAAATCAAACATTAATATTTAAAAAATAGTTAATCGTCTCTTAACTTTATTCTTCAGAAATGTCAGCAGCAAAGCTTATGCCTTCCTCGCTGCCGCTAACATCCTTCTCGAGTTCTCGTTGGCACCGTTGGCCTCGTCCACTCCTTGACCTCCTACTTCGCCAGGTTATTCAACCGTGACCCCGATTCCCTCCATATTTCCCCTTATCATTGTCGTCATTTTGCTTTCATCCTCTACATTCGCTGTGTTTGGTACCCGATGCACCTCGGTGCTTAACTACTTAACCTCCGACTTTATCACCTCTCGGTGCTCAACTACTTACCAAAAGCAATATTCATGTTTTATTGCAATTAGTAACAGAATCCTTTTCTTGGCATATTTTGGTGATCCAGTCATGTTTGGTGAAGAAAAAGATAGAGACAAGGGGTTTTCAAGTGGCTAGTTTATTAAATTATTGGGAAGAAGATAACAAGTTGGATCTTTTATCATCGCCTCAAACTTCTCTTGTCTCCAATTTTTAATCCCATTTGCATCCTTCAAGAAGCACGCGACTTGACAATACATAGAGTTGTGTAGCAATAAGATAGTAAGCTCTTGATTGAAGAAGAAATGTTTGTTGATGTTGTGTGTTGATCAAATTCTGAACTTGGTTGGTTTCCGTTCACAAAACAACAATGGTTTAGAGGCAAATGCTAAAACTGTAAAAAAAATTTATTGATAGAAACCATTTCTGTCGATAAGAGAGAACAAACTTTTTGATACGAGATAGAAATTAGAAAGCTCTCTTCCTTTTTTATGAAATCTTACTAACAGAACTGACAGCTTATGGGGATGTAAATGTCTAGGAGTTCCTAATTGTATCTCTAAAAACATAACAAATCAAATCTCATATCTCTATATACACTTCAACTAATTGTACAGCCCTCCCGGCCAGTGTTAATGAAGGCACGTAAACAACAAAGGAGTGTAAATGGGAGGGAATCGGGATCGCAGTTAAGCAGCATGGTGAAGTAGGAGGTTCAGGAGAGGACGAGGCTAATGACACGCACGAGGGCCTCGAGTAGGAAGATGAATGCGTAACTTTGCTGCTGCTTCCTGTTAGTCCCAAAACGGACTAGATAGAAGAACGATCAGAGAAAAAGACCTCATGCAAACAAGTTTGCTCTCTGTTCTTAGTAACGATAAAAAATATAGACTTCTATACAAACAAGTTTGCTCTTTGTTCTGAGTAACGATCAGAAGCAAAGACTTCTTTGCAAACAAGTTTGCTCTCTGTTCTGAGTATTAGGGACTTCGGAGACTTCAGTGCAAACAAGGTTTCTCTCCAGAAGAACCTGCAGCCCACTAAGAAGAAGAAAAAAAAAGATAACATTTCAACAGCCCTATTGGGGTGATGAAAATTACAGTTGCTCAAAGCAAGATTTCCCTTTATACGATCTGCTTCTAAGAACCAGTAAGTTCTCGAAGAACCTCTGGAACGCTCGCTAGTCTACTTTTTTTTGACTCGAGTAGGCTCCCTGGCCTCGACGGGATCCCTTTGGTTTCTTATTTTGGTGCATCTTACAAAGAAGGCCAGGGGGCTCCATATATAGAGTGGAGTGAGACTTCACTTTTTCTTCTATCCGATGTGGGACTAAAATACCAATACTCAAAAATAGAGTTTGATATTTTAGATCATCCCACAATCGGCATAGTCATGTGCCAATCCACGCCTACCCCCCACACATGTCCGTGCATGCATGAAACATCCTTGAGCCCGTGTCCGAGTCCAAATCTGAACGACAAAAAGAAGCATGCTTCCTTGTTGGAGTTAATCCTTTTTCTTTCTAGAAAAACACTCCCACAAGGCACCTGTTAGCCCATTGGTCATAGTCATACCTGATTTTGATAATCAATATAGACTTTGGTCGATACACAAATAATATATTACAGGAACAAGAATAGAATGTCTACTTCCAACAAGCTACTACTCGTCGTCTTCATCGTACAAAAACTACAGATGCATATCAAGATTTGTTTTTTATATTTTATTATGTATTTTTTCCTTTTATTTATTCTAGGAAAAATGAAGGTCGATCAGATTCGCAACTGGCTTTCTAAACTCCACATTTAAAAGCCTACCTATATACCTAATCCTATATCAACTCCTATACCCAATCCTATATCAAACCTATATCCAATAACCATACAAAAAGCTAATACATTATTTGAGCAAATCTTCACATAAGAACCCTAACCGAGTTTGGCCCGAACTCTGTCTGGGTTCTGCTAGTATATTTCCAGAACAGTTTAGTCTTCCTGAATATCTGTAACCACTTTTCATATTACGATATTTATGGACCCGAACTCATGCCAAGTTTTGCCCTAAAAAATGCTATAAATAGACGAGAACTTCTCATTCCAAATCATTCATTCCTCTCTTCTCTCTCTATTTAAAAGCATTCCAGCGCTATTCATTTTCATATATAGCCTTTAACGACTCCTAGCCAAGCCAAGTGTCATTCCATTTTAATCTAGAGTTTGGTTGTTCAAGTTATAAAGAAGGCTCTTCGAAAACGTTCCAGCTTTCAAGTTTGCCATATTTGAAGTTGTGAGTCCTTCGTATAAAAAACTCGTGGTTGTAAGGAGCTGCAAGCGCTCGGTTAAAGATTGTGCCAAAGTGAATTAACATCGAGCAATAGTACTCGAGACTGGACTAGTCCTCTCAGAGGGATACTAGTATACATTGTTGTGTCATGAGTTTGTTTTTCTGATGTACTTTACTCTTTGCATTTAAATTTTATAGTTTGCTCATTACTATACACTTGTGATACTGCTTAGAATTTTTTAATTGGTGATTATATTTCTGTTGCACACACACACACTCTATTTATCCCTCTCTAGAGGTGTTCAATATTCCTACAATTGGTGTCAGTGCAGGTTATATGCAAATATAACAATCTAGAGAGTATATATATGGCACTCATGGAATCAATATTCACATATGAAAGGAAATCAACAAATAGACCCCCACTATTTGATGGAATAAACAATACATATTAAAAAACATGAATGAGTTTCTTTTTAAAATCACTTGACTTCGATATTTGGTCGATAGTTATAAACGGTTACAAAAAGCCACCCAAAATAGTGATTGATGGTAATCTTGTGGACAAGCCACATAATAGATACACGGATTTAGAGAAGACATAATCCAATCTTGATGCAAGAGCAATCAATGTACTATTATGTGCTATTGGTAAGACTGGGTTCAATAGAGCATCTACATGTAACACTTCACACGAGATCTGGAAACTTCTTGAGGTAACTCATGAAGGAACTTCACAAGTGAAGGAATCCAAGATCAACAGATTAACACAAATATATGAGACATTCAAGATGAAGCCAAATGATTTAGTTACATAAATGTTCACATGTTTCCTTGATATAAGTAATCATCTATCTTCTACTGGTAAAGATTACAGTAACTATGAAAAGATCAGGTAGGTGCTCAAGGGCTGACCAAGAATTGGAACCTGAAGGCAACAACAATCATTAAAGGAAACGAAGACGTTGATGGATAAACTCATGAATCATGAGCTTGGCCTACAAGAGTTTGAAAAGGCTATCCCAAAAAAAAAATATTGCCTTCAAAGTACAAGCTAAAAGATTTTTCAGTGAAGATACTGATGATAAATATTCAGATGGTGATGAACAAGTCATACTGGTCAAAAACTTCACGATGTTCTTGACGTTTGAGAAATCAAACCGAAAGAAAAAAGACGTCCAAGAAAGCAATGATGAAGAAACGATATGTTATGGACGCAAAAAGATCGGGCATAAAAGAAGGACTGTCCAATAGCCAAGAAGAGCAGTCGATATGAACAATCAAGTCGAAAGTCAACAACTGGTCATAAGTATGCAAATATAAACATATGGCATGAAAGTGAGGCCAATGAATCAAAAGAGGAAGAAAGACACAACAGTTCTGCAAATATCTGCTTAATGGCATTTGATCAGGTAACAGACAATCCTTTATACCATGACTTTAATTTTGATGAACTCTCTGATGCTTTTAGCGATTTACTTGATGAACACAAAGGTGTGTTAGACAAGTACAAGCAATCTCGAAAAAAGATAAAAGCATACATAGCCGAAGTGGCTAGATTGTCTAATTTATTACAAGAAATAAAAGAGACATCTACCTCAGGCAACACAGTAGAATTGGCTAATATTAAACTGAGTCTTCATGAAGCCCAATGCACGATTGATCAGAGAGAAAAGGACTATGCAAAAGTGCTACTTCTTTATGATTCTGAGAAGAGATTAAGAATAGACTTTCGTTGAGCTATTGACTCATGCCTGGTAGTAAGTTTTGGAACTTTTACTGGTATGGGAGCCATTGCCCACAAAAGACTCTATCTCGGATAAAGCGAAGAAGCAAGCGGAAAACAGACTATGGCTTTCTTATTACTGAACAAAAGCAAAGAGACATGACTGAGAAACATGTAGCAGCTTGTTCAATCTCTAAAAAGTTAGAGATAAAATTAGGCAAATAGGTTATTCATGTAACACAGCCTAAGATCTGTCCTTGTTACGACCTGCACCCACTGTGAGGGTACGAGTACGTAACAGCACCCAGCCTACGCCACAGTATCGACGGTAGAACGTTGTTCTAGGTCATGAACTATAACTAACACAATATGAAATACTCTCCAACTGAGGCCAAATCACAGAAGGTACAACTCAATCATAATCAGCACGATGGAATAGATAAGGAGAACAGTCTAGACTATCTAAACTATGCATGGGTATCATCCTCAACAGCTGCCTGAACCTCCCCAGGGGTCAAGGTCGCGAGTGTCATCTAGGCAAGCTCCATAGAAAGGGGTGCAGGGTTCCTCATCATCATCTGTAAAATTTTCAACAGGTCCAGTCCGGACGGGAGCGAGCATAATACATCTCACATAGATCATAACAGGTTAGAAAATATAAACATGCAAGAGACTACGATACATAAAACTGAAAGAATATACATGATGTAAAAGAGAGAACTGTAATGGAAATATCTACTATAAGTAGAGAACTATCAGTGACTAGTGATTTAGAGTACAAAGACGACATGTGAACGGCTGGATTTGCAAATGAATATACTAAAGAGGAGCACATGGTTATATTACTTTGGAATTATTCACATGACTATTTATACTCCTCCATACCCCAATCAACACACAAGGATCCAGACAAGTTATATTATGTACATGATTTTTACATGAAAGCCCATAGATGGGTGTACAAGAAGTATACATGAGGGCTCAGAACTGAGTGCACATGAATTACAAAAGAAGGCCCATTAAGGGTACACATGAAGTATTAGTTATACATGAGATACATAAGAAATACGATCGAACATGAGAGCACATGAAAGTATACGAGCATGCATGAACGAGCATGAAGCACATGAGAAACATGAATAACATGAGAGTGAGGAATACATGATGTACATGAAACACATGACATGAAGTATCCGATGCTCCCGAGGGGGATAACATCTCATATAGGGATCCATATAGTACCAAACCATGATAATATCGTCACATCATCAAATAAGGTAATCTAGAGCAGGAATATAATCCTAAGCAAGTTATGAAATAATCAGAGAATGTACTCGCCTGGTATCTGAATAGCTATGAGAATATAATGTCCGAGATGAGGTATCTGACTCCTATTTAAAGCAAAATAAGACAAGACATATACAGGGGATGATAGATGAAATGTACAATGCATCTGCATGCTGTCTAGGTCAAACTAGACTAAAATCAATACTTGGTTAACTCTAGTCAACCACACTAGTCAAACTAGGTCAAGTCCTAGCCCAATCAAGTCTAACAAGTCTCACTAGGCCTAACCAATCTAGTCTAGAAATTAAATACAAGCACAAGCCAAACCAAGCTAAGCTAATAACACATAAAATATATATGGAGAGATAAGGGTTGAATGAACATGTAGGAAAAGGGCCAAGTGCAACATGCATTCAATGTGAACTAGTGTCATAGTGATAGTGTCAACATAGTGTCATAGCAATGTGTAGAGACATAGTGCAAGGGGTACATGAGGTAAGTATAGGATTTATGTTAACATAGAACATTGCATCACCTTACATACAACTTGCATTTTACCTTCATTCATTCATGCATTCATACTATACATCTATACATTCATTCATACATGCCTACATTACCTATATACCAAAATCTTTTATTATAATTAGGCTAATATAATTTATACCTTACATACATGCCTATATACATTACATGGAGTACATTACATAGCTTATATTACTTTACATTGATACATGCCTACATATATTCATACATGTATGCATACATTAATATATGCATACATGCCTTCATATATGCATACATACATATCATACTCATCAACATACATCATTCATACATATCAATACATGTATTCAAAAAGAAGAAAGGAAGAATGCAAGTAGAAAGGAAACAGAGGACATAAAACACAGATGTATGATGTATATAACACATCATATTTCACATCATGCATTATTTTTCACTCAGTTGCATTACATAGGGATACTTGCATATCACTATATCTTGCATTACCTTATATATTACATGCATTGCATTATATACCTCATGATCATAGATCGTTTGACACTCAATTTATACTCAGTTAAAACATATTTCAGGTTTACTTTAATGTATAATACATTCTCAGTTAAAAGAACTCAGGTTTATACCAAATCAATCTCAGGAATTAGGAAAACAGTGGACTGAACTCTCAGATTTTAGATTTTGTGCGTGTGTGTGAGAGAGGTATCAACATAGGTTTTAAGCCATTCTCAGTTTACAGTGTAAGGGGGTGTGTGTGTACATACATTAGAATTTAGTGCAAGCTATGACAGTTCCCAAGAATTCAGAAATTGAGTGTGTGTGCATGTATATGATATCAGTGGCTTATAGGTTCTCAGTTTTTATTGTGTATAGATGTGTACATGTGACAGTTTCAAATCAGTGTGTATGGCAAAACAGTGTGAAATGTGTCAATGTCTCAGTTTTAATGTTCTTGTATACATATAGGTGTATATATATCTCAATGTGTGTGTGTAACCTAGGTATAGGGTGTCAAGTGTCCTCAGTTTTTGTGTATGTGTGTCTACAGATTTCTGGGTGTTCAATCACAAGTTAACAGGTTTATAGACTATACCAAACAGTCTACCCATTCAATGAAATTCAAAAACCCAAGCTCGATGCTAACATGAACTCTAATATGTATGCTAAGCTTAGGCATGAATGTATGATCTAACATTTTAACTTAATCATTCAAACTCATTTTAATACACAATTAAATCTCTGAATCAGTTTACATGGTTTAGGAATATTGAGTGTTATAAGTGACCTAATCATGCCAGAATCTAAACCACATAACCCACATTGTCAAACATGAATCCAGGCAAGAATTAACATCTCATATGTATGTATATCATATATAACACATCTAAGTTATCTTAAAATCTGGATATCAATTCAAACTTAAGTTCAACAAAAAACCCAAAATCAAAAAGAACCCAATCAGGTTTCAGTATCAAAGAATGAACCCAACATTCAAAACCAAAATTCAAACAAAAACCCAAAATTGAAGTGTGTCAAGAGTGTACAGTCATAGGGGTATACTCCATGTGTCCAGAGGAGTCAATCGTGTCCAGTAAACAGGACACAAAGTATCCAAATCAATAAAATCACGTAGACACAACTCTGTGCACAGAACTGCCTCGTGCACGTGTGCACACGTGTCTAGCACACGACACAGACCATATGGAGACACGTAGCTGTGCACACATGTTCGCCTAGGGTAGGTCTATGTGTCCACGGGCCTGTAACGTATCCACGTGGTGTCGTGTTGTGTGTGCGAGTGCATATCAGAGAGGCGAATTCACGTGTGTGCACACAGTGCGTGTCCAGTACGGGCTAGATATCTCCCCGTGTCGTGCATCATATGCTCCCAAATTTTGGGAGCACAGTGTCAGTGATTTCCCCAACATCTCTCCAAAATCCTACGTGTCCTTGTGTCCTGAGTGAGGAGAACGAAGGGTCGGGCAGCAGGACACTACCCGAGCCTGTGTAGTGACAAGTTCGTGTCTAGTGCTGACACGACACGACATAAAATAGGACTCAGTCTTCATGAAATATAATGTACACATATAGATCTACAATCCCATGTAATTAGTTTTACAAAAATCAAAAATAATATCCTAAGTGGTATTCTATTAAACACTTACAAATACACTATGACACGTGTCCGATACGGACACCAAACGGACACGATTTCTACCAAAATTCTAGGGACAGCTGGGGGACACCTAGATCTAGCCTAATATGCAAAGAAATTAGAATATTAGTATAATTTGAGGAGTTTTACCTATAGGTGCAAATAGCAAAAAAAAGCTTCAAATGGGGGGTATTCTCCTTGATAACCAAATGCTCCAAATTGATCCCAAACTGAAAAAGCTCTCAACCAACAGTCCGTAAACATAATTTAGAATCCAATACAAAAGACTAGGATGAAAAAAGAGGATAAGTGAATAAAATAGAAATTTTGAAGAAGGGAACAAACCTTGGTTTTTGCCAAATAGAGAATGATACAAAAGAGGCAAGAACAATAGGAAGAGAGATTTTATAGGGTTGGGAATCCCTAGGTAGCTGGTCATAAAGGATAAAATTAGGGTTAGGGTTTCAAGTCATGGGCCATGGGCCAAGTTTCGTAAGTAATGGAATTAAACCATAAGTCACAGGTCATGAACCTAATCTTTAATCCTCCTATTTGAAATTTTATTTCTAAATGACTAACTTAGGTTGACTTAAGTTAGGCTAGGGTCTCACCATGCTAATCAAGTCACCATAACCATGGTCAACATCTAGGTTAGTCTCTCAAGTCATAACTAGTAAAAGTGAAAATAAATAACCATCAATCCGATAAATAAATCAATAATTTTAATAAGTCGAAATGACCAAATTACCCCTAGGTGAAAAATGATAAACAAATCTCCCAATCACATGGTTAGGCTCTAGGTCAGACAGTCTCTAGGGTTTCACTAGATGCACATCAAAATCGTAAGTCATGATTTTTAAATAGTTTTAAAATAATTAAAAATTACCAAAAATCATATTATTATTTAAATATCATAATTAAATAATTAAAATCACAAAATTTCAAAATTACCCTCAATTAGGAAACTGGGTGTTACAAGTCTACCCACCTTAGAAAAATTTCATCCTCCAAATTTAAGATGGTAGTACTCCTTCTAGGTCAACACCCCCACAATCATAGTCTCAAATCACACAGTTCGACAATCATATGCGTCTGTCCAAAATCATGATACTCAGAATCTTTGTCATGCTAGTGAGCAAGGCTACGATAATCACAGAGTCCTTGACTAAGTTACATATCTCTAGAATCATGGTATTTAAAATTTTCGTATTGTCGCATGCTTGGCAGCAAAAAACCTTAAATTTCCACACCCGAGAAATACGTTCTAAATCCGACTATATGTCCTCACTATGCCAGCTAACACGACTATCGAAGATTCTACATCCCATAACTTAGGTGACATAGCCCATATGATTTATCTCAGAAGAAAATCAAACATAACACAAGGACAACAGTACAAATTGATCAATCAACAAGGAACAGAGGGAATCGAATTTTCAAGGCAGTTATAAGAGGCAATTGCAAAAATGGAATCAAAAAGAACGGAACCTGCAGCAAGATCTCCAATGGCCTGTGCATCCTCGACTGTCCTGGCGAAAGCTCACCCCTACTGGCCTCCTCTGGCCTGCTGCTGATGTTGCATATACCTATGTTGTTGAGTTGGTAAGGGTAATCCCTTCTGCTGGCCCACCGGAGCCCTAGCTCCTGCTCCCTAAACTGTCTGTCCAAATGACTCAGGACACTCTCTCATCCGATGATCGGATCCTCCGTAAAGTAAACATCTGCCCAGCCTCTTCCAACATTCGCCCTAATCGTGCCCTAGTTTCTTACAGAAGGGGCAAATGATAACAAGATACTGTCCCGGGGCCTGCTGCTGCCTCTGTTGCTGCTGCACCTACCACTACAAGAAATTGCATTTTTAGCAACATGTTTTAGCGACATAGGGTCTTTTATGTCTCCAAAAGCTACTTTTTACATGTTTTGGCGACATGATTTATAATATGTCGCAGAAAACATATAAATTTCACTGGAGGGAAATGAAATAACAACCCCGCCAAAAATTATTGACATATTGCGACATCGACATGTCGCAAAAAGATGTTATATATTCTGCGACATGTGGAACATGTTGCAGAAAGACCACTATGTGTTTGGCGACATAACTAGTCTTGTCGCAAAAGGACACTAAATATATTTATAATTTTTTTTTATTGAATAATGACCTAAGTTGTATGAAATAAAACCTAAACAAAATTAATCCCCCAACTACAGGGGCCGGCTCTTTGTTTCTCTGGCGCGTTTTGTTCTCCCCAAAAGTTCTTTGGCGTGAGGTTGAAGGAAGGTATGACCGATTCCCTTTTGGGTTCCTATTTGATTTACAAATCAAAACCGATTTCCTTTTTGGCTACCACCACCATTCCTCCTAGCACCGGTGGAGAGGACATCGACACCACCACACCTCCACCACCGGAAGGTGCTTCCACCACCATAATCTTGATTTTTTAGAGGTTCCTTTTCCGTTTTTTGTTGATTTTAGGGTTTTATGATTTCTTATTTGAGTGTTTTGCTGATTTTAGGGTTTAGATTTATCAATCCACCATGTTGTTTTCCATCGACAATTGCTTTAGGTTTTATTAATTTAAGGTTTTTTTTATAGAGATATGGATAGCATTAAAACTATCCCTCTGCTCAATTAGACATGTAGTGTCGTTCAAAAGTTCTAGGAATTGATTGAGAATTTCCTCTTGCAGTAACTTTCTCATATGTATTGGTATACTACTGCTATATGAAAGCCGTTTTCTTTGACTACAGAGAGTAGATTGTTGTGGATCAGGTTCTGGGAAGAGGTGTTTTAAATTTTTTTCCCATCGGTTTAACTCTGATATGGATGTGATATGCAACATAGACAAACAATAATTTTGGTTCCCCTATTATATTTTTGGACAGTTGTAATATATAGACCGTTGTAACTATACACTTGTCACAATTTCGAACAAGAAAAATACTAAAATGCAACATTCTAAATCCAATTTTTTTCTCAGTGTTTTGGTAGATAAACACCTTAATTTGATGGTAGGATCAGCAATTTTGCATCAAAAACAACAATCAGGATGCCTTACCACCTTAATTTCATAGGTAGGATCAGAATAACTCTACTTTCACTTCACTCTTGTTGTTTTTCTAAAATATACCAATTTAGTGAAAAACTATAGAATGTTAAAGAATGCTTGATATCCGAAATGAAAAGGACAAGAGTTCTCATCTACTACAAAAACTGGAATTATCGTAACATAGACAGTATTCAATTTTAAGGTTATTTTAATTATTAGAAAAGTTCTTTTACGGGTTTATTTCGATTTTGATTGTTCATATAAATTAATAGGAACTACTTTGATCAAACAATCTTACCAATAAACTCAATGTTACTATTTTGCCCTGGTAATGAGTCATTTGTCTGAAGTTAGTCACAGTTGCTTACCGGCAATCGATGGACACACATTATTTACATAATAGAAGAAGCTTCATTTCTGTAGTAGCTAATTGCATTTAGATTCTGTGCTTCATTTTTGTAGTAGCTGATCGTTCCAATGGACACATATTATTTACATAATAGAAGAAGCTTCATTTCTGTAGTAGCTGATTGCATTTAGATTCTGTGCTTCACAGTTGCTTACCGGCAATCGATGGACACACATTAATTGAATGCTTCACACTATATGTGCATTGGAACGATCTCCAGAATTATCCACAGCATAACCTGATGTTTTGTTACATTTATATTCTGATACTCATTTTACTCTTCACCCTGTTTTACTCCTTTTCTGATAACACAAATATAAGCACAAGCAATCACATAACACAGACCCACATGTGAACTCATTTTCTGATACCCCTTCACCCTATTTTGCTCCTTTTCTAAAACAACACTGTTTACTCCTCCACCCTGTTTGCTTCATATTTGCAAGTATACAGACTTGCTTTTGTAGGCTAAGGTAATTAAACCATTGTTTGTGTTATAAGAAAAGGAGTTAGTTTCCCAAGCATATTTATTCTTAGAGCGAGCAACTCGTGTACACGAAGTAGTTAGTTTCCCAAGAGCTAGATTTCAAATTAGAAGTAGAAGAACAGGCAGACAAGCCATTTCCAACTTCAAAGATGAGACTCTACAACGGTTTTATTCGTATAGGGAGGTAGACAGACTAAGCATGGGTTTAAAGTTCATATATGGCTGTCACTACTTGCGTTTTTAGCCACTTCAAACTATTTTTTTACATTCTCGTTTATGCTACAACCATTAAGGCCATAACTTCGTAGATAATTATTAACAATTATATTTTCTTGCAGAGATGGACAAGAGTTGGATGACACTTTTTAGAAAAAGGTTAAGTCAGCTGTATGTTGATGGGGTCAACTCTTTTGTCGAATATACAATGAACAAAGTGGGCAAAAATGGTAGGATTCGATGTCCATGTAATGATTGCATGAACTTAGAGTGGCATACAGAAAAAGATGTGAAGAATCATTTAGTTCGACATGGAATGATGTTATCTTATACTAATTGGGTGTACCATGGAGAACTTGTTACCGAGAATCAAACTCAAGTATCAGACGATGAGGGTGATATTGAAATGTCAGATGAAGAAGACGATCAAGACGAATTTCCTGAATTACTACAAGACTATTGTCGGGGGGCTTACATGGGCCATGATTGGGAAGATGATACTGCTCAGAGGGAGGAGCTGCATAACATCGATAAAATATTGGAGGATGCACAACGTGAAGTGTACCCAGGGTGTAAGAAGTATACTTTGTTGAAGTTGGTGATTACGCTGCTTCATGTGAAGGTAATCAGCAAGTGGAGCAATAAATCATTCAACATGCTGATGGAAATATTATTTGACCTTCTACCCGAAGGAAATTTGCTTCCAAAGTCCATTTATGAAGCTAAGAAGTTCTTACGTGATCTTGGCTTGGGGTACGAGACAATTCATGCATGTCAACATGATTGTGCACTTTTTTGGAAGGAGAATACAGCCTTAGAAAATTGCCCAGTCTGTGGAGAGTCTAGATACAAGATAAATAATGGTAATGGAAAAAAGATCCCACATAAGATCTTGCGGTACTTTCCGTTGACACCAAGGTTGCGTAGATTGTATATGTCGAGGAAGACAGCTAAAGACATGAGATGGCATAGTGAGAAGCGCATAAATGATGGAGTATTAAGGCATCCAGCTGACAGTGCAGAGTGGAAGGAGTTTGATAGCAATTTTCCTCATTTTGCTCAGGAATCCCGAAATGTATGGCTAGGAATGGCCACTGACGGGTTTAACCCTTTCGGAAATATGAGTACATCTTACAGTTTGTGGCCTGTAATACTTATGCCCTATAACTTACCACCCTGGAAGTGCATGAAAGATCCATTTTTTATGATGTCTTTGCTTATTCCAGGTCCACAAGCACCTGGGAGAGATATTGATGTTTACATGCGACCATTGATTGATGAGCTAAATAATTTATGGGAAAATGGTGTACTCACTTATGATGCATCCAGGGAACAAACTTTTCGAATGCATGCAGCTATAATGTGGACAATAAATGACTTTTCTGCGTATGGTAACTTGTCTGGGTGGAGTACAAAGGGTTATTTGGCTTGTCCCACATGCAATGAGAATGCTTCATCTCAAAGTTTAAGAAATAAAATTGGATACTTGGGACATCGATGTTACTTGCCTGATAATCATGTCTGGCGAAGAAGTAAGGCCTTTAATGGAAAGACTGAGCACCAAAAGAAATCGTTGGAGATACCAACAGAAAAAATATTAAAACAGTTGGATTGCTTATCATATGTCGAGTTTGGGAAGAACCATAAGAACAAAAAGAGATCCCGTGACCAAGCAGAATTGAATTGGACAAAGAAGAGCATCCTATTTGAGCTCTCATATTGGACGAAACGGAAGCTCCGACACAATCTTGATGTCATGCACATAGAGAAGAACATATGTGACAATTTGCTTGGAACGTTGTTGAACATAGATGGGAAGAACAAGGATACAACAAAAGCTCGTTTTGATTTGGAGGACATGGGCATAAGGAAAGAATTGCACGTACAGAGGTCTCTCGATGGATCCTTGATCAAGCCTCCAGCGATTTACACATTGACACCAAAGGAGAGAGAGGGTTTTGTTGAATTTTTAAAGTCAATCAAATATCCAGATGGATATGCTGCAAACATCTCAAGGTGTGTGACTACAAAAAATGGAAAGTTCTCAACCTTAAAAAGCCATGATTGTCATGTCCTTCTACAACGAATTCTTCCAATCGGGATGCGTGGCTACCTTAACAAGGATGTTTGTACTATAATGTTTGAGTTGGGTAATTTCTTTGAGGAGTTGTGCTCTAAGACGTTGGTGCCAACAGACTTAGAGAAGTTAGAAGAACGCATAGTTCTAATACTTTGCAAGTTAGAGAAGATTTTTCCTCCAGCTTTTTTCGATGTGATGGTGCATTTGGCAGTTCATCTTCCACGTGAAGCCATCCTTGCGGGACCAGTGCAATATCGTTGGATGTACCCAATTGAAAGGTAATTTGTACTATCTTAATATAAATTTCAACTTAAACATGCTTTCATTATTGTAATTGGTTTCTGTTTGAAGGTTTCTTAGAACTCTAAAATGGTACGTAACCAATCGAGCTCGGCCAGAAGGTTCAATTGCTGAGGCTTATATTGTAAAAGAGAGCTTGACTTTTTGTTCAATGTACTTGAGCAATGTCGAAACAATATTTAATCGAGAAGAACAAAATGCTGATGGTGGTGAACGTGGTCCTGGGTTAACGATATTCACGCAAAATGTTCGTCCTTTTGGACGACTAAGAAGGGCTCCTGATGTCTCAGAGAAGGAATATGAAATTGCTAAGTGGTTTGTGCTTTACAACACCGACGAGGTTGAGCCGTATCTAGAGTATGTTATTCAACATCCTTACATGCATTCATAACTTAAAATCTTTTGATTATTGATTATTTGCACTTATGACTCTAATTTCTTCAAGTAGGGAACACAAGAAGCTATTACAAAATTCAAGTGAAGGCGATATAACTCAAATACAACGACAAAAATTTTCAAAATGGTTCAAAAAGCACGTAAGATGTATAACATATATTTAGATACTATTCAATTAATATTATCTTAATATGTCTTTTGTTTGTTTTGTATGTAGATGAATCAATTGCGAACACAAAAGTCACCAAAAGCAACTGATGAAATGTGGGCGTTAGCGAATGGTCCCAATGTGATAGTAACTCTTTATTCAGGTTGCATTTGTGACGGAGTTCGGTTCCATACTAGAGACTGTGACAATCGTCGTAAGAGTCAGAATAGTGGTTTAGTATCTGAAGGAGCTCATAAAGGAAAACCCATCGACTTTTATGGATATTTATGCAAAGTTTGGAAATTGACATACATGTATGGCCATAAAGTTGTTTTGTTCCAATGTGAATGGTTCAACACAGGTGGTAGCCGAACACTAAACAAAGAAGCACATTGCCTTAGCATTAATGTCATGCGTCGGTGGTATTCAGACGATCCATTTGTCCTACCAAGTCAGGTGCAACAAGTGTTCTATGTTAATGATACACGATTAGGTGCAAATTGGCAAGTCGTACAAAGGGTTCGACATCGGGGTACATGGGATGTACCAGAGTTGGATGATGATGATGAGCATGACTCAATAGAAGTTTCAGAACCTATTGATGCATTCCAAAAAGACAAAAGCACTGGAATTATTCCAATTATCGTTGAAGATACTAATGTTCAATATCATAGGAATGGTGTTGATCCTGAGATAATTCCAAGTGATATGGTTTTGCGGCTCAACGATAATGAGTGTGAAAGTGAAACAATGGCACATAATAGAGAGGATGATGAGGATGACGAAGAAATGCTTTATGATTCTGATATTGATCCTGATATAGAATTTGATATGTAGGTAGGTTGAAGCACTATATTATTTGAATATTGTTTCAGCATTTCGTTCACTATATCATTTCATAATTTGTTTACTTATTCATATTGCTTATCTGGATTTTTGTTTCAGCACTATATCATTTCTTAATTTGACTGCTATCAGGACATATGTTATCTAGGACATATGTCATTTCTTAACACGTAACATTTCTTATATTTAATGGTACATTGAAGCACTATATGTCCTGCTATTTTCAGTATTTCCCATATGACTGTCTCAAATGTTTTTTTGCTCTGTGACATGTTTTTTTTATCTGTCATATGTTTGATCTGTCACATGTTTTTTTTGCTCCAAATAGGTATCCATGTTACCATTTATTGATTCAGATGAGAACAGGTTCATATGTTGTCATGTTCAGTTAAGAACAGATGTTCTTGTCACCTTGTAATGCCTAATCCATAACTTTTGTTCAGATTTTAGTATTGTCCTTTGGAGTTCAGACCATTTCACCTTGATGTCATGTCCACATTAGTTGATATACAACTTAGTGCTGAAACATTAAGACTAACCCAAACATTAGTACAAGACTGAAACATTAAGAAAATTAAGAAAATTCGTATGTCCTGGTTCAGATTTTTTGCTCCAAATAGGTATCCATGTTACCATTTCACCTTTTGTTCATATGTTGTCATGTTCAGTTAAGACTTCCATCATTAGTACAAGACTGAAACATTAAGAAAATTGGATTAAAACATTGAGACAAAGGACTGACCCAAACTGAGACTAACCCAAACATTAAGAAATGACATGGGATTGAGACCTTTCTCCTTTAGTTGCTGCTTTTGAAGGATGTCTTGGTTCATACTCTCTTCCTTTAGTTGCTTGTTTTGTTACATAGATTTTGAAGTTTTGATCATCGTTTCAAATGTTAAGAAGAAACCCTCCCTCCTGTTATTTTTTCTAGGAGTCTCAGGTCGATTACACAAATGGTTGTTTTAATTCATGGCATTTTGTAAATCCTGGAATGTTCCACGGGCTTTAATTGTTCAATTTCATAATGCGGGTATACCTTCAGCATTATAGCTTCAAATAAGAAGGGAGAGCGGGATTGTCAGTGTTTTAAGTTCAATTTACTTCTATTATTGTTTGTGACACATCTGAAAGACCGAAAAGTTCTGTAGATGTGAGGTTTAGGATTATTGTATAGTTCTGAATTGCAGACTTAGCATGTGATCTTGCTTGGTGGTGTTTCTTCTTGGTAGTTGGTCCTATGAATTTGCAAACTTGTTCTGGTGAATTGGTTTTGAATGCATATTTAATAAATTTGTACATGTCTTAAGGCTAATATAATTTGTATCTTTATTGTCGTAGATGGAAAAATCAAAGAACAAGATATATTTAAGACCCGGACAAACAGCCCAATTGACGTCAACATATGAGAAACAAAGAATTGAAAATATTGCTCGCAACCAAAGGAAATTTGAGGCTTTGGGTTTGCTTCACGCTACAAATTTGTTAGCCCCATTTGAGAAGGTCACCCAAACAAGTTTGGCTAAAAATAGTAAAAGAAATGCAAGTGAGAGAGATGATAATGAGTATCAACCAGGTGATTGTGATGATTTGCTTAGTTCGTCTAGCAGCGAAGATGAGAATAATGGGCATTCTAATCCTCAAATGGAAAAGGTAATAAATATGATATGCTTCTCAAATGAAATGTTGTATTTGAATTATGTTACTAACAATGCCTTAATACCTATGTATTTTATATTTTTAGGTCGTACACAATGGTCCCACTCGTAAATCATCCCGCCTTGTTTCTACACCTGAAGATAACATGACTGAGGGGTCTAATAATCTTCAATTGCATGTGCCCAGTCCTATGGAGTCACCAGCCAGTGGTGCAGGTAACTTAATCTTATCCTTACCGTGTCATGTCTAATCTGTCATAATCCAACTTTCAATTTATAACAACAATCTAGAGGTTGTCATATAACTGTGGCTTTGAATGGTCTAATGCAAGAAATTCTCAGGAGAGGTAACACTTAAATATGGCAGTGATCGATGTTCTACTTCTGTGACTTTTATATATGATATGTGGGACGTTAATTTTTAGCAGAAGTCCTTGTTGCTTAGGTGAAACATGTTTGCAAAGAGAGAGATTTTATTTCTTCTACTATGAATATCTGACCAACAATCTTTGATCCACACTGTCAATCATGATTATATAAAGATTGCCTCAAACTTATCGACCTTCCCCTATGTTGACCATCGTTGTGATGACATTCTAAACCAGTTGATAGAAATGACTTACTGTTGTTACTTTATTGATCTTTGAAATGCTAGTCTTTAGAATATAGTGTATTTTACCAGAAAATCAACACTTAACTGTTTAACGTCTGAATATTTAATCTTGATAAAGTACCAGAAAGGGTATTTTAATATTGTTTAAGAACAAGCTTGACTTCCAATTTGGTAGAATGGTCTTTCCAGAAAGTAACTGTAGCAACTTAATCTTTACATACATTTCTTCGGAAGTATTTTGAGAGCTCCTAGCTTAATTTCTAAAATTTAGCAAGATGGACTTCTCCAAAAGAAAGAACCTAACTTGCTCTTGCATGAATGAATATGTTCTGGATGTATAAAAGGTGTGCAGTATCGGTATCGGACCATTCCTATGAGTATCAGGATCGGCGGTATTGACAGTTTTGGCACTTTTGATCGGAGTATCATATTTTTTGGTATTGGAAAATTCTATTTTTTTGTCGAATTAACCGGAAAAAATACCCCAATGTTGGTATCAGTTAGTATCGGGTATTTGTCACTATCGTATCGGGACATGCTAAATCGTATCGGTATTGGCCGATACTGCAAACTATGGTATAAATGAATAGTACTTCTTCCTTGGTTCCTAATTGAACTGTCATGTTTTCAGATTTTTAAGATACTAAATATACTAGGTTCAAGGAGAACGAAAAACTGGTTGGATCGATTTCCTTCTTTCACAGAAACATCGGTCACTTTGGAAAAGTTGCTGTTTGAAATAAGATTTGCCGATTTTTGTTGAGACAAATTGCAAGACACCTATTACATCAAATGGTTTTGTTGCTTTATGTCAATTAGGTTGAGATATTTAAGTGTTACCTCTTCTGTGACTTTGAATGGTCAATGCCAAGACATATTAATGTTGTCCTGCATATCATATCCAGTTTTCAGTTGTTCATTTGACTGAACACTTAGAAGTTCAGTCCCTTTGTGTTCATACTTTACTTGATGTCAGTTCTTACTTGATGTATGATGATTTTTAGCTTAGTTTCCCTTTAGTCATGTCTCTCATTGCATATCCTGCATATTCAATACTGCATGTTAGATGTTGCCCTGCATATAGGGTCTAGAGTCGAGTATCAGATACCCAGTTACCTGTCCACCTTGTTAGTCATTTCATTGTAATTAGTGACCTTGCATTCACTGTAATTGTTAACCACCTGCCATTTCATCAATTCTGCCCTGCATTTGTAATATCCAATATCATTTAGGATAGTAAGCCTTGTATGCAGGGGAGTCCTTGGGATGCAATAGAGTAAAAAATATAACATCCCAAGGACTCCCCTGCATACAAGGCTCCTATTTAAGAATACTCCTAAATGAACATTAGTCCCAGGAATGAGCCACCCTAAACCTGAATCAAACTCAGGCCTCTAGCCATGTGGTTGTTGCTACTGCTACTCTATGGTCCCTAGGCTAACATCTCTGATACCTCACTCACATAATGTCTATACCAAGGTATGGACAATAAGCTACAAGTGTGAGCATTCTATAAGCTAACATATAAACAGAACAATTTGTAGGATAGAAAATCCAATACAATTATAACTGTCTAAACATTGACAGATGCAAAGAACTCACCCATGATGTTAGATACTTAAGAGGAAAGGAAGCAGATAATGTATTTGGATCTCTTATTTGGTTCAGTTCGTTTTTTTGGGTCCAAAACCGAATAAATTATATCTATTGGTCAGTCCTAGTCATTTTCCCATTCTCTTTCTTTTTAAAAACCCTTCTCTTTCTTTTTATAAACCCGGTCATTGCGTGAAAGCCCCACAATATGTATGTCATTTACTTCGTCTTTATTATTACCACTATTGTGGTTATACTGTACTCTATTGCTTTCCATTTTTTTATTTTCCTGTTGTCATTAATTACATAAGCATTGGCGAGAAGCTTAGTTTGAATAGTAATGAGTTATAGAGATAAAATTTCATTCTTTTATATATTTTGTTTTACTTACAACTTTGTTTTCTTTAATTTTTGTTTGCAGGATCACATGGACATGCAACAAGTTGATTTTTGGGGAAGAGACTCGGGCAAATTTTTTGGGAATAGTCTCAGGCAATTTTTTGGGAATACAGTAAATTAATGTATTTTTGTCCATATTATAGTTATCTAATATGGAATACAATACGTTTGTGGGATACATTACATGTCGTGTTGAATGCTTGAAGTTGTTAAGATATTTGCATTAATGGATTATTTTATGACAAAACTGTTTTAAGATATTATATTGGATATCATGTTGTGGGTACAACTTGTTGCTCTTTGTTCTCAAGTTCTTTTAATATGAATTTTAGTTTTATAATTTAATTTCGAAATTGGGTTTTTGCATATCTATGTTGAAAAATATATGCAAACAGAAAAAAAATATTATTTCTATAAAATAGCTTTTGCAACATCACACAATTGTGTAGCAGAAAGTCATATCCTATACATTCAAAAAAACAACTTTCCCCGACATGTGTTATGTAGCCAAATATACTTACATTTTGCGACATAAAATGACACATGTCGCCGAAACTTATTTTTTTTAAAAATGTGTGTGATGTCGCCAAAAGTAGGTATCTTTCCGCGACATGGCGTGTTCATGTCGCCATATACTTTCCCAGACAAGGCTATCGCGACATACGTGCGACATAACGAGATATGTCGCCGAAACTCTTTGGCGACACAAATCTAGCTTTTGGCTACATAGTCCATATGTTGCAGAATTTGCATTTTCTTGTAGTGTACTGAAAGGGTACACGGTCCTGAAACTGCTGCTGCTGAAAGTAGACCCCCGGCTGCTGATACTGCTGCTGAATCTGTAAGTGGGCATCTGCTGCAAATACTGCTACTGAATCTGTAAACGAGGCCTCTTGGTCGGGCCCGCACTGCTACTAGCTCCCTGAGTGTCTCGCGTCCTCTTCTCCTTCAGCCCAAGATCATCCTTCGCTGCCATGGCTCCTACCAGAATCTGCTCGAAAGTGGCGTCACAGCCGCTCTTAGTATACGATCTGACCTTTCTGATAAAACCCCTGTGAAACCTCCTCGCCTTTTTGGCCTCAATGAGATCCTCAACGAATCTACTCAAACGGCAGAACTCTCCAGCGTACTCCTCAATGGTCTGGTTCCCCTGAACCAAACTCTCGAACAGCGTCTCCAAGGCACCGAGTGCTGTATCGGGAAAGAATTTCTCCTTGAACAGTTTCCTGAACGTTGCCCAAGTCTGACCGGCTGTACCAACCCTCGGGTCCGTCTGGTACCAAGTACGGGCCAAGTCCTATATCTGACTGGCTGCTGCTTCGATCTGTAATCCAGCTGGTATCTGTGCCAATCAAAATATCTCCACAACATGCTCTATCCAATCGTCGGCGTATATGATGTCCTATGTACCCTTGAAGTCCTGGGGTCCCATCTTTTTAAAGGATTGGATGTCTGGAGTCTTCGGTTGATACTGCTGTATCTGACCTTCCAGTGGCTGAGCAGTCACAAGCTCTACTGTCGTCCTGACCAACTAGTGAGTAACTTGTATGCTCTATCAAAAATCAGTAGACTGGCTCTGCTGCATCCGCTTCTGAGTCTCCAGGAATTGCAGGAAAAGTATGAACATCTGAGCCGCATCCACTATCCATGAAGGCAACTGCTGCTGATACATATCCGAAATGACAGGGGAAGACCTCCGGACAGGTGGAGGTGCACTCCCAAAAGCTACAGATGCTCCTATATGAGCAGAAACAGAAGGTGCTGTGGTCCCAGCGTCCACAATCGGACGAAGGGTGGTAGACCTCTCACCAGCGTCTGCTGGGCCAGAGCGATACGACCGTGTCTCAATCACAATCCTGGAGAAAGATCAAATAAGGAATCAATACTGAGATAGAAACAATAATTTAAGAGAGGATAATTATTTCAAGGAAGCAATCTTCAACAGGAATTTAGGTGGCAGGAATTCAGTTAAGAGTTTTTTCTAATGTGATTGAGTACCTCAAGAATAATCCTAATTCTACTGCAGGTTGTAGTGATACTCTAGTTCGAATACCACTACACAAACCCAACCTGCATGGGCCACTACTAAAAATGTGTCACGATCCGCACCCAATGTGAGGGTAGGAGTACGTAACAGTGCCCAGCCTACGCCGTAGTGTCGACGGTAGAACATTGTTCTAGGTCATGAACTATAACTAACACAATATGAAAAACTCTCCAACTGGAGGCCAAATCACAAAAGGTACAACTCAATCACAATCTAGAGGTAGAATATAGCATGATAGAATAGATAAGGAAATCCTCAACTGAGTTGCAACAAAGTAAAATAAAATAAGTCTCAACATCTCCATAATAATACAACTCTGAATCAAGACAACAACTAACATGAAAAGGAGAATAGTCTAGACTATCTAAACTATGCATGGGTATCATCCTCAGCAGCTGCCTGAACCTCCCCAGGGGTCCAGGTCGTGAGTGTCATCTAGGCAAGCTCCATAGAAAGGGGTGCAGGGTTCTTCATCATCCTCTGTAAAATTTTCAACAGGTCCAGTCAGGACGGTAGCGAGCATAATACATCTCACGCAGATCATAACAGGTTAAAAAAATATAAACATGCAAAAGAGTACGATACATGAAACTGAAAGAATGTATATGATGTAAAAGAGAGAACTGTAATGGAAATATCTACTATAAGTAGAGAACTATCAGTGACTAGTGATTTAGAGTACAAAATTGACATGTTAACAGCTAGATTTACACATGAACATACTAAAGAGGCGTACATGGTTATACTACTTTGGAATTATTCACATGACTATTTATACTCCCCCATACCCCAATCAATACACAAGGATCCAAACAAGTTAGTTACGTAAATGATTTTCACATGAATGCCCATAGATGGATGTACATGAAGTATACATGAGGGCTCTAACTGAGTGCACATGAATTCCACATGAAGGCCCATGAAGGGTACACATGAAGTATAGGTTGTACATGAGATACATGAGAAATACGACCGAACATGAGAGCATATGAGAGTACACGAGCATGCATGAACGAGCATGAAGCACATAAGAAACATGAAAAATATGAGAGTGAGGAATACATGATGTACATGAAATACATGACATGAAGTACCGATGCTCCCGAGGGAGATAACATCTCATGTAGGGATCCATATAGTACCAATCCGTGATAATATCGTGACAGCATTAAATAAGGTAATCTGGAGCAGGAATATAATCCTAAGCAAGTTATGAAATGATCAGAGAATATACTCGTCTGGTATCTGAATAGCTGTGAGAATATACTGTCCGAGATGAGGTATCTGACTCCTATTTAGAGCAACACAAGTCAAGACATATACAGGAGATGATAGATGAAATGTACAATTCATATGCATGCTGTCTAGGTCAAACTAGACTAAAGTCAACACTTGGTCAACTCTAGTCAACCACAATAGTCAAACTAGGTCAAGTCCTAGCCCAATCAAGTCTAACAAGTCTCACTAGGCCTAACCAATCTAGTCTAGAAATCAAATACAAGTACAAGCCAAACCAAGCTAAGCTAATCACACACAACATATATATGGAGAGATAAGGGGTGAGTGAACATGTAGAAAAAGGGCCAAGTGCAACATGCATTCAATGTGAACTAGTGTCATAGTGATAGTGTCAACATAGTGTCATAGCAATGTGTAGAGACATAGTGTAAGGGATACATGAGGTAAGTATAGGATTTATGTTAACATAGAATATTGCATCACCTTACATACAACTTACATTTTAACTTCATTCATGCATTCATACTATACATCTATACATTCATTCATACATGCCTACATTGCCTATATACCAAAATCTTATATTATAACTTAGGCTAATATAATTCATACTTTACATACATGCCTACATACATTACATAGAGTACATTACATAGCTTACATTACTTTACATTGATACATGCCTACATATATTCATACATGTATGCATACATTAATATATGCATACATGCCTTCATATATGCATACATACATATCATACTCATCAACATACATCATTTATACATATCAATACATGTATTCATAAAAAGGGAAGAAAGAATACAAGGAGAAAGGAAACAGGGGACATAAAACAGAGATGTACAATGCATATAACACATCATATTTCACATCATGCATTATTTTTCACTCAGTTGCATTACATAGGGATACTTGCATATCACTATATCTTGCATTACCCTATATATTACATGCATTGCATTATATACCTCATGATCATAGATCATTTGACACTCAATTTATACTCAGTTAAAACATATTTCAGGTTTACATGAATGTACAATACATTCTCAGTTAAAAGAACTCAGGTTCATACCAAATCAATCTCAGGAATTAGGAAAACAGTAGACTGAAATCTCAGATTTTAGATTTTGTGTGTGTGTGAGGTATCAACATAGGTTTTCAGTTATTCTCAGTATACAGTGTAAGGGTGTGTGTGTGTATATACATTAGAATTTAGTGCAAGCTATGACAGTTCTCAGGAATTCAGAAATCGAGTGTGTGTGCATGTACATGATATCAGTGGCTTATAGGTTCTCAATTTTCATAGTGTGTAGATGTGTACATGTGATAGTTTCAAATCAGTGTGTGTGGTAAAACAGTGTGAAATGTGTCAATGTCTCAGTTTTAATGTTCCTGTGTACATGTGGGTGTATATATATCTCAATGTGTGTGTATAACCTAGATATAGGGTTTCAAGTGTCCTCAGTTTTTGTGTGTGTATGTCTACAGTTTTCTGGGTGTTCAATCACAGGTTAACAGGTTTATAGATTATACCAAACAGTCCACCATTCAATGAAATTTGAAAACACAAGCCCCATGCTAACATGAACTCTAATATATAGGCTAAGCTTAGGCATGAATGTATGATCTAACATGTTAACGTAATCATTCAAACTCAGTTTAATACACAATTAAATCTCTGAATCAGTTTACAGGGTCTAGGAATATTGAGTGTTATAAGTGACCTAATCATACAAGAATCTAAACCATATAACCCACATTGTCAAACATGAATCCATACAAGAATTAACATCTCATATGTATGTATATCATATTTAACACATCTAAGTTATCTTAAAATCTGGATATCAATTCAAACTTAAGTTCAACAAAAACCCAAAATCAAAAAGAACCCAATCAGGTTTCAGTATCAGAGAATAAACCCAACCTTCAAAACCAAAATTCAAACAAAAACCTAAAATTGAAGTGTGTTAGAAGTGTACAGTCATAGGGGTATACTCCACATGTCCAGGGAGTCAATCGTGTCCAGTAAATAGGACACGAAGTGTCCAAATCAATAAAAACACATAGACACAACTCTGTGCACAGAACTGCCTCGTGCACGCGTGCACACGTGTCTAGCACATGACACAGGCCACATGGAGACACGTGGCCGTGCACACGTGTTCACCTAGGGTAGGTCTATGTGTCCAGGAGCCTGGAACGTGTCCACATGGTTTCGTGTCGTGTGTACGAGTGCATATCAGAGAGGCAAAGTCACGTGTGTGCACACAGAGCATGTCCAATACGGGCTAGATATCTTTCCGTGTCGTGCATCATATGCTCCCAAATTTTGGAAGCATAGTGTCAGTGATTGCCCCAATATCTCCCTAAAATCCTACGTGTGCTTGTGTCCTGAGTGAGGAGAACGAATGGTCGGGCAGTAGGACACTGTCCGCGCCTGTGCATTGACAAGTTCGTTTCCAGTGCTGGCACAACACGACACAAAATGGGACTCAGTCTTCATAAAATCTAATGTACACATATAGATCTACAATCCCATGTAATTAGTTTTACAAAAATCGAAAATAAAATCCTAAGTGGCATTCTATCAAACACTTACGCATACACTATGACACGTGTCTGATACGGACACCAAACGGATACGATTTCTACCCAAATTCTAGGGACATCTAGGGGACACCTAAATCTAGCCTAATATGCAAAGAAATCGAAATATTAGCATAATTTGAGGAGTTTACCTATAGGTGCAAATAGCAAAAAAAAAAGCTTCAAATGGGAGGTGTTCTCCTTGATATCCAAATGCTCCAAATTGATCCTAAACTGAAATAGCTCTCCACCAACAGTCCATAAACATCATTTAGAACCCAATGCAAAAGACTAGAATGAAAAAGGAGGATAAATGAATAAAATAGGAATTTTGAAGAAGGGAACAAACCTTGGTTTTTGCCAAATGGAGAATGATACAAAAGAAGTAAGAACAGTAGGAAGAGAGATTTTATAGGGTTGGGAATCCCTAGGTGGCTGGTCATAAAGGATAAAATTAGGGTTAGGGTTTCAAGTCATGGGCCATGGGCCAAGTTTCATAAGTCATGGACTTAAACCATAAGTCACAAGTCATGAACCTAATCTTTAATCCACTTATTTGAAACTTGATTTCTAAATGACTAACTTAGGTTGACTTCAGTTAGGCTAGGGTCTCACCATGCTAATCAAGTCACCATAACCAGGGTCAATATCTAGGTTAGTCTCTCAAGTCACAACTAGTAAAAGTCAAAATTAACAACCATCAATCCAATAAAAAAATCAATAATTCTAATAAGTCGAAATGACCAAATTATTCCTAGGCTAAAAATGATAAACAAATATCCCAATCACATGGTTAGGCTCTAGGTCAGGCAGTCTCTAGGGTTTTACTAGCTGCACATCAAAATCACAAGTCATAATTTTTAAATAGTTTTAATATGATTAAAATCTCCAAAAATTATATTATTATTTAAATATCACAACTAAATAATTAAAATCACAAAATTTCAAAATTACCCTCATTTAGAAAATTGGGTCTTACAGTCCTACCATACAGTATATACCAAATAGGACACGATCAAAAATACATAAACTACATGTTCCACAAAATCATGCTTTCACATACAAGTATCCACAAAAGACACAAAAGTCTCATATCTGCAAAAAAACCAAAAAACACTCACTCTAGAATTATATGTACATAGTGTGGTCAACACTGGCATATATCACAGTATTGTAGAATCAGAAAGCTAGTAGACATGAATATATATACCTGGAAACCCAAAGCTTATAATATTGGACCCTTAAAGAAATGGGTACCAAAGGTCACATCTACTCATCTTGTAGGTGGACCAACCCTCTCATGCTAGAAGCAAATGGATCCACGATAGTGGATGTTTGTGGCACATAACAGGTGATGCATTTTTATTCGCGACGCTATCGATGAAAAGAGAAGGATACGTCTTCTTCAGAAATAATCTGAGAGATAATATAATAGGTAATAATACTATTGGTATATCCCCTATCCAGTAATAAAAGACATTTTCTGGTAGCAATATTAAAACATAACCTGTTAAGCATTAGTCATCTTGTCGATAACGGTTATGGTATTAACTTTTAAACAAATGTTCTATATATGTATGTCCACTGGTAATCCAGTTTTGAAGGAATCAGGGAGGATAATAATTGTTTTCTTTTTAGAAAGTACTAACAGTACAGATAAGTGCCTAGTAGTCAAGTAATATAAAAGTTGGCTATGACATATGAGACTAGGACATGCAAATATGGATACCATTTCAAGACTATCAACGAAGAAATTGGTAAAAGGACTACCAGAAATATCATTCAAGAGAGACATGGTATACGCTGACTGTGAGAAAAACAAGGCAACTAGATCTTCTTTTAAAATCATCAACGTTGTAAGTACTTTTAAACCTTTGCAGTTGATTCAAATGGATTTATTTAGACCTAGTAGAGTCGCCAGCCTTGGCGATAAGCTCTATGCTTTTGTTATTGTTAATGATTTCTCTCGATATACATAGGTTTTCTTTTTATCAAACAAAAGTGATACACTTTTTCAATTTGAGATTTTCTACAAAAAAGTTCAAAATAAAAAAGTTTTCATGATTACTCGTATCTGAAGTGATCATAGAAGCGAATTCGTAAATTCAGATTTTAAAAAAATTTGCGATACAAATGGTTTTTTTATTGATTTTCTTGTCTTAGAACTCCCCGACAGAATGGTATTATGAAGCGGAAGAATAGAACTCTAAGCGATATGGCTAGAGTCATGCTAAACTAGCATAATCTTCCAAAATACTTTTGGACTGAAGCTTTAAGTACAACTTGTCAGGTTTTGAATAAGGTGCTGATTCGACCTATATCGAAGAAGACACCTTATAAATTATGGTTTAATCGCATTCCAAACATTTTTTATTTTAAAGTTTTTGGATGTTATTGTTTTATCCTGAATACCAAGGATAACTTGGGTAAGTTCGACTCTATGGCAGACGAAGGAATATTCCTTGGTTATGCTGCCAAGAGTAAGGGATATAGAGTCTTTAATAATATGTCTATGATTATTGAAGAATCAATTAATGTTTCATTTAATGACCTCAATAGTCATATAGCAAGTGACAGCGATGATGAAGACGCACGAAAAACACCCAAGGCAACTAAAGATGCTACTGCTGACAAAGTGTAAACCCCCTAAATTTCTGCTACAATTTTTTTAATATTTTTACTTCGTATTTGCACGTTGCCTACGAGTTCGCATTTTGCGTAGCATGCGAAATTTGTATTTCGTATTGCTCGACAAGTGTGAATATGTGTCGAGCGACATATTTTAGAAAAATATATTTTATTATAAAATTTTATTTTAGGAAAGTATATATGTTTATTTTGGATAAAGGAGCTATTTTATTTGTCACTTAAAAATAAGTAGTAAGGTGGAAATTTTGGTTTATATATATTCTGGATATTTTGCGAATAGAAAATTTGTTTATTTTGCTATGATTTAAATTGATTTTCGAAATTAATTAATATTGTATTTTAATATTTATGAAAATAATATTTGAGATCTTGTTTTATTTAATATTTGATTAAATATGGTAAATTAAATTGCAAAAGATTTTATTTGGCTTTATTTAAAAATATTTTAAATTTAGTATGGAATTAATTTGGATTGGAATTTGATTTGATTCCATGGAAACATTTAAATATGTTAAGCTAATATCTATATTGGAATTTGAATTATTGATTTGATTTTAAACTAAGGAAATTTAAATTAGATTTTGATTGGAATTTGGTTTTGGATTTGATTGCTTTAAATTAAATCGTGAATTATCTATTTTGGGGTTTAAATTATTCCTAATCCTATCCAAAGTGGGAATTCCCACATCCTATAAATATAGGCAGGTACTCCTCCACATTATTGATCTCCCACAAAATTTCTTCCACAAATTCTCCAACCATGGTGCGTGCCCCGTGTCCGTGTACCATCATCCAATCTTATTCCAATTCTTTACAATTACATTGATTTCTTGTCGGACAAACCCCGACGTAATCAAAACCTAATCTAGAATCCTGTCTCCCCCGACACCATCAACGCCAACACCTCTCCAGACCCGACTCCCGTCTCTACCCCGACGCCACGACCACCCCGGAGACCGACCCAGCAGCCCCTCTTCCCTGTCAACAACACCACCACCTGCTGCCAACCAACCCCATACCCGTCGTCACCACAACCCAACCAAACAGAACCCAGCCGCCGCCGCGGCCACTGCCGCGACAGCCCCGCCTATACCCCAGTCATCACCCAAGCCCCCCACCAGCGATACAGCGCCACCATCGTCATCATCCCGAGCTCCGTCCCCATGTCACCGCCAACCAGCCATCGACCAACAACCACACAATGGAAAAAAAAAGAGGAGGAGGAGAAACCGACTCACCTTCCGTTGCGCCGCCTCCACCAGTGGACGGCCGAGCGCGCACAGCCGCCCTGGCCTCCTCTCTCCGTCGAGTGCTGCGCCAAACCACCGCGAGCTCCGCCTTTGGCTCACTGCCTCCGTCGATCTCCTCCGCCGCGCGCAGATCTGACTCGCCAGCCCACTCCTCCACCGTGGTCCTCCGGCGCCACCACGGCCGCGTGGAATCCCGGCGAGCGACCGCCCCCTTCTGCGCCCATCTCCTCCAGCGCCCGTCCACGCTGGAGCTCTGTCTCCGCGTTCACCGTTCGCCGCCGCCGCCACCAGATCGAGCCTCCGGAGAACCCCCAACCATCTCCAACTTCTCTCCCGGCTGCCGACGCACCGGAGAACCCCCCATCCATCACCGCCTCCCGCTCCATCTTCCGTCGAAGACCCACTCGATCGACGCCGTCCGTCGCCGTCCGCTCGAGCCACCGCCACCGCGCAGCCGCCTCCAGGGCAGCGCGCCCCCGACACCGACGCTGCTCCGTCCAGCGCGCCGACGGCCACCGAGCGCTCCGAACCCCTCGGTAAGCGCTCCCCCCTTCTCTCGATTTCTTCGCTCTTCACTCTCTCTCTCTCTCGTACTCATGAGTAAACAAATTGGGGAGAAGAGCCCGAGTAATTTAAGGGTTTAATAATAGGTTTTATTATTATTATTATTATTATTATTATTATTATTATTATTATTATTATTATTATTATTATTATTATATGTTACTATATTTAAAAGGGGAAGGGGTAGTAGCAGTGTAAGATTTTTATTATTATTATTATTATTATTATTATTATTATTATATATTACTGTTATTGGTAATATTATTATTATTATTATTATTTATTATTTCTTAAGTTTTATTATTATTGTCCTCATTATTAAAGGATTATTTTCAGAAATTTTTTGTATTATTATTTTCAACTACGTGTATAGAATAAATGATAGATTTACATAGGTAATTTCAAATATTCAAAATTTTCCTAAAAATATTTTTCTAGAATTATTGGAATATTTTTAACTGACAAAACATAGATAAAACATAGATGTCTACCAAAAATTCTATTTTTACAAACTTATACGATTTTGATTTAGCAAAGTATTTAATAAAAGTATTTCTCAAATTAAATTAGTATATAACTAATTTCAAGTATTTACGTAAAATTTATTTAACTCAAATTATACTTTCAAATATTATAATTATACTCTAAAATAAAATAAGTATTTACTCTCCGCAATTCTTCCAATTATCCTCATGACTAATCATGCTTGCCTGTTTTCTCGCAACCTCGAACCCCTACGTCTCGATCATGGCTATTGAACTATTAGGACATGACAGAACATCGCACCACCAGGCGATACCCCAGGCAAGATACCTTGCCTTATCTACTGTTCATAATTAGTTGCACATTTATTTAGTTATTTACTGCTTATTTATTATCTGTTTACAGTTGGATCCATTACTTGTTATTTTTAGTTCACTTTATTTTGCCTTCAGTTATTTTCCTTTTTGCCCTTTTTGTTTGCATATGGACCTAGTCTTAGAGAACTACCTTTTGTTAAGTGACCTTGGGAGGGAGAAGACAGTTAAATGTATGGGCTACCCCAAATCCAAAAGCTGTAGTAACTACGTACTACGGTAGTCGAGTCACGTGGGCCACTAGCCTCGAGCTATATGGACTGATGGGTCACGTGGGCCGCTAGCCTCGAGTTATGCCGGCTGATAGTATTGGTATTGACGTGTGTGTATTGTGAGTTGTTACCTTGTCCTGGGGGAGTCAGCCTTCACCTGCCCATACATCGAGATGTCTTCTAAATTGACTACTAGAAAGGTTAGGAGACCTTAGCAAATTTCATGTTCCAATCATGGCATGGAAAAATGTCACATCATGGAATAGTAAGTTACCCCTTGTCCTTGTTTGGTTGTAGGGGTAGCCTACTGTTTCGATGATGGGATATTGAGCCATGTTATGGTTTGGACACTTTTTACTTTATCTTTATTTTATGGTGCGTTATATTCAGTTCATATGGCATGTTGATGTATCTTGTTACGTCCCTCTGAGGACCTGGTTATCTCGCCAGGTGTGTGTTTCGTGATTTCTTGCAGGTGCTCTAGCTAAGGCTATTCCTTCCTTCATGGTGATTACTCTTGGACTCGTCATTGCTCTCGCTTGCCAAATTTCTTTCCTTGTATATTTTTCCATATTTAATTTGGTTGGTAGTGGACTTTGTCTCCGCCCAACTATTGTGTACATGACAAATTCAGAGTTACTTTTATATCATAGTTATCTTTGTGGATGAGATTTAGTACCTTGGTTACTGCATTTTACAGCTTATGTATATATACGAGGGTCCATATACTTCGTATGTATACAGCTGGCATGATTGCGTTCTAGTCCTACGTATTTTGGGACTGGGACGTTACACAAAGACTATCTGGAGAGTCTACCAAAGAAGTTGATATTCATGCCAGACCATCCAGAGACTCTAGTCATAGGTGATGTACCAAAGGGAGTAGGTACACATTCTTCAAACAGAGATATAGCTATAATTGTTGCATTCATTTCTCAAGTAAAACCTAAATCAGTAGCAGATGTATTTTTTGATGAATTTTGGATTTATGTCATGCAAGAGGAACTTAACCAGTTTGAGAGAAACCAACTTTAAGAACTTGTTCCTAAACCTATTGGTCAATCTATAATTGGTACCAAATGGGTGTTCTAAAATAAACTTAGTGAGGATGGACAAATTCTATACAACAAAGCTTGTCTAGTGGCTCAAGGTTATAATCAAGAAAAAGGAATTGATTATGACGAGACTTATGCTCGTTGCTAGATTAGAATCCATTCTTATACTTTGTGCATTTGCATGTTTTCACGGTTTTAAACATTTTCAAATGGACGTAAAAAGTACATTTTTGTATAGTTTTATAAAAGAAGTTTTTGTAAAGCAGCCCTCTAGTTTTTAAGATTTCAAATTTTTTTTATCACGTTTTCAAGTTACGTAAGGCACTCTATGGACTCAACAAGCTCCTCGAGTTTGGTATAACCGTCTAAGTTCCTTCCTACTTTAAACTAGTTTTTTAAAATGAAGAGTTAATACAACTCTATTTATCAAGTCTTCAAATGATAACATTTTGTTAGTCAAATTTATGTAGATGATATCATATTCGGTTTTTCTAATGAACAATTATGTCAAGAATTTGTTAAGTGTATGCAGGGCGAGTTTAAATGAGTATGATGGGAAAGCTAAACTACTTTCTCGGAGTACAAAAATTAAATAAAGCACTTAGGGAACCATCATCAATCAAGCCAAGTACATGAAGGACTTGCTGAAGAAGTTTGACTTCGACAACGCAAAATCCATCGGGACTCCTATGGCAACATCAACCAAGCTTGATATTGATGAAAGTGGAAAACTAGTCGACCAGCATAAGTATCGAGGTATGATTGGTAGTTTATTATATTTAACTGCTAGTCGACCTGATATCATGTTTAGTGTTTGCATATGTGCTAGATATCACGCTAACCCTACAAAATCACACTTATACATAGTTAAGTGTATCTTTTGATACCTTAAGGGTACTTCTACTATCGGCTTATGGTATCCCAAAATGATATTATTTGACCTAATTGGGTATATTCTGATTCTGATTTTCCTCGATGCAAAGTAGACCATAAAAGTACCAGCGGTACATTGTTATTTTCTAGAAAAAGCTCTTTTCTTTTGGTTTAGTAAGAAACAAATTTTGTTACATTATCAATGACTGAAGCCGAGTATATCGATGTTGGCCGTTGTTGGGCACAAATTTTGTGGATGAAGCAAACCTTAGAAGAATACAATCTGTACTACACAAGGATTCTTATTTATTGTGATAACACTAGCACAATAAATTTGACAAAGAACCATGTATGTCACTCATGCACTAAACACATCGAAACACGTCATCACTTCTTACGTGATCACCAACAACATAGGGATATTTGTTTAGAATAATTGACACAGATCATCCGTTAGCAGATATTTTTACAAAACCATTAGCTGAAGACCGATTCGACTTTATTCGTCATGAGTTAGGTATTCTTGAATTTTTGGAAACAAAATGCTTTATGTTTAGAAAATTGTTTAGACTATATTCAAATAATTTATTTTAAGTCTGAGTTATTTTGGGTACAAGCCGAAAGGGTCCTTCTATCAACAAGGTATAAAAGCCTAAACGATACGGTGTCAAGTGTCTTCGAACTACCGCTAGCAGGGATCTGGCCCCTACAGCTAACCCAAAGTTATAAAGATTTATTTTAAAACAAATGAATATTTGTTTTAATATAATTTCTATTCATAAATCAAAAACTATTTTTAAAATACAAGCTTACTGAACTTGGATCGAACTCTGGCCGAGTTCGAGCTGAGTTCGGTCACCTACCGACAAAATTGACCTATCAGTTGCTGGCCCACTCTCTATTAAAACCCCACTTCATCTTCTTCTTCTTCCATGAATACGGTCGCCCAAACACCTAAAAAAGCTAATCCTAACCCTGTTATTTCTCCCAAATCACTTGGTGTTAGGCCCTAATACTTCGGATCTAGCAGTTTCGGCACATTATCTTCCACTTTATACCGCTATTTTCGGTAATTTTTACTTTTTTTGTCAATTTCTATGGCTCCTAGATATTCCAAGAAAAAGAAAAGAAGAGATTATGCTTCTACATCAAGCCCATCATACACGTCTCTTGAAAGTCTATTTAGTCCAATTCCACTATCTGATGAGGATGACTATGATTATATGTTATTCATAAACGTAGAAACCTCACTTGCTTGGTTTTATGACTTTCACAAACGTCCCATATGTCTGGGCAATTCCATTAATTTTAACATATTCTCAGAATATTACTTGACATTCTAAAATATTTACCTACGTAAATTTGTAGAAATTTCCAATCTGATATATGGCAACGTCGTTCGGATGTTTTACTGCAACCTACAATATCTATATGGTTCAATGTATTCCTCAGTCTATCAGACTGAAATAGAATTTGATGATGACGACTTAAGCGAATGGCTCCAGGTCCCCAACATTGGAGATGCTTTAGTCGACAATACCAAAGTCTAGTTTTGTGCCGATCTAGACATAGAGTCTTTCAAGGATGCGATATGCACTCTGAACCCTAGATTCCAGGGTCGGCTCATGTCATGTTACTTGAACCAACATTTCTATGAGCTTCATCGCATTATCATTGTCTATATCTGGCCTAAAATGGATCTACTGATGAGATTACGTATTTGGAGATGTCCACCATATACTATATTTATTTTGGGATTCCCTTCAGTCTTCCTAAAACCATGATGGCAGCTATGTATAACTGCAAGAAGGCAGGAAGTAACCTTATCTATTATATGGTTTTTTCTATCATTTTTTATAGGTTCAACATCCCCTTGGATTCATGTCCTATCGATGGTACGCCATTTGAGCTTCATAGGTCTAGAAAGTTTCATGTCCATGTTCCTCCTATAGCTGATACCGGAGGTATTCTACCTGTCCATGTAACCACCACATTCCAGAACAGATTTTTTTGTCTTTTTCTATCCTGCACCAAAATTTAGAATTTAATTCATGATATATGTATTATGTGACTAATTATTTATTTCATGTGTGTGTATTTATTTATTTATATTGAGTTAGTTAATATGGTTAGTGGCTAGTCTAGTTATAGACTTGTGTTAGTGAACCGGTTTGCCTAGACACTTGGCTAGAGCCCAACAATTAGTATGACATGACTTATGAACCAACTTGTTAGATTAGACTCATTAGGCTCATTAGTCATGACCAAT
>JANAVB010033220.1:26279801-26282301 GCA_029216955.1 Iris pallida | reverse complement strand
GAGCGGTTCTGGCGCTTCCTTCTCCATTGCGCGCTCCCCAACCGCTTCCTGCCCACGGTCCACCTCCTGGGGAACCGTGCCGCACAAGCCTGGCACAAACCGCCCACCTGCGTCCAGCAGTCGTGAGCCCCCAAGCAGAGTACTAGCTAGGCCCATCCTGGCGCAACCTAATCTCTCTATCCCTTCAACGCTTGCGGTAAGCTACGCCACCTCTCTCTAGTGTCTTCCTTCGTCGCACCCTTTGTCTGGTGCGGGCTTCGCCTGCACGCCAGCGCCCTCGACGACAGGCGCACCCCATTTGGCCGATGGCTTCTCTCGCCCACCTCTAACGCACACCATTCCCGTTGTCGGCATCCTAGAGGGCGACAATCCCTCCCGTCCCCTTGTGCACCCTGCGAATCGATCCTCCCCCTCCGCTCCCGGGCACCACTCCACTTCGGGCATTCCCCGTGCTGTGACCCCACCAGGAGCCACCTCTCACTTATCCATCCCAAGCACGGTGGACCCCCCTAGAGCTCCCTCTTATGCCGAGGTTCTCCGACCTGATGGGGGAATCATCTAACCCCTACGGCGGCAGATATTCAGCTTCCAGACGTGGTATTCTCGCCTCCTCCTGCCGGATACCCCATCCGGGTCCCCTTCGCCGCTTTGGAAATATCCTCCCTATCTACCCACTTCAATAAAACGTTTGTCCTTAAATTCGAATTCGGATGCCCGAAAATCTCCTTTCTCACTGAAGTAGTAGCTTGGTGGGGTCTCTCGGCAGTCTACTGGGTTGCTCTGCTAGACCCCAAGCACATGCTCCTTCACCTGTCATCCGAACTAGACTACTCTCTTGTCCGAGCCAAGGACAATTCCAGAATTGGCACACATACCGTCAAAATTGTCAAATGGTCTCCTAACTTCAACCCCAACGTCGACTCGACAATCATATCCACATAGATCACCCTCCCCAACCTGCCTCTGGTCTGCTTCCTCGCAGTTGCCCTCAAACGGATAGCCAGCTCCTTTGGGACCCTAATAGCCATCGCAGAATAAACTCGCAACCTCTCCAAATGCAACTACGCTAAGATATGCGTGGAGCTAGACCTCGCGAATGATCCCTCCAAACTCATAGAAATTAAGCACGGAGACCAAACACACCGCCAAACATTGGTTTACGATAACATCATATTCTGCAAACACTGCCAGATGAGCAGCCATTCCGAGCAGCACTGTTACAGGGCACACCCAGAGCTTAAAAGACTAGCCCGCATTACCCGTGCGCGTTGGCTGCTCAACAAGACCCTAAATCTAGGAATCAAAATCAGTCCCCGAATCCTCCCCTTCTGATGGAAGATAATGCCCTATTGTCTTTCTCCCACCCGACCATCGGGACTAACTCCGCCATCGTTCCATTCATACCACCTGCCATCTCCCTCAAAAACTCCTTTGACCTTCTCACTTGCACCACTTCCAACAGCGCCCCTGATAACTCCACAGAGTCTGCCTCGCTCGCCCTCGGCATAGCCATCCGCCAGATTCCCCTGAACCCAGCAGCTCAGCTGAGTGACATAACTCCCCTCATACCCTTCACCCAGACATCGACAGCACTCCCACCGTGCCACCTATTATCTCCATCCACAACCTTTCTGAGTTCATTATCCCCCCTTCTGAGGAGTCTCACTTCCCCACTCTTACCATCTGCCGCCAGCACCAGCCAGGAGAGGACCAGATGATGCTCCGCCTTGATCAGGATCCTGACCCTCGACTCCTACTCACAATCCCAACCTGCCCCACTCCCGAGATGACTATCCCCTCGACAGGTGCTGGGCCTCTCAAGTCCCTTCCCCCTCAAACAGCGGGCGTGCAACCCAGCCTTTACCTCCCCTTAACCGGCAGGTTCTGGATAGCCAAGGAGGGGGATCTTCTTGACAGTGGCCACCCCCTAGGCACCGAGGAAGGTACCACCTATCCCGTCCTCACCGACAGATTCAGGCAAGCCATGGAAGCGGGTTTCTTAGACCGTGGCAATCCCCTATGCGCCCTGGAAGATCATCTTCTTGAGCCAACCTGGCCAGAGATCAGTAACGGGACCTCCAGTAACAACGGGGGCAACGGATCCACTACCTCTCCCAACAAAAAAACCTCCTCCAAAAAGAACAAAAACAAAAACAAACAGAAGCAGCAAACGACCATGAGAACTAGGTCCGCCACGAAGCTTAACCCCCCTCCCACTACCTCATTCAATGCTTAACATCATCTCCTGGAACGTTAGAGGGCTTGGGAACAAATCGACGCTGAATAGAATCCTCAGCCTCAAGAAAACCAACCGTATCGACCTCTTAATCATTATTGAACCAAAAATCTCCCAAAGTAGAATCAAAGCCACTCAACTCAAGCTAGGATTCCCCTACGCCATCTCGGGATGCAATGACATTAGATTTTCTTCGCATCGAAATTCAGATTTGGCGTCATAAAAGATTCGCCTCAGGCCATTTCTTGTTGGGTCGAGCATCCG
>JANAVB010033220.1:26262301-26274801 GCA_029216955.1 Iris pallida | reverse complement strand
TGTTACCATGGTTATCGTATTGACGTTGTACACGACATGGACATTAGACATTGTATATGGTAGTATCAGAAAATATTGCTCGTGTATCGTAACGTGTCATGGTTTGATCCACTGTACTAGTTAGGGCAAGAAAAAATCTAGTAAGAGATGTGATAAAATCCCTATTATAATTGTAAATATTGTACGTATTAATCGTACACCTTACGTATGATTAACCAGGCCATCTAGCTATTGTACAAGTTTCCAAGCCGATTGCATCTCGAAACTAGTATTTTAAACACATAGTATTTATAGTATCTATTATTTTCGTCATTGTTCTTGGACTATACTTACATGTTGTCTATTTATTTCTGTAATGCCTGTGGTTCGTATTACGTATTTTGGAAATACGTGTACGTGTTTTTTTCTTGTATTATTCCTTGTTTAGCTCTCGGCTTGGTTTAACTCTCGGTTTGGGTTGGCTTGGTTCGGCCGGCCCAATGCTTGGTTCATCATGGGCCAAGGGTAGAACACCTTAGCCTATGCTTCTCCTTCATTTCCACCACAACCCCCCTACCTACCACCACCTTTGATATTTATTATCATTTCTTCTTTCTCTCTCTCCATAATTCTCATTTACTTCTCCTTCCTCCACCATTACTCTTCTCCACCAACCAAGAACACCATAGGCAAGTGCAACTTGCTTCCACAAGAGAACTCCTTTTGATGGTTTCATTAGCTTCTCCTCATGATTCTAAACCACATTAGAACTTGTTATTTTCTATTTTGAGGCTTTAATTCTTGTAGATCTAGAGTTTTGCTATTTTCGGATTTTTGTGGTTTTGATCTATTAAACTTCCTTGTTTTTAAGTTTTGATGGTTCCATGTTGTAGAGCATTTCATTCTACCCAATTTTGACCTTTGGAAAGTTGGATTCGGACTTGTTTTAACCAAGATTTGGACAATTAAAGCTTAGATTCAACTTTAGAGCTCTTGCTGTTCTTGCCATTTGGAGAAGACAGTGAGCAGTGAGCTAGCTTTTAGCTTATGCCGCTGAGCTGTACGCTACTCTTTAGTGAGCGTACGCTAGCCTTGGTACGCTGCTCTTTAGCGAGCGTACGCTAGCCTTGGTACGCTGCTCTTTAGTGAGCGTACGCTAACTTGTGTATGCTGCTCTTTAGCGAGCGTATGCTAGCCTTGGTACGCTGCTCTTTAGCGAGCGTACGCTGGCCTTGGTACGCTGCTCTTTAGTGAGCGTACGCTAACTTGTGTACGCTGCTCTTTAGCGAGCGTACGCTAGCCTTGGTACGCTGCTCTTTAGCGAGCGTACGCTAGCCTTGGTACGCTGCTCTTTAGTGAGCATACGCTAACTTGTGTACGCTGCTCTTTAGTGAGCGTACACTAGCCTTGGTACGCTGCTCTTTAGCGAGCGTACGCTAGCCTTGGTACGCTGCTCTTTAGTGAGCGTATGCTAACTTGTGTACGCTGCTCTTTAGCGAGCGTACGCTAGCCTTGGTACGCTGCTCTTTAGTGAGCGTAAGCTAACTTGAGTACGCTGCTCTTTAGCGCACGTACGCTAACCTTGATACGCTGGCCTCGAGCGTACGCATAGCTTGAGTGTACGCAGTCTTGAGCGTACGCTAGCTTGAGCGTACGCTGACCTGTAGCTTGAGCGTGCCCTTGTGTACGCTGACCCTTGCGTACGCTTCCCATTGGGAGTGTATGGACCCTTTGGTACGCTTGCTCGAGCGTACGCAGACCTGAGCGTACGCTAGCCTGAGCGTAGCCAGGATTGAGCATAGCCTGATTACCCTTGATCTTCTATAGCCCTATATATCGATATTTTATTAGATATTTAACGTCCATTTTATATCTTTACGCCTTTTGTCCTGAACTTGATAATCACGAATTTACTTGATATGTTTGGAATTGATAATGGAGCATGACGTGATAATGACCCGTAGTGGTGCACTCCTGACATAATAACCTGACATGACCTGATAGTGGCCCGTCGTGGCGCACTCCTGACTAGTATACTTGACCTGATAACCTGACATGTTATATCTTGATAAGCTGTTACGACGGCTGCTTGACCTGACATGACCTGTATAATGGCCGGACACCGTAGGCGATTGTGCTTGTATGAATAAACCAGTCCTGTCTTGCATCATGTCTAGGATGGGACTCCTGAGTACCACGGTCAGGAGTGCCTACTAAAATGGACTAAGGTTAACAACTAGATTAATACATTAGCCATGAAGAGATTTCCCAGCTACAGGCAATCCCGTTACCTGGGCGCGCTTGGGATCTGTAGCCTGCCGTCGAGTAGGGCACATTTCCAGCACACTGTCATGTGTTGCACCCTTCAAACTGCTTAAGGGTACATGCATTTCCTGGACGATGTATCCACCTGAATTCAACCCTAATCTCTCGACCTAGGTGACCTGGATGGTCTGCAGGGCTTGTGGCTGTGGAATAATCTCACTGCATCTTGCTAGTAACTAGGCCTGTGATAACCCTAGTTAGTTAAAGTATCAAGCCGTAATTCTTGCTTGGCCGTGAAATGATTGAATGGAGTCTAACTAGTCTAGTCTTGCCCCGATCCTGTTCCAGATTATTGAATGACCAGAATGCTTGTATTTACTTTACCGATAAATGGTGAGAATTCCAAGTTCTGTTCAGACGAAGGGTTACAACCCCGGTCCTTGTTTGGTTTACGGGTTGTAACCTGGCTATCTGAATAGTTCCATGGTTATCTCGTCGTATATCATCCTGATATGTTTCCTTTTATTCCAGTCCTTATTTTTTTATTTATATTTATATTCCTGTGCTGATTGCTGGTTTTAGTTCTTAAGTGAAGCCTCCTTTGTGGCACTTGCTCTTTCTGGGGTCTGACCCAGCTGGTTTTGTGTGGCCAAATTTCGGAGCAACTCCAGAGGATCTACCGACTTCCCAGCCAGATGGTGGCCACTAGACAGAACCCTGGCAACGAGTGGGTTATTTTTGGCTCTCCCACTCTATTGTAAAAATATTCTTTTGAGGCGTCTAGCCGACGAGCACCTGTTTAGATCGATTGTACTTTACTTACTGTCTGCCTACGGGCTGTAACATGATTGACGAATCCTAGGGTTGATCATGTATGACTAAACTCTTGCTAGTCCTAACATTTTGTAACGACTAGCTTCATGATCAGCTGAATATATAATATTTGGGACGCCTTATTATTGTATATTTAATGATCATACATCTTGTAACATCTATTTACTTGCTTGTGATTAAGACAATAGGCTTGTTCTTGACCTTAAGAGACTGCTGGCTTGTAGATAAACCCTCATGTATCCTAGACAGCCGTGACCGTATAGCAAGATGGAATCCATTTCAATATACGTAGCTGGCTATGTCTGCCCCCGCTCTCCAGTATTCTGGTTCTGGGGCGTGACATGGTTTAAGTGGTGGCCCATGCAGGTCTTATAAATCAAGATATGTGAGGGTTTACCAAATAGATGTCTCAATCAGTGTTCGTCCTTGATCTCTGCTCGTATCTTCTGAATCCCTGAATTCTTGTCCTGATCATATGCTTGTATCGTTGATCTGTCCTGGTCCGTCCTTATTGTTTCCTATGTCGTCTTCTTCAGCGACATTGTTCGTGGTCCTACCGACCAGCAAGGCGGAGCACCTCCCGCGGACCAGCAGCAACCTGGAGATCAAGCCCAACATTCCGGAGTAGCCTCTAGAGTCGTGCCTTCTGGCGGAGAGCCACCAGTCCAGCCAGTTCAACCAGTAGAACATGATGACGGCACTTTGGTAGGACTCGTCAGGACCTTGATAGCTTCCCAAGACCGGCGTGGAGATGCCTTGCAACAGGCAGTGACGGATGCTTTGACCCGGGGTGGTCATCAGGGTAACAGTGCGGCCAACAGCTTCAAGCGCTTGAACCCTCCACTCTTCGACGGTAGTGAAGATGCTATCGCCGCAGATGCATGGCTTCAGGACACAGAAGTGATTCTAGAAGCAGCCAGGACCCCAGGAGAACGAGAAGGTGGCCGTTGTGCGCCTGCAGTTGTTAGATCTTGCCCGCAGCTGGTGGACAGCGCAGGCCGTTGGGTTAGCAGCACCCAATGCTTGGGCAGTATTCAGAGAGAGATTCCAGACCAAGTATTTTGATGCCGTAGCTCGGTATGATTGTAGAAGCATGGAAAATACTAAAGAAATTGACTCATGCGGCCAAGAAAGACCCATGCGGCTCAGAAAACGCATGCAGCTCAGGGAGTCATGCGGCATAAAGAGCTATGCGGCCGGAGGCATTGCATGCGGCTCAGAAGACACGTGGCGTGACAGTGCTCCCCTCCGATCCATGCTGTATTAATTGCTTTGACGGCTGACCCCTCTGAAAAGTTGACAGACCTGACACCAAAGCAGGTAATTATGACTCTGTCATGATGATGAATCTCTAGGGAAGAGAAAGAAATCTCTGACACGATCCCCCGAGAACAACAAAATGCCACGTGGCCCTGCCACGTGGATGTGCTTATGCGGCTCGAAGTGAAGACTTCCCATGCGGTTCAGAGTGAAGCTGTCCCATGCGGCTCGAGTGGAATCATCCCTATGCGGCTCAAGAAGATCATGCCCACGCGGCTCAAGCAGACACACCATTATGCGGTCCATATGGCTCATCATATGGTTCAGAAGTCTGAAGGAGGGGGCTATTGCCCAGACAGCCCTGACACGTGTCCCAAGTCTTATGCGGCCCAAAATCCATGCGGCCCAAATCTCATGCGGCCCAATTTGCATGCGGTTCAAGTCTCACCATTGGCTCTCAGGACACGTATCCTTAGCCGATCAATCTTCCAGATTTATGGCAATCCAAGATCGGGTCGAATCCTAATGATCTGGGGCACGTGGCAGGAGAATAAATTTGATTTATTCGCAGATATGAGAGAATCATTATAAGGAAGATTTATGCCAATCAGCATTAATTGCTAATGGGGATTTGGTGTAATCTACCCTTAATGGTTCTGATTCGTCACAATCAAAAACGAACGGCCTGGATTGATCAATCTCCTAGCCGTCGCTATCTCCAAGAGCTAATCATTGGCAACCCTAGCGATCACATCCCACTATTATAAATAGCAAGGTGCCATTTCCTTGTGATATAGAGAGATATACAAAAAAAAAGCCAGAGAAGAATACGTATACACAGAGAGACTTCCCCCATAGTCAGAGAGAGAATATACACAGAGAGAGAGAAGCAAGGAGAGCAATCAGAGAGAGAGCAAGAAGGCATTTCTTCGTCAACGACCAAGCAGATCTTCCCCGAGTCAAGGCTGCGTACCGATCGTCCAAGGAGTAAGGCAGAGCGGCCGTCGCTTTCCCGAGCCTCTATCGTCACCCCCCAGAATCTAAAATAAACAATCGTACTTAGACTGCTGTACCTAGGTTTTCGTCCCTAGGCTTTCTTTGTACGAGCGAGTTTGTATTGTGAGTCTAAGTTCAGTCCTCCGATAATTGTTCTGTACTTTGACAATCAATGGCAAACACGATGGCGACTCTGTTGGGGACTAACTTCTCCACGGCTGAGGAGTTGGTGACGCAATCGGACGCAGCCAAACTTGGCTCTACACAACAGAAGATGGTCGTACGCTTCGACCAACAGGCGTTCGAAGAGATGCTCTCTGAAGGTAGCACTGGCCCGGTCCAGAAGCGCACCCGCACCATAAAGGCTCGCAATGAGTGGAGGCCAAAATCATTTGCTCCTCGGCAAGCCCTTGATGAGGTGCTCTCTATTGCTCAAGATGGCGAGAAAGACTCCCCTGCGGCCCCACTTCAGACCGTAGACAACTCTGCTGTCCCCAAGTCCGGCAGAAGAAAACACTATGATGCTGGACTTGCAGGGGCAAAGAGGAACTCTACGCAATCCGAGCCGCAGAAGAGTATTAACCGCAGGGAGAAAACCCATGCGGCTACAACCGCCGATCGCATAAAAAAACTCATGCGGCCACATCTGTCAGCCGCATAGCTTATGCGGCTACAGTTGCCAACCGCACGGATGAGACTCATGCGGCTATTAAAGTCAATCGCTTGCAGAAAACCCATGCGGCCACAGATGCCAACCGCATACGGTCAGCCTGCACGGTCGTGACTCCTAACCGCATAAAGACTCATCCTACAACAAAAGACAGCCGCATGCAGACAGCCTGCACGGTACCCAATGCTAGCCGCATAGCATCCGTCCCACGCTTCTCTCGATCAGTCTTCGACCGGCTCTCATGCGGTCCTGACTCTGATCATTATCTGGATGATAATCCAGACTCTGTGGTATTCGACTTAGACTCCTCCTACTACGCACCCACAAGTGCTAAAAGGAGGAAGTCTAGGGCAGCGCAGGCTCATCAAGTCCAGACGACTGCCCCAACCTCTGACTATCGGGGCGTCCCGCTGATTATCATGCGGGCCTCTGATGGGAAGTTGTATAAGACCACTCAAGTCCAGCCCCCGGCGGCAAACAGACAAAGTGGTTCCTCTGACCTGCGTGAGGTTATCCTCCACAAACGCAAAGAAAGAGAAGGAGCTTCGGGATGTAAAGAGCCCTCACACGGACATCAATGCACCCAGATCATCGTCAACTGCTGTTGCAGCAACACGGCAGTGACGGAAGACCGGCCATCCGTCTTCCAAAGACTACATCACCCGAGCTCAGAAGACGAGGCACCTCCTGTTATCTCCTGCAAGTCCGCACAGAAAGTTCTCGCCAAGGGAAGAGGGAAGAAAACGAGCATCTCCAGCCCAAATGTGTCAACTACTGCAGCTAAGAAACCGTTGTCTAAAGGGTTATCCTCCACTGGAGTATTTCAACACACCCGTTCGAAGATGAAAACTGCTGCAGTAGGAAGTTCGTCGTCTGCAACATTGGGGGTCGTCGGAACTGGGGGTAGCACTCCTCCAAACATCCACGACAATCCGACATTCCAGGAATACGGACTGGAGGAAGCAAATCCTCCGACGGATACAACAGATACCGACGTCCCCAAGGACATCCTAGACGAAGCAAGCTCCGAAGCCGGGGGTAGTGTTCCTTCCGAGTCTGAGCCTGAAGAGAACATCCCCACATATCCTGATGATTTCTCGATGCACGGGTACAACTCGGAGGGTACATCCTCCACCACTCCTTCCGTCACTCCTCATGTGAAGACGGTGTTCATGACAGACAGCAATCAAGGCGGTTCCGGTGATCGCCAGCGCATCGACACTTTGGAGGCCATATTGCACGCCTTGGTCAAGTCTATAGACGAGATCAAAGCGGCGCTTCCTAATCTGTAGGGGGTGACACCTGGCCAAACAAGCACGGGTCCCCCAATCAACGTAGATTCAAATTCGGTGGCACCGAACCCGGGCAATAATCCTCCCGAAGTAACGGCTCCGACTGCGACAGATGAGACCCGAGAAGTAAGGAGAGAAGTTCAAGAGCTCCGAGCCATGTTCCACGCCAGAGAAAACTCTCAAGACTTCAGAATACGGCAACCATATCCTGCTGAATGGAGGGATGTTCCATTCCCACCAAGATATAAGCCGTTCAATATCAATCCCTATGATGGCAAGACCTCAGCAAGTCGGTACATCACTTACTTCGAGGTCACTACCGACCATCTGCCCCATGATGACGCTATCCTGACACGGTTATTCATTGGGGCATTGGAAGGAGTCGCCTTCGATTGGTACCGCAACCTGCCGGACAATTGCATCCATTTCTTCGCTGGCTTCAAACACCTGATCTTGGAGAGGTTCTATGAGGTAGGGCAGGACGTCACGATGTCTACCCTCATGGACGTCATTCAAGGAGAGAAAGAGCTGACAAGGAATTACATTGAGCGGTTCCGTCAAACCGTAATGAAGTTACCATCTGGCAACCCGGACTCCTCCTTGATCGAAATTTGCCAAAAGAGACTACTCCCAATAATCAGTCTCTGGATGGGCGAGAGTCAATTCAAGGACTGGAAGGCTTTTATCATTAGTGCTACAAGTGCCGAAGAACGATTAAAGAAGGCTCGCCAACTGGGATTACATATCTCAGAGGGAGAGAACAAGAGCAAGCGTCCCAGCACCACCAACGACAATGTGGGTAGCCCCTCCAACAACCGGGACAACAGAGGCAAGCAGGCTATGGTGGCCGATACAGCCCAGAAGCCTGAGTCGCAACCTGCGGACAAACAATGGCCTCAAATCACTTACTCTTTTGAAGACGGTCACGTCAAGCCTATCTTGGACATGCTCATACAAGGAGATAGGATTCAGCTTCCTCCACCAAGACGGGAGCCTCGGCCGGCTGATCTGGAGAACCCAAAGTTCTGCCATTACCACCGCTACGTCCACCATGCTACGCACGACTGCTACCAACTGAAACGATATATCCAGAACCTCATCGATTCGAATGCTCTGGCCATCGATTTCGAGGAGGTAACCGTGGCAGCCAACATGGTGTCCGTACAATTCGGCAGCTTCCCTCCAACAGAGACCCAGGACGGGGTTATACCCATTCCTCTGGCAACGATGGAGATTGCTAATCTTCTGCCTGCTCAAGCTGCTGGTCTAGTACCCCTCACACATCACGAGGGGAAATCATGTGGGTCCATCCGGACCTAGTCCACGAGGTAACTCAGTCCACTCCATCTTCTAAAAGAAAAGTGGAAAAGTCAGATCCTGCCGTACCACCTCAGCAGATGAAGAGGAAGTCACGGCCGTTGTTACTCTATCCGGAGCACAATCTCAACCTGTGGCTGAAAACTCGACTGATGATCATTCGCCCATTACCACGGATGCTCCGGGACCGGCTCAGCCTTCGACGACCGACAAGCCTAGGCTGAAGGAGACTCGCTTCGACAAATCCCTCCGAAAGAAAACATCTCAGGGGCTGGAGAGGCCCTACAACTTCGACATCTTGGCGCAATTGGCCAATACACCGGCCAAATTGTCCTTATATGAACTCCTGAGGCTCTCGAAGGATGTCCGCACAGCTTTGAGCGATGCACTTCAAAATGCCGACGCGTACCTAGCTCAGGTCAACATCACGGGAGAAAATCAGCCCGCAGACCTCCAAGACAGCGCCTGTACGGGAGTAATGCCCAACATCGTCTTCACTCCACAAGACATGCTCATCAAGACTAATCTACACGATCACCCATTATACTACACAGGCTACATCGGCGACATAAAGGTGGACAGGATGTACATTGACCCTGGGTCTTCCATAAGCATCATTCCAAAAGGATTACTGCATCATCTTCGTATCTCGATGCATCGCCTGACCCCTATAAACATCGCCATCAGCGGGTTCAATTCGGGCAGGAGCTACCCAATCGGGAAGATCCGTCTGAAATGTCAGATTGGCGATCTCCAATCAGAAGTCACTTGCTACGTCATAGATGCCGACACTTCATACAATATCCTTTTGGGGCGCCCTTGGATTCACGATTACATGATCGTGCCTTCCACGCTACACCAATGCTTCAAATATGTCGACAAGCACGGCTTCGTGAGGACAGAATTTGCTGACATCGATCCCTTCAAAGGGGTCGAATCTTATTACTCGGACTCCTGCCTATACGAAAAGTCGAAGAGGCACCTTGAAGGAGAAAATAAACAAACTGATGTTGAAGCAACCACAGGATCAGCAGAACCTCTGACAATCCACCTCCAGGCTTGCAAACCAGGCAATTCCACACCCCTTACGGCCACGCTGCGTATGGACGCGATCAGCCTCTCGACACAGGAAGAGCAGTTGAGAATCCGGCTGCCAAGGTCCGGCCAGGTATCGAGACCCACAATAGGGCCACTTACCATCAGATTGCGAGAGTCGGTCAATCCCAAACAGAGAAGCTCAATCCCTCCGATGGACCTCTGACGATACGCCTGCCTAAGAAAGGTCGTCACCCCGATGCGAGGTCTGACACTCAAGCGAACCAGCCACCCCTCGCTCCACATCAGTACCGACTGGGGGTTGCTAGTCTACCAACAACCCCACGCTCCGCTCCGTCAGTCGAACCTCTAAAGATCAAGCTGACTAGGACGCCCTCTCAATCTTCATTCACACAGGGGTAGCCGAAGAGGAACCAGAGCTAGCCAAGTATGTGGCTGCCCACACTGACGCTCCCTCCGCAGATGATATAATCCCTCTAGAAAAGATACCTTACTTCATCAATAAAGGGTTATCTTTGAACTACACCGAGCTCAATAAGCTATGTACAATGTATGCTATGGAACACGGTATAGGCACTCACCTACATACACAGGTGACAAATGTGTACACCGCTATCCAACTTACTCCAGTAGAAGACGCTTACCGAATAATCGAGGGAGGGGACCACCCAATCATCTTCGGCCGGACGAACAACCCGCATCCCCTCGCCATGGAAGAAGTCGACTTCGGGTCAGATGCTGGAAGACTGCCTCTGTATCTCTATAGCCCTCAATCCAAATATCTCATGCAGAAACAGGGGTATGATCTAGAGACAACGCCAGGACTGAACTACGGCACTGGACGACGATTACCTTTGAAGACGCCAGCCCCGACGGCAAACCACGGAACTACTATAACAAAACCCATGCAGGGTATGTAACGCACTACGACCCCTGAAAGCTCAGATGAAGAATGCGACTGGCAGTCACATTCAACCGGATCACCGACTTCCGACTCAGATACTAGCATCGGAGATGTGTTCAGACAAGTCATGTCAGTCATGGCATTCACGACGCTTACGAGAAGACGAAGACATCCCCGAAATCCTTGAGCTAGAGCCATGGGCCCAGCAATTAGACGCACAATGGGAAAAAGCGGTTCGAACTGAGAGAACCTCCTACTGAAGATGAGTCATACAAGTGGATCTCGGCAGCGAATCTTCTCCAAAACCGATCTTTATCAGTAAAGCCTAACTGACGAAGAACGAGAGTCGCTTTAGAACTTGTCAGAGAATACATTGATGTGTTCGCCTGGAGCTATGAGGACATGCCGGGTTAAATCCTGATATCGCTCTCCACAAACTCAATATACGGCCAGATGCAAAGCCAGTCAAGCAGCAACAACGACGCTTCCGCCCAGGCGTCATGGACGCGATCGAAGCCGAAGTCAACAAGCTAATAGCCAGCGCTTCATTCGTGAAGAGCAACATCCTGATTGGGTCGCCAATATAGTACCCGTCCTCAAGAAGAATGGAAGATTCGAATCTGCATCGACTTCCGCAACCTGAACGAGGCATGCCCCAAAGATGAATTTCCCCTTCCTATCATACAGACATCATGATCGACAATACATGCGGCTTTGAACGTATGTCATTCATGGATGGATTCTCGGGGTACAATCAATCAAGATGTCTCCCGACGACGAAAAGCACACTTCATTCCGAACCCCGATTGGCACATACTGCTACACAGTCATGCCATTCGGTTTAAAGAATGCTGGCGCTACATATCAGCGGCCATGAGTATCATTTTCAGAGAACATTTGCGCAAGACAGTGGAATGCTATGTCGACGACATCGCCGTCAAGAGTCGTCGTAAGGAAGATCATCTGCAAGACCTGAGAACGGTGTTCAACTTAATGCGAGCCCACAATCTGAAGATGAACCCTACAAAATCGTTCTTGGGCGTATCCAGCGAGAATTCTTGGGCTTCATCATCACTGCACGGGGTATCCATGTAGACCCCGAGAAAACGGGCAATCATGGAGATGGGTCCCCCGAGAAATCTCGTAACTTAGAGGCCTCCAAGGGAGGCTAGCTTATATCAGGGTTCATTTCCACCTCTCCGAGCGATGCCGACCGTTCACACCTCATGAAGAAGGGATCTCATTCGTATGGACGGGAATGCACGCGCTTTCGATGACATCAAAGAATATTTCAAATCCTCCAGTCCTGGTGGCCCCCGTCCTTGGAAAACCATTCCTGCTCTATGTACGAGCAATGGAACACTCCTCGGTGCCCTGCTGGCACAAAACAATGACGCAGGCCACGAGCAGGCCATTTACTATCTCAGTCGAATGATGGTCGGGCCCGAACACGATACACCGCTGTGGAGAAAGAATGCCTCGCTCTGGTATTCGCCATTCAAAAGACGCGGCACTATGTCACGGGACAAACCATACATGTGATCTCACGAATCAACCCTTCAGGGTCCTCATGACCAAACCAGGGGCACTCAGCTCCCGTCTCGCTACATGGGCGATATTGCTGTCCCCCTATCATATGATCTTCGTCCCGCAGAAGGCTGTCAAAGGTCAAGCCCTGGCAGACTTTTTGGCGGCCCATCGGATCAGAATCATCAGATATACGAAGAAATCCAGATGAGGTCGCCGATTCAAATACAACCCACCCATGATAACATATGGCGGATGTTTCTTCGATGGCGCTTCAAGAACCGGACCCAGGAAAACATCGTCGTCGGAGTCGGAGTAGTATGGTCTCTCCTACCGGGCTCTGATCATCGCGCCCCTACTCTCTCACGGAACCCTGCTCTAACAATGTGGCCGAGTACAA